>BSBK01003715.1:1772500-2314818 GCA_027943335.1 Chamaecyparis obtusa
TAAATGAAGATTGTTTTAGTTAATACATAGTGTATAGTATTTTTATTTTCTAACTATATACTATATTTCAAAATATTAAGATTTTAAATTAATATTCAAAATTTACATCTTATTTATTTCATTTCTTTTACAGATGGCATATTGTAAACTCTAATGAACCTAGCAAGTTCTTACCAAATGTGGAACTAGAAAATGAAGCAAAAATAATATTTAGCCATGTGTAAAAAATGAATCTTTGCCAATTGTCTAGAGATAATTACGATATATTGAAACAAAAGTGTTCTTTGATTATTGAAATAAAGACACCATATTGCAAAATAATTGTATGGCATCAAATCATTTAAGAATTAATAGTTCATAAAATTTAACTAACTTATAAAATTTTAGTATATATTTTTGTATCGTCTTAAAATGGAAGCACTTCCATGATAAGAGCATTTAGCCCTCTGAGTAGGTGATTTGGGATCATGTCAAGAACCTCAAATTGGTCTTTTCTTGGATCTGGCATTTTTCCTCTGATTTTTCCCCTTTTCCACTTTTCGGCTACATTTTCCTAGTATTCTAGACCAAAATTTTGAGATTCTAGAATTTTGGGTCAAGGGTGACATTTTTGGGTCAAGGACTACCTCAAACCTGACCTAGGGTGGGGTCTACCTCATCCTTGACCCCAGCTCCAAATTTCAAGTTTCCATGATTTCTGGATGTCGGGTTTTAGAAAGAATTGTTTTTCCACTTCCAGGTCGGTTGTTTTGGTCTTTGAAATGGTAAAATCTTAATTGCATTTAATCTAGGTCCATTTCTAAAGGGTTAAGACCTAATTGGAATTTAAATCCCCAAGGTGGCCCCTCTAGAGGATTGTGCCCTATATCACTATAAAAGGATGCCTTCCTCTCTCATTTTCTCCATCACAAGACCAAGCAATTTCATGATCAAGGCATCAAATTTTGAAATCAAGTGCTCAAGGTTTTCTCAAGGTAAGATCAAGAAAGCATTCAAGAAATCAAGTCCTCTTCTCTATTCAAGTCATTGAAGATCAAGGATTCAAGCATTCAAGCTTGTGAAGGGATTTGGTTCAAGCATTCAAGATTCATCATTCAAAACCCTAGATCTAGCCATCATAATGGTGTGATCTTCCTTCAAGATCCATTCATTCTTCCCTCAAGGTGGATTCCAAGCATGAAATCATGGAGGTTTTGATTTACATTTGTTAAATGTTATGTTCAAGCTTTCATATTAATATATTTGTTTACATTTTAAATACAATTGCATATCTATTGAATAACATAGCTTCATTGTTAGATCTACTTCTACTATTTGGTAGCATTCTCTATTTCAATTCTATTATTAAGGTTGATTCCAAACTAGGGTTTGACCAAGGCAAACCCCCTATCCAAACAACAAAAACCTCTTTTTCTTGTAGGTATAGGTACATGACAATGAATTGAAGTGCAAATCTGGATACCCTTTTTGCTAAACTTCTGGGATCCGTGAATAGATTTTTCATCAAAGCAGTTGGGTCAATGATGACCTAGACTCTGACCTAGGTCAGAGACTACCTAGACACGCATCTAGGGAAGAGATGACCTCATCCCTGACCTAGGGCAGAGATGACCTGACCTCATAAAAAGATTTTTGGGTTTTGTATATCTCGCAGTTTCGATTCAAGAATGCGGTAATCAATAGTTTTTGAGACTGTTTGACATGGTTTTCAGCAGGTTCTTTTCTAGAGGTAAGTACTTTTATTTCTTAATTTCAATATTAGTCATCTACATCTACTTTCCATATCAATACAATTCCATGTAAGTATAAAATATTGGTTTTGGGGTCTCTTTTATATGCAAATCATTGTTCTAGGACCTCATCCATATTTTACCTTATACAATTTTGTTAAAATATAAAGTGCTTAATTCATGTAGTATATGATATAGAAATATAAAATATACACAAATTAGAGCACAGTCCATATTCTATCTTTATCTATCCTATTGTATATAGAAATAAAATTTGTTAAAAAATATGAATATACTTTTTATATGAGAATTAAAATTTGTAATTTGCACATGAAACATGGTCACTTTATCTTCTAATTAAACTAGACATTTTCAACCAAAATAATATAACTTATAAGAAAAAGAAAGTTCAATATAAAAAATATTAAACCTTCACCAGTCATTTAAAATAGATTACATTATTGGCATTATTGGTTTTGTATAAGTCATGATTTTAATTTGGAACTAAATTTATGTAGTGCTTTCCCATAGTTTGTTTTTTCAGTCTCATATTGTCAATCTCTTTTAGACCACTTTCATGTGTGCATTGATTATTTTAGCTTTATTATGAGGTTTTGGATGTATGTCATTACATGGTGATTTGGTATTGGATAGTCATGAGATTGTTGGAAACTACAATTGAAACAATTGCTTTATTGTCATTGATGTCAAACCTTAACTGGTAAGATAGTTGTGTTAATATGATTTAGAATGACAGAGGGGGGGGAGGGGGGGGGGGTGAATTAGTTGTTCTCAAGTCTAGATGTATAAAACAAACTTTAAAACTCTTCAACAAATCAGATCTAATAACCAACAGCTACTCGGTCATTACTGATTTCATAACAGAAACATATAACAGCGCAGTCCACTTATCCAATAGCATCTAACTTGTAAAACATAGAAATGTTCAAACCAAAACATTCACACAAGTATCAACACCAGGATTTATAGTGGAAACCCAATTTGGGAAAAACCACTTTGTAACATGTTACTATTATGTTCACTCTTCTGAAGTGAGCTCGGTGAAAAGCCAACCCTGTCAAAGGTTACAAACACATTGTTAGGTGTGACCCGGTTAAAGGATTTAAACCACTTTGTTAAAAGTGCACCTTGTTATAGGACTTACATACACTCCATTAGAATGCAACCTTGTTCAAAGGATTTATACCTATGACTATTAGGTCAACCTCTGTTAAAAGGTTTTTGACTGTTACAATGGTTAGAAAGTAGCAGTAATATTGATCTGAAAAATATACAACTCACTTTGCAAATATTAGATCCAATTCCGTACACATATGCTAGCTTATTGACTGTGAACTTTTACCATCCCCATCACTGATATGCGTGGAACTCTCTTCAAGCAATCACAACACTTCTCCTTCAGCCTTCGCTTCTTAGACAGTCAATAAAATCAACAATACTTGGACAACATCCTCTATCTTTTACAACCTCTATCTTAGGTTCCCTTAATACTTCCTCCATTAGGTCAATACATCTTTTGCTACTTAATCTACTTCATAGATCTTAAGATTAGGTCAGATTCATTGAATCTGTCCTACTTTATGTTCTTCAGCTATCCTTCTAGAAATATCTCAAATCTCTCAATAGATTTGCAATAAAATGTTTTACAGTGCAATAAATGCTTTCATACAATCAATAAATAAAGTCAACACATTTTACATAATCCAAGAATTCAATGATGTCGGCTGGAAATCAGAATCCTTCCTCAAATGTAAAATACTAACGCTCGGTCAATACTATGTTTAACTTCTCAGTCTTCACTAGAAAGCTCGGTCACCTCAAAAATTATTTTCTTGGCTAATACTGTCTTCCTCAAAAATTAACTGGTGTTCGGTCAACACTAGATTTACTTGGCATATACTAGCTCAGTTGACACTAAAAATACTTGGCTTAAACTAGATTTCTTCACTTTTGCTCAGTTAAGCCTACTAGTTTAGTCTTCATTCTTACTTAGATAAATAATACATTATCTTATCATTATGCCACATAATCAAGTACTCATTGAAGTATCAAGATAACTCAACCTTTCCTTAGGTGCTATTGTTACTAACCTTGTCTTTCCCCTTAGCAACACTCAAATAGATATAGTACTTTCTTAAATAGCAACAGTCTTATCAGTTAAGGTTTGACATTAATGACAATACAACAATTGCTTCTATTGTAGTTTCCAAAAGTTTCTATCTAGAATAGTACTATATCTTTTGATTGATGAAGAGGATTTGAAAAGAGGAGATAACAATATGACCTAAGGAAATGTTGAGTTATCTGATACTTCAATGGGTACTTGATTAGTTGGCACATTGACAAGGTAATGAGTTGTATATCTAAGTAAAAAGAAAGACTGGAAATGTAGGCTTAACCGAGAAAAAGTGAAGAAATCTAGTTTAAGCCGAGTGATGATAGTGTCGATCGAGTGTTAGTATATGCTGTGTAAATATAGTGTTAACCAAACATCAAAAATTGTTGAGCATTAGGAAATTCCTGAGAAAGGAAAATGTTTTCCGAGGAAGATAGTTTGTAGTGATGATCGAGATATGTAGTGATGACCAAGGAAATGAACACAGTATTGACCGAGTGTCATTAATTTACATTTGAAGAAAGAATTGAGAATCTCAGCCAACATAGTTGAATTCTTGGGATATGTAAAATGTGTCGATATTATTAATGAATTGTATGGAGCATTTAATGCATGGTAAAACATTTTCTTATGGATTCAAAGAGAATTTTGGAGATGTATCTAGAAGGAAAGATAAAGAACATAATGATGGAAGGATTCGATGAATATGACCTAAACCTAAGATCTATGCAGGAGATTAAGTGATAAAAGATTGATCTACCTGATCGAAGAGGTATAAAGGAAAATCTAATTGTGAGGTTATTATGTGTGAATAAGATGTTGATTTTATTGACCGATAAGTCTAAGCAGAAGGATGAAGGTGAAATTGTGAAGGAGCTGAACATAGTTGTGATTTCTTGAAGTGAATTCTGAGCAGATCAGAGATGGAGATGAAAATGGAGATCAGTCAGTAAATCAACATATATATGCGAAGTGGATCTATATTTGCAAAGTGAGTTGTAAGTTTTTAAGATCAAAAACTACTATTACTTTCTAACCATTTTATCAGTCTAAATCCTTTAATCAAGTTTGAACTAACAATCATTGTATAAATCCTTTAATCAAGATGAAATTCTAATGCAATGTTATCAAGACCTCTAACCAAACCACTTTTGATAGAGTGATTAAATCCTTTAATAGGGTCAAACCTAACGGTGTGTATGTAAACCTTTAACAGGGCTAGCTTTTCACAGAACTCACTTCAGAAGAGTAAAAATCAGTAGCATGTTACAAAGTGGGTTTTCCCAAATTGGGTTTCCACTATAAATCCTGGTGTTATACTTGTGTGAATGATTTTGATGTGGATATTGTTGAAAGTTTTATATTCTACAACTTAATTACTTTTGGATAGTGTTCTACATGTTATATGTTTCTGATATATGCTATAGAGACTGAGTTGAACTACTTATTAGATCTGAGCTTGTTGAAGTTCTAGAAAGTTTAATTGGTACATCTAGACTTGAGAACAACTAATTCACCCACCTCTTTATTGTTATAAATCATTCTAACAATTGATATTAGAGTTGTTAGTGTTTACACAGAAAATTTTTAAGGTACTTGAAGCTAATGATCAAGATGTACAAAAGGAGGTACTAAAGTTGAACCAAGAGAACTTACCTACATGGCAGAGTCTGATGAAATTGAATCTAGTTGGTATTGGTGATTCAACAAAGTATTATGTGGAAAATGAGTATATCACCCATGTTGCACCTTTGACTACCGAGGAGATGAAAGAAAAACTAGAGCACAATCAAGCAATGTGGGAGATTGCATCTTCCCTAAGCTATCCTGAATTTGAAGACACCAAGGACTGCACAAATGCAAAGTAAATGTGGGACACTCTTTCAACTATCTATGGTGAAGATATAAATGTTCTGAGAGCCAAATCTGAAAGCCTAAGAGGTAAAATTGATGAAATGAAAATGCAAGAAGGTGAAAATATTGCTCAATATTTTGGTAGTTTCAAGGAAGTAGTGAATGCTATCAGAGGAGCTAATGGAAACATTGATGATGAAACTATTATTAGTTAAGTATTGAAAAATTTTCTTCCTATCTATGCTATTAGAATTTATGTAATACAAGAATCAAGATGTAACCCTAGTAATGTTCTAACTTTGGAAAGTCTTGTTGGTAAGCTTACTACTTTTGAGCTATCTAACTATGATAACTACAATGTTCCTAATGTTGATTCTGCATTCAAGCCAGAAATGGTTTTGCATAAGTCTAAGAAGGAAAAAGAAAAGTGTGTGAAAAGTGATAGTTACACTTCTAATGAGGAACTAGATGATCTCAAGGAACTTATGGCTAGAAGGCTAAAAAGAGGTAAAGGGAAATATAAAGGTAAACTTCCTATAATGTGTTTTTCATTTAACAAATTTGGCCATATTGCAGCATTGATGTCTTGATAGGTTTGACAAGGATGAGAGAAGGGAAAGAAAGTATAAAGACTAAAAAGATAAGAGAAATGAAAGGAATGACCAAAGGTACAGAGACTACAAAGACAAAGGTAAGAAATCCTATTATATTGCTAAAGAAGAAACTGACAGTGACACTAGTGAGCCTGATGAATGTGATATGGAAGTTTTTTATGTTTCTATGAAAGATGATTATGATGAAGATGATAAAATTGCACTTATTTCTTATATGAGTAAAGCTGATAAATGGATTATTGTCAGTAGTGGTTTCTCAAATCAGATGACTGGTGATAAAAGTAAGTTTGAAACCCTAGATCATTACAAAGGTAGAAGTGTTAAGTTTGGTAATGATGCACCATGTCCTGTGAAAGGAAAAGGATCAATTAGATTGACTGATAAGATCACTTGTGAAAATGTTTATTGGGTTGAAGGTATTAACTATAACTTGTTGAGTTTTTTTGATAATAGCAGCAGCAAAAAAGGGTGCTAACCCATAGGACAAAAGGCTAACAATGTAATTAATAAAAAGTTAACCACCATAGAAAGAAACATTAAGTAGTAATGTCTACCATGATAAAAAATAAAGAAATAGAAAAAGAAGCACCAGTACATAACCAAAGTTTTGAAAATGTTAAGCTTAAACCTAGCTAGGTGCCATGCAGGGCTTAAAACCAGAATCAGAGTATAAAGCATATGAAAGTAAATAAAATGTAACCAAAAAGGAGGCAAGGAAACATCACCACTCACCATCCTCTCGATCACAAGCACCCACAATGCTAATTTCCATTCCATAATGTGATCTAGAAATATAATGTGACCAGGTAGCAACCTGGTACTTAATTTACTTGTTGAGTGTTGCACATTTGAACAACACTAGTTATCGAGTGGAATTTCATCACAGAAAGGCTAAAATATTTGATGTCACTAGTGAACTAATTGGAGTTGGAGATCAGACAAGAGGTAATTTATTATATCTAGACCTATCTGAAGAAACATTTTTGCTTGCACAATTTAATGATGTATGGTTATGACATAAGAGGCTATGTCACGTGAATTTTGACAATCTAGTAAATTATAGTAAAAAGAAGAAAGTTAGAGGTTTGCCAAGATTGAAGAAACCTGATAATGTGATGTGCAAACAATTTCAATTGGGAAAAATGACAAAGTCTAGCTTTAAGAGCAAAACATATACTTCTAAAAATATTTTGGAATTGGTTCATACTGACCTTTGTGGACCTATGGGTGTACAAAGTTATTGTGGTGATAATTATTTTATTCTATTTGTTGATGACTATTCTAGGATTATGAATGTAATGTTTTTGAAAGAGAAATCAGATACATTTCAGTTGTTTAGGTGGTATTTGGAAAATTTTGAAAAAGAAACAGGTAGAAGCTTGAAATGTTTGAGATCTGATAGAGGTGGAGAGTTTATATCAAATGAGTTTAATCTATTTTGCAATAATAGAGGAATCAAGAGACAAATGTCTACACTGAGGACACCTCCACAAAATGGTACAATAGAAAGAAGAAATAGGTCAATTATGGATTGTGCCAGAACATTGATGATACAAAAGAATGTTACACAAAATTTATGGAGAGAAGTTGTAAGTACAACTGTCTATACCTTAAACTGAGTAAAAATAAGAAAGCTACAAATGCTACACCTTTTGAGTTATGGCATGATTATACACCTAATGTGAAGTAGTTTAGAGTCTCTGGGAGTAAATGCTATATATTGAAAGAAAATAGAAATGAAAAATTTAATACAAAAAGTGATTAAGGCATATTCCTAGGATATTCCACCAAGAGAAAAGCTTATAAGTGTTTGAATTCTAACACTAAAAAAGTTGTGGAAAGTAGAAATGTTAGAGTTGATGAATATGCAGAAAAGAATGAATTGGGATGCAAGAAAGAACCGAAAGATTACAGATCTTTTGTATACATGGAAGAAGGAGAGACAAGTAATACACCTGAACCAAATGTAGAGTCAGAGATAGATGTTGTCAAGCATCAGTAAGATGTTGTCGAGCATCAGGAGGATGCTGCCAAGCAAGAAGAAGAAGAAGCTAAAAACTTGCATGATGAACTTGAAGATCAAGAACAAGGAGAAATGAAATCTGAACTGACATTGGCACAATATGTAAGAAGACATCACAAGCCTGAAAAAATCATTAGAGATAAAGATTATGTAGTAATGACAAGAAGTAAGTTGAAAGATCATACATGCTTACTATGTGAGTTTGAGCCTAAAACTGTGAAAGATTCTTTAGAGAATGATGACTGGATACAAGCCACGAATGAAGAAATATAGAAGATAGAAAAGAATGATACCTAGACTCTAGTGCTGAGACTTGAAGACAAGAATGTTATTGGAATAAAATGGGTATTCAAAAACAAGCTAAATGAACATGGAGAAGTCACAAGAAACAAGGCCATATTTGAATGTAATGGATATATACAAGGAGGAATTGACTATGGGGAAACATTTTCCCATGTAGCAATATTGGAAGGAGTAAGAACTCTACTTTCATCTGCAACTTACAAAGGATTCAAAGTATATCAGATGGATGTCAAGTTAGTATTTTTGAATGAGATTTTAGAAGAAGTATACACTAAACAACCATAAGTATTTGTTGACCCAGACAAGAAGAATATGGTTTGCAAGTTTCACAAGGTGTTGTATGGATTGAAACAAGCCCCCAGAGCATGGTATGAGAGACTGGACAATTATTTGATAAAGATTAGATTTGCAAGGACAAATGACAACAGTAATATGTACATGAAGACTAAAGAAGGTAGAGAGATTTTGTTAGCTAAAATCTTTAATGATGATATCATATTTGGAGGACAAGATTCCCTATGTAAGAAATTTTCAAATGAGATGCAAACTGAATTTAAAATGTCTATGTTTTGTGAGATCAAATTATTTGTTGGTCTACAACTCTATCAGATAAAGAAAGGTATCTACATTACTCAATCTAAATATATCAAAGAGATACTGAAAACTTTTGGTATGGAAGATTTCAAACCAGTGACTACTCCTATGACTACTAGATAGAAACTATCTAAAACTGATGATACTACTAAAGTGAATCAAACCTTGTATAGATCTATGATTGGATAACTACAATATGTTAATCACAGGAGACTGGATATTTCTCTAGCAGTTGGGATTATGGAAAGATTTTTTGCCATTCTTAAGGAAAATCATATGATGGTAGTGAAAAGAATATTGAGATATCTGAAAGGAACTAAAGATTATGGATTATATTACAAGAAGAATGACAAATTTGAACTAAGAGTTTACAGTGATACAGATTGGGCTGGAAATGTTGATGATAGAAAAAGTACTAGTGGTGGAGCATTCTTTCTAGGAAAGAGATTAGTATCCTGGACAAGCAAGAAATAGAACTGCATTTCCCAATCTACAGCAGAAGCTGAGTATGTTACAACATTAGTGAATTGTTCAAATTTAGTATGGATCAAGCAATTGTTAAAAGGTATGAAAGAGGAAATCATTGAACGGTTGTAATTTTCTGTAATAACACAAGTGCTATTAATATATCAAAGAATCCAGTGATGCACACTAAGACTAATCATATTTCTATCAAGTATCATTACTTGAGAGAGCTAGTTCAAGACAAAGAAGTGAGATTGGAGTATGTGATCACAAAGGAAAAATTAGCAAATATATTCACAAAATCTTTACCTAAGGATGCTCATGAATATCTTAGAGATAAACTAGGGGTGATTCTTCTAACTGAGGCTACCTAGTAAACTAGGAGCACTACATCAAATGTGATAATAAGAATATTTGACAAATTGATGTAGAAAATGTCACACTTTAGGAGTTGCCTAGAGTTGTGAAAAGTAAAGCAGAGATATTAATCAGTCATAAGAAAGATGACAGAGGGATTATACAGCATACATAAATGACATTAAGACAACTACATATTAAAGATGTAAGTGATAGATACATGCTTTGGCATTGTTGTCAAAGAGGGAGAAGATTCAATAAAAATAAAGGGAGTGATTCAACACTGAAAGGAGAAGATTCAATGAAACTTGAGGGAGAGATACAAAGAAGATTTAGAGGGAGTAATTGAGCAAGCGGTCAGGAAAGGAAAAAGTTGTGAATCAGAATGAAGATAATGATATTAATAAAAGTTTGATGCACAAAGATTTAATTTTTTTTGGATTGTTTGATAAATCCTTTATTATTCATGTGGTGTTGCCATCAATGTCAAAGAGGGAGATTGTTTGAAACTAAAATTGAAACAATTTTTATATTGTCATTTATGTCAAACCTTAATGGGTAAGACAGTTTCTATCTAGGATAGTAGCATATCTTTTGATTGATGAAGAGGATTTGAAAAGAGGAGATAAAAATAGGACCTAAGGAAAGGTTGAGTTTTGTGATACTTCAATGGGTGCTTGATCAGTTGGTACATTGACAAGGTAATGAATTGTTTATCTAAGTAATAAGTAAGACTAGAAATGTTACCAAGTAAAAGTGAAGAAATCTACTTTAAGCTGAGTAATGTTAGTGTCAACTGAGTGCTAGTATATGCTAAGTAAATCTAGTGTTGACCAAACATTAGTAATTGTCGAGCTTCAGGAAATTACCAAGCAAAGACGATGTTTTATGTGGAAGACAGTTTGTAGTGATGATCGAGGAGATGAACACAGTATTGAATAAGTGTCAGTAATTTACATTTGAAGAAAGAATTGAGAATCCTAGCCAACATAGTTGAATTTTTGGGATATGTAAAACATGTTGACATTATTAATGAATTGTATGGAGCATTTAATGCATGGTAAATCATTTTCTTATGGATTCAAAGAGGAGTTTGGAGATGTATCTAGAAGGAAAGATGAAGAACATAATGATGGAAGGATTCGATGAATCTAACCTAAACCTAAGATCTACGGAAAAAGATTAAGTGACAAAAGATTGATCTACTTGATCAAAGAGGTATAAAGGAAAACCTAATTGTGAGGTTATTATTTGTCAAGAAGAGGTTGATTTTATTAACTAATAAGTCTAAGCAGAAGGCTGGAGGTGAAATTGTAATAAAAAAATTATAATAAAAAAAAATTGAAATGGAGGTGGGGGCCACCACACCCCCTACCTATTACAAGTAGTGGTTGCCGTTGCACCAAAAGATTGACTTGTTAATGCCCGATACAACTACTAGACTTATAGAAGACATGGGAGGTGGTTAAACCATGTCACAAATCCCGAGGGGAGCACTGACCATTTTTCCAACAATCTCCCCCTCAATGTTACCTAAGGGGATTCGAACCTGTGACCAAGCTCTAATACCACTTGTTACAAGTAGTGGTTGTCGTTGCACCAAAAGATTGACCTATTAATGCTCGATACAACCACTAGACTTATAGAAGACATAAGAGGTGGTTAAACCATGTCACGAACCCTGAGGGGAGCACTGACCATTTTGCCAACACTACCCCCCTCATGTACTTTTGCATGAGTAGTAGGTATTGTCTGTGTAGTACCTCACTACCATGAGCAGTGGGTACTATGTAGGCAGTACCCCTACCTACTTGGGTTGCGCGCACATGGGCACAGGGTGCGGGAGTGCGTGGTGCCCGCTCCCCACAAATTATCTTTTGTAAATAGTTTTTTTGAAATTTTTTGTTTTAAATTTTTTTAAATTCATTTAAAATAAAAAAAAAATTTAAAATTTTTTTTATTGAATATTTTTTATATATGTGATTTTTATTAATATTTAGTTTTAAAATTATATATATGTTAAAATATATTTTAATAATATATTTATATATAATTTATTATAATTTATTTATATCTTGGTAAGAACCTAAGAGTCAAGTATTACTAAAAATAGTAAAATCCATAATGTTAGACAAAAGCTTGGTGTTTTAATATTTTGTAATTCCTTCTAGATTTATTCCAATATTTGTAAGTCAATGTTTATCTAGTCCTCTAATCCTTTTTCCATATAAAATATGGGGACTCTATCATTTTGTGATCCACACTACAATCAAAAGCTTCAACATGTATGAGAAGACATTATTGTTCAAACAAAACCTTGAAAATAAATTGCTATGTGAATCTTAGAATACGGACCAATTATCTACAAGGAAATCAAATAATTTAGGTACTTGCCCTTTACATCTCTTATAGAAAATTTTGAAAAGAAGATAACAAATCATATAGTACAAGATATTCAAATTATTTATCATGGTGATAGTTCTTCCCCAATACTTATTAAACAATTGACTAGGGAAGAATGCCATGGTATATCAAGAGATTGTAAAAACCTTAAATTTATGTGTATATGAAAATATTTATGGCTTATTATGATAAATATTATGTGTCATAACTAATTAAATGAAACCAAGTGTATAACTACTATTTAGCACTACATTTCTATATTTTTTATGTTTTTATGTGCTTTATATAAATATATAACAAATGGAGTGTTAGAGACTCAAGAAAACAACACACTATGAGACTTTCATCTCTATTATTTGACATGAAAGAATTATGTGTAAAGTAAATCTAGAAGTTGTAATATTCATTTCCACTAGGGCTTTTTATACAAAGAATCTTTGGCTAGTCTCAAAAATCCAACAACCTAGTATTGAGGCTTTCATAGATTCTCTTAAATTGTAATATCTATTCCTAATTCAAACATATATTTTTCATTTCTTGATTTGATCATAGTAAGTTACTTTTAATATTAAATTAAATATTAAAGATAGTAATAATATCATTTTTTTTATTTAAATAAAAAAGAACTATGCCAATAAAATATTTTACGTTCATGTTAAAAATTCAAAGATTAATCAAATTTTATATTTAATATATAATGTACAATTACAATAAATATTTATCAAAAAATATATATTAAATATATTTATGTTATTGACAACTCAATTATCTAGATATTAAAAAAAAACTTCCTTTCCTTTAAAGTACAAACATGAAATAATCTTTTTCTAATGAATTATTTCTATTAATTACTTTTTTTATCTCAATCATATATAGATGTACAAAGGAAGCTCAAAACATAATATTATACAACAATTAGATAATAAATTATATAAACAACATTTGATAATCAAAATAATATAATGTATTATACTAGAATTGTTCATAATTACTACCTGTTTTGACGAGAAAAAAATACAATATTTAATACGTAGACAACAACAGAATTAATTTTACATTTCAAAACGTAATTGTAGCTTGAAACTAAACACGTGGTAAAGTTGCAGTAGCTGCTCTTTGTGAAGTACCTGCACATATATATTGGATGAAAATAAGAATAAATTAGTGTAAATATTGAATTGTTGCTTCAAATCAGATTAATAAATTAATTTATTCTTAAAAAATCATAACTATATTAATTAAAGAATAGAATGAAGCAGGTTCAACTAAGTTGAAAAGTCTGGAAAACACAACTCAGAACCATTACACAGACACAATTCAGTCAAGACAGTTTAAAGACTAAAGATATCATTTATAAACAATTTACAATAAGATAAAAGAATATAAAGAACATGATCGTCAGTAATCATCTTGAACATTACGTATAGCCAACCTGTTATAGCTGCTAGATAATGTTTGCTACTAGAAAAAAAAACAAGTGCAGGCATAATTAAATACCTGCTGGTATTTAATTGCACCTCGTTAAAGAAAAGGGTCGTTTTCAACTTCTTAAACGGAAGACATGAAGAGTGCAGTACCTGCGCGCTTCTTGGGTGGTCCAATGACAGCTTTATCATCGTGCGTATGTATCTGACATTTCAATCTGAATCAACGCAGTGGAGGGACCCTCTGAGGAAGTCGCTGTAACAGATGGAAGACTATGGTAATAATCCTCAGTTGTATCCTTGTCAGTTGGCAAAGCTTGGTAATTCGGCCTAGTTCGTTTTGGATCACCCCTATGCTCCACAAGGCTAACATCTCTATAAAGCCCCCGCTGTTTTGTGACAGCTCTTATCCAAACCAGCTCATCAACTACCTCTCTCATGGACGGCCTTGCTTCTGCTCTCACTCGCAGACATGCTTTTGCTAACTTCGCCATATTTTCCATCTGCCCTTGGATTTCAGCTCTCATCACACTGGGATCTAAAATTTCTATGAGGCGGTTGTCATTAATTGTAGATAGAAAATGGTCATACAAAGTATAAGTAGATCCCGATTCTGTAGATAGCAGAGGCGCCAAACCCGTGAGAAGCTCCACCAAAACTACTCCGAAGCTGAAAACATCACTCTTGTCTGTAAACTGTTTGCTCCTCACGAACTCAGGATCCACATAACCTGGAGTGCCTGATGGAATGACAGTACTCAAGTGTCTTTCTTCCCTAGGGCACAGCCGAGAAATACCAAAGTCTGCTACTTTTGGCGTGAATGTGTTGTCTAACAAAATATTTGAAGATTTTATGTCGCGATGAAAAATGGGTTGAGAGGCCTGAAGATGCATATAGGCTGTTGCCTCGGCTGTTTCGATGGCAATCTGCCGCCTTGCTTCCCATGTTAAGTGCTTGTCTCTCGAGTGCAGATGTTGAGAAACTGTTCCATTTGGCACAAATTCGTATACCAGCAATGGAAATTGGCTTTCCATACAGCAACCAATCAATTTCACTACATTCCTGTGGCAAATATGAGATAGAATTATAATTTCGTTGATAAACTCATCTGAAATTGATTTGGGTTTTTTAATTGCCACATGCATGCCATCAGCAAGAACTCCTTTGTACACAATAGCAAAGCCACCCTTTCCCAGTTCCGTTGAAAAATTGTCGGAAGCTGTTTCCAGCTCTCTTTCGGAAAATATTCTGAGGCTTTTCCTTCCTCCCTTGGAAGCAATATGTTCTTGCAGCTGCATCCCGCCATTCTGCCGGAAATTCTTTTCTCTCGCTTGTTTCACTCGACGCATGCTCAGCCACTAGAATAGTCCAGAAGCCACCACAGAAACTCCAACAAATGAAGAAACAGAACCTGCAATATCACCAACCAGAGAATTTCGTTTACGATACTGTTGTTGTATTTTATCTATTTCTTAAACACATTCAATGACACGCCATATGCTCACCTATAATTGCAAGTTTAAGGTAGTTAGATGTTTTGGATACACATCCTGTGCCACTCATAAAACCATCTCCCTCATATCCCTTTGAGCATGAACAATTATAGGAACCTGCCAAATTATGGCATATTCCTCCTTCCTCTCCTTTAACGCACATATTCGTCCCTCCGGGACTGCATTCGTCTATGTCTGAACATTCATCATCATTATCCTTAGAAGCTTTGAGATTTGAAAGAAGAACGATTATAAATAAGAAAACATAATACTAATAATTGTTCTCAGTAACAGAAGTACGGAGATAATACCTGTGCAATCTGAGCCATTAGAGTAACCACTTCCTTCATATCCAGGAAGGCATTTGCATACGTGCCCTTGTCCGGAAGGGGAGTCAATACAGTTTGCTAAAGAGGAGGAAGAATAATTACTGGCAGTTGCCTTAGCCATGGAGCAATTCTGAAGGCCAATACCCCAGTTAAGGCGGAGACCATAATAAGCCTTCATGCCATCTCCCCAAAAGGGATTTGTTGTATTGTCGACCACGGTGAAGGTGGAGGGGTCCAATATGGTGGAGAAGCCACAGTAGCTAGAATTGAGCAAACTAAACAAACCTCCGCCCGTGAAATTTATCCACTGCCAATTATCTGGAAGGGTAATTTCACAACAGCCATTGCGGCAGTATGGCGGATCAGTTTGAGAGTCGCATGTTGATAAACATCTGGCCTCTCCCCAATCACCGAACTTGTAGGAACCGAACGTGTTGCAGCCAATAGCCACGAACTTATTTGACATGGAAATAGTGAAAGGCCCATCTGAAGGTGGCTGAAAGAAAATTGACTCGCTACTGTTTGCACTACAGGAGTAGGCTTTGATTTTAGAAGAATTTATGATGAGGTTACCCTCATAGTCGATCTTCATAATCTTATAATAGTATCCTGGAAGATACTTATCTGTAGAATTACCTCGATACGCCCAAAAGAATGGAGTGAGATCCCCACTATAATTGTCCGCCCTGCATGTTATCTGAAAACCAGGGTATCCACAATCAGAATTGTTAAACCAAAAAGGATAACTCACTTCCCAATCACCACACTTTTCAGGAACACATTTTGCAGCAGAAGTGAAGGCCGCGCCCACCACACAGACACAAATTACAAAGCGAACTACACCGTAATCCATTTGCGTTTGCACCAACATTTTTTCGCTGAGCAGAACTTCCTATTCAAAGATTATCACAGCAACAAGAAAAGGGATGTTAAAAGAATGAAATGCTGCGGGAAATAAATAGCGAAATGCAGGGTTGACTGAGCAAGAGACTTTGGTAAGCACCTACCCTTGACCGCTTCCAAATCTCCTATGATTTTATTGAGGGAAAATTAGTAAAATTACTGTGACATTTTCGACCAAGGACAAAGATGTAAGAAGGAAAATGATGTAATTGCCCATTGCACCAAACAGTGATGTAGTTTTTAGGTACAGACATCAAAACCCACATTATAGATTCTGATGTAATTTGGGGGCATTGTGCAAGGGGATCCTTACTTTTTGTCTCTCTTCTAATGATTCTTCCATTCTATCTTTTTTCTTGATGAGGTCACGAACAGAATTTTTCTTTCTGATTCTTTTTTGTGGGAGCTCCTTCTTTTAGAACCAGTGAAAATTATAAAAAATTTACTATTATACATATATCAAGTGGCACTGCCACTTTTTGAAAAAAAAAGAAAAAAAGGAAAATGAATTTCTACACACAGTGTAATGTGAAATTATCCAATAGTTCTGTCTCGGGAACAAAAGAAGTTATTACCAAATAATACCTGTATGATATTAAAGGACCTACATGGTTTCATAACATTTTTCACAAAGAGACTTGTAATGAGTGGAATTGAACTTACCGTCTCAAAGGTGCAATGAAACCTTTGATTCCATACTAGAATTTTAAAAAAACCTTTGATTCCTTTCCAACATACTATAAAATATTCCATTTAGTTTGCACACATTTCAAAGTGTATTTTGAGTTGTAAATTTTGTTCGAAATATAATTAATTTTTTGTTTATAATAATATTGTTTACAAAAAAATAGTTTGAATTAATTAGTACATAATAAATTTAAATGATTTTTTAGTTCTAACATTATAAGAGTGGATGGTAAAAAACTCAGACATGGGAGTTAAGGAATAGTTTGCATGCATGCTTCAGTAGGAAATATTGATAAGAGGGTCATGGTTGCAAACCTATTTGCCCTTCTAGAATCTATTAAATACCTAGGACTTGAACAAAATATCTAAATTCAATACTATCATAAAGAGATTTATTATTGCCATGATGAAAAATACAAATAAAATCATGATAAATAGATCTTTGATTCTTTGGAAAATGACGAAAAGGAAAACCAATTTGGGCATCATACTTAAGTCTCTAAAATATTCTCTTAGCCAAAGCCAAGTGGTCATCAAAAGCAAGAGTACCAATTGTTGGAGTCGATAAAATAATTCTTAAGAAAGGGCATCTATGTCTTGAGGAAGAAGGATCAATAGAATTTAATGAAGGAAAATTTTAGGCACTTGTGGTATAAATCCTAAACCTTTTATAGTGACTAGTCTAGGAGGATCTATAGGGACTTTCATACCTTATTTTTTAATTTCAAGACCTTGTCCACTATAACCTTGTTGATAAGTAATGTCATAGCCTGCATTGTAATTTTCCTTTAGTTGAGAAGGAGAAGGACCTTCATCTTGAGGTTTTTGGACATGTGTTGTATAACTAAGAATAGGAGGATTGTTCCATTAGGATAACAATATCTCAAGGAATTGAGTGGGCGGCGGGGGGGGGGGGAGGTTGAATCAATTGTTAACAATATTATCAAGCTCAACACCAAATATAATATTATGCAAAATAGAATATAAAACCACATCACATCATTGAACACAAGTGACACAAAGATTTGTTCTCGAGGAAAACCCTGGTGGGGATGACACCCACAAATATTTGCACTATATGAATGAAACCCTACTAGGAGATCTAGCCCTATTATGAGTTGATTAATACAATAGGAAGGTCCCTGTTAAAGGACAGACCCTATTAGGAGTCTCAAACCCTGTTAGGGGTATTACAACTAGTATAGATCCAAATACAATTAGAAGGTTATATTCACCTTCAAACCGTTACTGAATATACATTTTCATACTTGAATTGTCTGTTAGGACAATCTAATCCTTCTTCCCAGATGCACAACCTTCTACTCTATTAGAAGCAGATCTCATAGCCTTCTAGCTCGCATATTATCATCACAATCCACACACTATCTCAAGGAAGAAACCCTTCCTTATATTCAAGTGACAAATAATAATTAATCTAGAGGTTGACCATTATAGGACCTCATTACATAACAAACAATTACATTATCCAAGGTGACAACACACAAGTCATCCCTGATCTTTTTCCAATAATTATTATTCACCCAAAGTTGGCTCCATCAATAGGTCAATCATAGATCAATCTTCTACATGTTACTCTTTGTTTGGCTCCCAAATAATCATGCTAGAAAACACATCATAGATGATGTCATCATTCAAATAAATATGTTGTGATCACAATGTATCTTATTCATGATGTCCTTTGACATTTTTAAGTGCACATACTAAAATTCATCGTCTCACAATAGTTATGTTCCAAACACTACAACTAGGTCTATGAAAACTCTCAGTCTCTAGTCTTGCAACTAGTCTTCACTAAAAAAATCATATCTTTGTCCAATGATTATATAAACATTTTTGGTCATAGGAATAAGCTCTACACACATCCTGAAAGATATCTTTTACACTTTTCTTAACATAAAAGCTTTGTTGCAGAAGGTGACATGGAATGAATTTCTATCCATGATGGATCAGTTTTCAGGATATAACCAAGTGAAAGTCAAGGAAAAAGAATAATATAAGATAACTTTCAGAGAACCATGGGGAACACATGTGTATGCAAGAATTCATTTTGCACTCACTAATGTTAGAGCCACTTTCTAAAGAGCCAAGGATGTAGCCTTTGACTATTTGATTGATTACATTTTAGTTGTTTATTAGGATTATTTAACTACATATTCAAAGGAAGTAGAAGATCACTACAATCATTTGGAGAAAATTTTCTTGAGAGAATTTGAATATGTTATATCTCTTAATCCTAAAAAGTATCATTTTAGAGCTACAAAAGGTTAGTTACTAGGGCACATTGTAAAAGAAGGTGTAATGATAGAATGTAAGATCATCAAAGATATTAAGTCCTTCGCAAAAATAAATTTTATTAGAAGATTTTTGTCTAATTTCTGAGAAATTATTAAACCAATTGTAAAGATTCTTAAGAATCGAATAGAGGTTAAATGGAAAAATGAATCTTTGGAAGTATTTGAAAATATCAGAAAGGCAATAAAAGAAACTTCTACTCTTAAATCTCTAGATTTTTTAAAACCCTTTCAAGTTTCCTCTTTTGCTTCTTATCACACAATAGAAGTTGTCATGTTACAAAAGAATGATGAAGGAAACGAGAAACCTATGTTATTTTTAAGAAAAAATTTTGCAAGTAGCAGAATTGAACTATGACATCAATGAAAAATGGGCAAATGCATTGGTGTAGGCAATAAAATCATTCAGACCATATCTGGTTGGAGAAAATGTGGTAGCGTATGTGCCAAATGGTATAGTAAAGGATATATTTAGACAAGCAAAAACTATTGGTCGAAGATGTTGATGCATAAATTAGATTCATGACATTAAAATTGACATTCAGATCACCAAAATTTTAAGAGGTCAAGGCCTTACAAAACTCATGGCAGATTCCAATTTAGAAGTAGCCCAAGTAAACCAAGTGGAATTGGAAGGTACAGAGATAAACATTGAACAATGCCCATGGTATAAAGATGTTGTTTATCATTTAAGAAATATGAAATGCCAGGAAGGTCTTGCTGATAGATAGAAAATAAGCATAAAGATCCGAGTAGCTAGGTATGTGTTAATCCAAGATGATTTATATTGGAAAAATAGAGATGGTGTCTTATTGTTTTATCTAGATATGTATTAGGAAAATTCAATCCTCAAGGAATTACATAAGCGAGTTTGCGGTGGACACTTGTCAATAAAAACTACAACACATAAGATCTTACATGATAGATACTATTCGACTCATCTTTTTAAAGATTGTCATGCATATGTCAGAAAGTATGAGCCATGCTAGAACTTTTTAGGGAAGCTAAAATATGATAGAGCTTTATGTCTAAGACCTCTACATATCCAGGATCATTTCCATATGTGGGGTGTTGATTTCATTGGTGAGATTGTTGATAAATCAAGTGGAAGATCATAGATGGATCCTGGTGCAAGCATACTACTTTACAAAATGGGTTGAAGCAATACCAACTAGGTAGGCTACAAGTAAAGAGGTAATCAAATTATTGATGGAGATTATTTTAACTAGGTTTGGGGTTCCATATAAGCTTTTGGTAAGAAATGGAATGTGCTTAGATCAAAAGATTTTTTTGATTTTTATGAGTCTTATGGAATTACATTGTCTTATTCTTCACCATACCCTCCACAAGGAAATGCCCATGTAAAATATAGCAATAAAAATATTTTGAAGATAATCAAAATGATGCTAGATAATAATAAAATAGTCTGGGACTCAAAGTTGAATTTAGCATTATGGGCCACTAGAATTACTGAGAAAAGGTCTACAAGATTTTACTATATGAATTAGTCTATGGAAAGAAAGCCAAACTACCCTTAAGTAATTTTATTCTATTAATTTTATTTATTCTAGGACATAAATTTCATGGAGAAAAGGATCGAGTAGTTAGCAGAGTTAGATGAGACTAGAAAGGAGGCTCAGGAAAGAAATATCGAGAAGCAGCAATAGGTCAAGATCTTACATGATAAAAGAGCACATAAAATACTTTTTAAGGAAGGTGAGTGGGTGCTAAAGTGGATTTCTAAGGATCAGGATAAGGGTAAACATTCAAAAGTTCATGATTTTTTTTTTAAATAACTAACTTAAACATGATTCTCAAACATGTAACTTTGAAATTGCAAGTCAAAGTCAAAGTAATTCATTACTCAGTTGCACATAAAAATAAGAATTTTGATTTAATATTAATTAAATATTTAATTTTTATATTTAAATATTATAATTAAAAATTATTAATTAAATATATCTATTTAATTAATACTTTATGATTAAATAACGACATTAAATATTATAATATTGTAGAAGGTAATATTATTTAACATTTAATAATCAACCCCTTTAATAAATCTTTTACTGACATCATGATAAACTGCATCACTGGTTCACATGAATGCATGCACACTTAATCAGACCAATCACAATGCAAAAAAGGTGTACTAATAAAAATATATTCCAAACAAGGGTTTATGAAGTCACACCACCTTAATGAATTTGAATATGGTAGTCAATCAAATACTTGTCATATCTTTCAAGACAATGATGGATTAGGATAAGATTTAGGCCTAAATGCTATCTCCCCTCTCTTACCATTGAGATAATGTGATAGGACACACTCATCCTAACAATTTAGGGAAGTTGATGTTCGATATATAGAAATCTACATTACAAAGTTGATCATGTACATAAATGTATATATAATAGGAAATGGTATGAACAATACATCATGTAGATCTTGTAAGAAAGTGACTATGACCCTGTTGTTCACAATATCAGTAGATCAAACAAAAATATAAAACATACACACCATCCATACACATGTAGGTATGGGGTCAATAAAAACTATAAATATACATAACATCATTATATGAAAATAATTATCATCATCTAACTAACATGAAATAATTTTAATAAACTTTGTATCATAGCATTGAATCATCAACATCTATTGTCATAAACTGAAAACATCATAAAATATATTTCATGATTCAACATACATGTGAAAAGTGGTCTAAAAATAGATCACTTTATGTGGATGACTTGACGCTTCCTGATCAAAGTCAGATCTGAGTAGTTTTAGTTGATGGAATTCATGAGAAAATCCAAGATGTTCATGATTTGTGGTGATTGCTAGGTGTGTTTAGTTTTTACAGAGGTTTCTTTGTGAGCTATTATGGGGTCATTGATCCATTGTTAAAGTTCTTGAAGGGGGGTTGGACTTGGAGTGATCACTAGAAGTTTGCAGTTAAGGAGTTAATTGGGTTCCTTCACCGGAGGAACTCAACTCTACTTGAGTGATCTATTTTGAGATCACCTCTCGTGGCATTATGGTCTAGGATGCGTTGGCATTGAGGATGTCACCACTAGTTTAGTGGGGTAGGATGTAATGGGGCTAGAATTCAAGTCATTTTGGTGACTTTTTTGATCCAAGTTGGGTGACTTTGAAAGGTGCTAAATGTTTCTTGTTGGGAAATTGCAGCAGTTCATTGAGGCAATCTGCCTTAGCCAATTTGGAGGTGCGACTTTGTTGAGCCGACTTCAGCGGGGTGATTTTGAGATGATATGGATTTTGTCTTCGAGGCTAACTTGAAATGTTTGTTTTGTATTGGGTTGACTTGATTTGTTGGATGAGCGGATATGAACATTGGATGCAATGGGCATGGAGTTGTGACCGACTTGTGTAGCGTGTACTTAGTCATTGCACTTATCTTGGAGATTATTTCTTGGGCCAACTTCATTATAGTCGTTGGAGCTATGTTGTGCATTAATGTATTGCATCTTGTATTGATTGCAGAGCAGTTAGATCTATGTTTGGACCTATTTCACAATAGTTATGTCTGGATGTCTCATTTGAGGTGCTTCTGTATATTGGAAGCCTTTATTTTTCATTTGGCATCAGTTGGAAGTGAAGGATTTGGAGCGACAAGTATTTCAGCAAAGGAGCAAAGCTGAGGCAAATTCCTTCTTTGTGGTGAAGCCTTGTAGCAACTTGCATGTTGTAGAGCTTGGAGCTTGATTACATTGTAATAATTCATGCTAAGTTTGTTTAGCATTCTTTACTGGGTGAGATAGTATTTTTATACACTAGCTAAGTCAACTTGTAATTATTATAGATCATAATGGATGAACGAATTTGGGGCTGTGCTTGCATATCTTCTTGGTCCATATTATTTTATTTCTATTTCGTGCATCAATTTTCTTAAACATTATTTGGGACTTGGTCAGATCAGATTGTTTTTCTTTCCTGTGCGTTTTGTTGAGGCATAGTCTGGATGTTTGCCTAAGTCATATCAACTTGTCATGGTGACTTTCTAGTGCCACACAAGTTTAGTCCAAAGCCCATGACATTATCAACTTGTCATGGAGACTTACCAGTTCCACACGAGTTTAGTCCCAAGGCCTGTGATAGGTGGTATCAAATCTTGTTCGAGATCAAGTGTGGTATTGATTTCATACCACCTCTATTGAGGTGGTATCAAAGCGATTTTTTGTAGATCTAGTTTGAGGTGGTTTTGAGCTGGTTTTCTTTTCATTTTTGATCTGTAGTTTTGTTCTTTGCTGGCAACTTGATCTATTGGAGATTTGAATTGGTTTCATTATGGCTGATGTAGATAGTCAGTATGATGTGGGACAGTCTCAGCTTGTGGAGACGAGCTAAGCTGGATGAGGTACTATGAAATATAAAGACTCATTGTAGGATCATGAGATGTAACTGGATGCTTTTGAAAGTTTGTACCTTGACGAGATTCTGATTGATGAGATCTCAAAGCTGACCAAGTAGCTAGATTCATTAAGCGAGGAGGTCAATTTCTTGAAGGAGGTTCAATCTCTTCATCATTCGATGTTGCAAGATGGAACAAATGGGCAGAAGGCTTCAGAGGAGATCAGATCATATGATGGTGATCGCGATGACAAAGCCTTGGACAACTTCTTCTTGGATGTGGAGGAGTTCTTTACTAGAGTTTATGAATTTTTTTATGAGTTGCAAATCAAGAAGGTAGCCTCTTGTTTTGTTGGTAGCCTCTTCTTCTACTAAGATGGTAGTAGAAGGGCGCGTATTAAAAAGTTTGGATAAAATTATTGAAAATTATTTGTAGGAAGGAATAACATTGGAAATTCTCATGATTTCATATACAAGAGTACAATGATGGCATGTAAGAAACATGAAATGCAATTTTTAAGGTATTATGTATTTCAGGTGATTGATAAATAGAAGTAAGAAAAAATGTAATAACATAAGAGATAAAACACAAATATAGTTTAATAAGATCAATCATGAAAATAAAAACTAACTAAATCAGATCTAAGAATGGAAATCAAAAGTGGAAATGTAAGGACATCGGGTTCACCTAAATATATTGCTGAAAAATAGGATGTTCACTAGCTTTTATCGGCAACCTAGGAATAATGAGCCTATCTTCCTATCAATACATTGTAAAGGAGAAAAACCTACTAGGGATAAGATGAATCAAGTGTTTAAGGGATGCAAGGGTCCTCCTTCACTATAAAAAACCTTTAATGTGTAAATGGAATGCAGAAATGGAAGATCTAGAACTAAAAAGAG
Source organism: Chamaecyparis obtusa (assembly GCA_027943335.1). NCBI lineage: Eukaryota > Viridiplantae > Streptophyta > Pinopsida > Cupressales > Cupressaceae > Chamaecyparis > Chamaecyparis obtusa. The sequence continues at coordinate 1,797,406 of BSBK01003715.1, forward strand.
ATAGAAGGATCTATTTGTAAAACAAAGGTAGATAACAAACTGATATGCAAATTTTTAGATAAAATTTTAAGAAAAAGCCAAAGGGATTCACCTCCACTTGAAATATCAACCAATTCTTCCCATCAAGGGAAACCTGGGTAGATAGGGGAAGCTAGACTTTCTCTTGTGGGTTAAAGTCACCCTTGTGCCAAAATTTAATGTTACACCCCAAGATCTGAAGAAAACTATTAGGCCTTCCTAAATCCATGACCAGAGCTTTGGTACCCATTACCTGGACATAAAAAAAATTAAAATATTGGGAGAAAGGGGTTCTCCAATCAAAATCATGTTTAGGAATTAACCTTTAAATAGAAATGAAATTGTATGAAAGGAAAGGGAGCACATTTTTAGTAGAAGAGACTTGATAAAAAACTTATACCTTGACAATGGAAGTTATTCTTGAAATGAGATCACAAGTATTGATAAAATAGCATGACTCTACAAATGCTTAAAAGAAAATCATAAAATATATTCTTGCATAATCATTTCTAGGATTGCCACTAGGAAGAGATGAAATGATTAAATTCAGGTCTTCGCCTTTAATGTTTATATGCTTTATTGGATAGATTAATTCACTTGTGATGTGATGGATGCTTGACTGAATTAGAAGATGTCAAAATGGGAGAGGTAGCATTTCTTTTATACCCATCCAAGCTATTTTGAGGCCAAATATTTGAAGTAGGGATGACTTTGAATTTACAATCATATAGATAAAATTATAATATTGAGCTTGAATTTGAAAATTTGGGCCCAAAATAGCATGACATGGGAAAATTTGAATGATAGGATCATAATATTTACGATTTGTTCTACACAAGTCGCCCTTGTTGAGGAAAAAATGTATCAAATTTTAATCAGGGTTAATATGGTCAATAAGGATTGAGAAAATGTATACGAAATTGTAATGTCAAAAGTGGAAATGTGTGAAATGCACCACAAATGGTAATAGGGCTTATGTTTATAAAAGATAATGTTTTAATGAAAGAATTCAAGAGGACATACTAAAAGGTTGCCAACTAAGAATATATTGTACACCTTAACAAGGTTCTTAGGATGCTACATCTAGGTTATAGGAATTTAGGCTTGTAATGGTGGCATAGTTCATTCTCAAATACCCTTCCTTCCCAAAAATAATTTTTTTTAGGGCTCTTAATTACTCAATAAAAAATAGTCAATGGATCTATCTAGATTAATATTGAGAGCATCGATGATGTCAACAACAAGAGATAGGGACATAAAAACCCTCCTATCCCTATTGGTACCAAGGACGTGGTCTCCTCCATGCTTAGAATCCTACAAAATGGAGCAATAAAGATGGGAAAGAAATATCACAAGACAAGAAAGACATCCTTGATTGTAAGAAATCCAAGGAATGATAGGGAAATGCTTCTCTCAATAATGTCTTCTTGAGAATAGGTAAGGATACATAGCGTGGATCTTTTAATGGTCCAAAATGACTTTTTAACAATATTTATTTGCATCTCATGTGCTTCAATAAATAACATAAAGAGACCTCTTCATATCACCCTACAAAAGGATACTTTAATGGCTTGACACTTTGTCCATACATTTCTATCCAAACATTAAGAGATTGTAAAAAGAGATTCTAGATGAATCTATGGCTATAATTAACACAACCACGTTTCCTAACGTCATAGTCTTAGAAGAAACAGCTTCAATAATTTCCTAGTTAGGTGCAATCATAAAGGTTTTAATGGGTTCAAAGTACACTTACTATGTCCTTCGGAGCCTTCTTCCCTTTTTCTACTATCTCTTACTTTGAGAACACAAAAATATGGCCACGGAAGACTCTTTTCACCAAAAATTGCCTCTTTGAAAGACTTGGGTTTCAAATGCAATATATTTTTGGACCTTTTGTCATTTGCAAGGTTTATGGGAAGGGTTGTACTTTCTTTCATCTAATCACTTGTACCTATCTAAGTTGTGTATGCCTCAACATAATTCCTTAAGAGAGTCAAGAAACCCAAGCAAATAAAAAGACATAGAGCATAGGGAGAAATGAAAGGAAAGAAAATGAAAACCACAAATTGGAGAGAAAGTTGCTCACTAAAAATCCAAACCTATGGAGGAGGCTTGACCACCACCACATGTAGATTAGGTACCCCCTCTGAGATGAGCACCAAACCCTAGAGTTTCATATCCTCGATCTTCATTACATCTAGCACTTAAAGTCCATATTTATTTTCTTTATTGTATTCTCAAGTGAAAATCTTTGTATAAAATGACTATTCTATAAATTGACTTATGCCATTTCACCATAATATTTGTTGAACATTCAATTTACAACGATTTACTTAAATGTAGACAAATAAAAACTATACATTTTTTTTTTTGAAAAATCCAAATTTAAAGTTGACTAGAATCGTGTATGGTCTACCATTAAAATAAAAATCTCTTTTTAGTATTTAAGAACTTAGAACATTATTTATCATTATTAATGAAAATCTGAGAAGATTAATCTATGGATATATATTGGATGGTGCTTGACTTATTTATAGCAAAACATTTCAAGGTCATTTCATTATTTCAATTCACCTTCTTCTTTCTGTAGTTGGAGTTTATATTCCAAGCGAAATGAAATACTTTTGCCAATGTCAATAGGTGAATAGCCACTAGTTTTCAATTCGAGACAAATCTGCCTTCAATGTAGTGGCCACCACACATTAAACCTAAAATTAGCATTACATCAAAGAAGAGTCTACCTAACTTTTGTACAAGATTGAATAGTTAAGAGCTCTTTTATTCAATACTGATGAACAAGTCCACCGTGTAAGGACTTTTGGCTAAACTCATTTCCATGTCTCATCATTTTACAATTAACTTTTAAAACTTCATGCGGGTGTAGGTATATGTCATATATTTAGAATCTTCTATCACATAAATATTGAAAATTTATATTATAAGAAAAATATCATTTAAAATCTGTCAATCAACACAACTAATAAAACATATATAATATAATATTAAAATGAGTTACCTAAAAGAAAATGTCAAAGAAAATATTATTATAAAATCTAAAAACAGTCATTATTCTTATTCTACAAATATTAACAATAATATAAATCAATATAATTCTAAGCATTGTTAAAGTCTTCTTTATTAAGAAAGAAAAACAAGAAGAAGAGGATTCCGTTGATCCACATTGTTTGTTTTTTTTTCTAATGAATAATGCTGTTTGCGAAGTAGTTGCAGTAAAATACTTTTACCGATATCAATAGTAAATAGCCACTTGCTTTTAATTCCTAAAAAAATATACCTTCAACGCAGTTGTCACCATATATTAAATCTAAAATTGTCATTGCATCGAAGAAGAGGCTTCCTGACTTCACTACAACGTTTAATAGTTAGAGCCCATTTATTCAACATGAACAAGTCCAACGTGTGAAAACAGGTGCAAGGACTTTAAAAACTCATTTCCATGTCTCTTTTATATATCTGGAATAATTCAAAATTTATGTTTATCATTTAAAATCTGTCAATCGACATAGATAATAGTTGACATCGATATCTATATAATATATTATTATGATTAATTGTGAAAGAGAAAATGTCAAAGTAGTAAATATTGTCAGATTTAAAAACAATCATTATTCTATGAATATTAACAATATTACAAACCGATATAATTTTAAACATCGTTAAAAGTCTTCTCAAAAACAAAGGATTTTGTTCATCGCATTATTTTTTGTTGAATTAATTAGTAATTAAAGACTCCAACAATATTTTAACGGAGTCAATACGTAATTAAAGACTTATAAGCGACTTCAACTCCGAACGCACGGTGAAGTTGTATAAGCGACTTCTCAACTATTGCATGTTGTTTAAACCTCAGGCAGACTATCCTCCAAGGTAACTACTACGATTCTAACTTTAGTCTGGGGTGGCAATTGTGAAGAAGTAGATTTTTTTAGAATTGAAAGCAAGTGGCTACCAACCACTTTCATTGACTTAGAATAGAAGTGTTTGATAGACGATGATGCTAAGCTCTCTATAAAATGTATTATTGACAAAATTTTGAAAATAAGAAAGTACAATAGATTTTTGCAAAATTTTTAGCATTTGTTTTTCATAATCTGCATATTTTGTGGTTGAAAAACACAAAAAAATTGCAAAAAAATCAGTATTTTTGCGAATATGGAAAAAAAGGTTTGATCTTTTTTTTAATCTTTAGGATGTTTTTTTTGGGACTTTTGGTACAACGGGTAAGATTTGATAAAACATTTGTCTTGTAGTTATAAACTATTATGTAGAAAAGTCAAAGTATCACATCCTTACATTAGCATATTGAAGAATAATATTATTTATTTTTAATTAAATGTAAAATAATATATATATTTTTTTTATAAAAAGTGTAGATGTCAATGCCTCATCTCCAAAAGTCTATTCAAGTATAATCTTATATTTCTTTTATTTGTTCACATATCAATAAATTAATGTATATGAAATGTTCAACAACTATTTTTTATATTACCCTGTAATGTTATAAACAAAGTGTAGACAACTAAAAATGGACATTAGTTTATTCTGCTATTAATTGATGGTTGTTTAATCATTATTTCAATATCATATTTTTCTCCTAAATCTAATCTTTTAATAGGGACATTGTGAAACTTATCCCAAAAGATGGGGACAAAGCCCTCATAAAAAACTGGAGGCCAATTACCCTCCTTAATGTCTCACATAAAATCTCAGCCAAAGCCCTAGCTTCTCACCTTGAAAAAATTATTCCCAAGTTCATCTGTTCTACCCAAACTAGGTTCATTAAAGGTAGGTATGTCTTGGAGAACCTTGTCACTTGCTGGGAATCTATGGAATGGGCCAAGAATTCTAATCAAGATTCTTCCATGTTCCTTGTTGATTTTGAGAAAGCCTATGATAGGGTGGAAAGGCACTTCATCCTCATGATGCTTAAAGCTTTTGGTTTCCCTAGTGAGTTTTGTAATATGTTCAAATCCTTCTTAAAGATGCCTTCACCCTGATTGAGGTTAATGGGACTTTCTCTCAGCCTATTCCACTTACTAGATCCATTAGGTAGCACTGCCTTCTTGCCCCTGGTCTATTTGTTATTGCCTCATATGTCTTATTCTACTTCCTAAGAGATGACACCTTATCTCCTAGAGTTCATGGCATTAAGCTGCTAGATGACTCTGAATTGATTAACATTCAGTTTGATGATGATACCTAGCTCTTCCTGGAGCTCTCTAGGCATAACAGTGACGATCTCAATAAAAAACTTGACACCTTTGGTAGAGCTTTTGGCCCTCGTATCTCCAACTCCAAATCTATTTTTCTTGGGTGGAAGCTGGACTAGCTTCAGTAGTTTTGATGCTCATGGGGAGGACCCAACAAGATAGTTAGATACCTTGGTATCTCATTCTCTATCTCTCCCTCTCTTAAGGACATGTGGCTTTGGGTCAAAGAAAAGATTGATAAAAATCTTAACAAGTGGAACAATAGGGTTCTCTCCCTGGCTGGTAGGATTCAAGTCTCCCAGAAGATTGTTTCTTCCTATAGTATTTACTGCTCCTCTTCTTGGATGTTCAGTAACTACCAAACTTTTAAAATCCAAAAGTCCATCAAATGCTTCCTTTGGTATAATGGCAAGGGTAAAAGAAAGTCCCACACGGTCAAATAGATCCGATGCCACATAGACAAGAAACTTGGAGGGTTGGGTCTTAAGGATCTCAGAACACAAGGAATTTCCCTTGCTACCAAATGGATATTTCATGCTTTGGAAGGACAAGGACCTTAGAAGATTCTTGTCACAAACAACATTCAAAATGGTGTCCCCAAGCTTGCCAAATCTTGGAAAGCTCCCCCTTTAGTGATCTGGTTGCAGGTGGTTTCTCTGTGTCTGTCCAAGGCACTTGGGTATTCAAGTCCATCTTGAAAGCCTGGGAGAATGTGCACTTATTGTCAACTCTAGCATTGACTATAGCAACAATCTGCATGGCGAGAGATCAATATGGTGGAATGTCTACCATAATTCTAAACCCTTTTCCTTAACCAGGGTTGTTATGCTAGGTATAATAAGGGCATTATGTATCTTATGGACATCTCAGAGCATGATAATCTTATTAGTTGGGAGGGTCTTAGTAGTGAGTAAGTCCTTCCTACCTCCCATAAGAGAACCTACAATATGATTAAAAGTGCTTTTGCTTGTCTCAACCTTCCCAAGAACACTGATGTTGACTCTCACAGATACCTCTCATTCCTTTGAAAGGATGGATCCCTCCTCTCCAAGATCCAAGCCAAGTCTATTTATAGATTTCTCAACTATGACACCTCGGTGGTTGATCACATTAACTCCCTTTAGTATGTTGACTCAAGTACCTCTTCTTGGCAGAAAAACCTTTGAAAATTTATGGAAGTCTCCCATCCCCCCTAAGATCAAATGCTTTCGGTGGCAAGTCATGCAGGATAGATTGCCTATTAGGAATAACTTGACTACTTATGAACTTATGTTCTATTTTTAAGAAGCCTAAGATTACTCGGCACGTCATTCTTGATTGTATTTTTGCTAGAGAAGTCTTGTTGATGTTTTGAATCTCTCTTACTGAACATGTTTGTACTCTTGATATTATTACTGGTTTCATTTGTGGGCTTAAGATGGATGCAAACCTATTCTGGAAAATTCTTTATTCTTTCATTCTTCAAGGTTTATTTGGAAATTTTGAAATGAGGAAATGTTCCAAGGTAATGATAGATCTCTTACTAGTTATTTTTAGAAAAATCATACGTTATAAAATTATTGTACGTGTCTATTTTTTGATGAATGTGGAGAAGGAAAAGTTGTGTTTCCTCAGGGATGGCCATGAAACTATATTCATTTGTGAAATGAAAGATGGATTTTGATGGGAAAGGATTATAGAGAATCAGACTCCCTTCGATGATGTGCTCAAGAAGTTGATCAAGGAACTCAAAGACAACAGAGGTCCCTACTTTGACAAGCTCAAGATGTTTACTCAGATCTTGGATCAGAAGAAGGTGGTGTGGATGGAAGGTCCACAAGGATGGACCAGGTGGTTGCAAAATCATGATGATATTCTTCAATAGAAGATTATTATGCTACTGTCACAATTAGCGCATATTGTCTCAAATATTGTATAGTGTTATATACTTTCCTTTTTGCCTCTTTTTGGTAGATGGTTGACTACATATTTTTAGTCAGTTAGTGTCTGTGACTTTACTACTTGATGGTTGAGGCTTTGCCTCCCATGGTTCTTGTATAAACTCATTCTATTTTGATCTCTCGATTATTAATACAAAAAAAAAATTAAGTTTATTTAATTAATTGCTCTTTCTGAGTTACTTGAATTCTAATTTCCACTTTCCTATAGTTTAAATAATTATCGCTACTTATTTAAATTAGCAAGTTTATTCATCTTCTTAGATTTAATTTTAGTTTTAATTTAGTTTAATTTAATTTTATCTAATTTCATGCTAATTTCACCTTTCTAAATAATTAAATACTTAATTCAGTTAAACCTTCCAAAAATTTGAAAAATCATTATCTTTTGAAATCAAAATTAAATCAAAATCTTTCATGTTTTAGTTTTGGAAGATTTATTTCCTAATTAGGAAATATATCTTCTCATTCTTATTTGCCATTTTCTCTCTACTTTTCGAGCTCAAAATGGAAACTTGCTAGTTCTTTCCCCAATCTCATCTCTTCTCATCCACCAATCTTAATTTTCTCTATTTTTCCTGATTAATCATTCAACCTAGGAATTCTATATTATAAGCAACCCTCATTCCTTCATATTTTCATTTTTGAATTCTATATCAAACTTATGCTAGCATTTGATCAGGTTTATTGCAATCAATATTTTTATCTTATTTTGTCAGAGCTTTGGAGTCGAGGCAGTGTCAAAATTACTTCTTAGTGCCACACCTAAAATGAAGTAAAGATAAGTAATGAAATACACTACACATCACTCAATTTATTTTAATTCAGTTTATTTCATTTGTTGATTATCATTCCTATATTTCATTATTTTGTAGGTTAGTTTTATTAGTGGTTGATTTAGATTAAATCTGGTGCTACTAATATCTTTTCTCAAGTCTTGTTGATTTTCGCCTACATATTTTTGGTGAACCCGACATGAACATGCTAAAACATGATAAATTTGTCTTGTATATTTGCATGGAGGTTTTCTTTGTTGATTTGTTGTTGCATGCAAGTTTTTAAAGATTTGGTCATATCTCCTAAACAACTCAAAAAATTTCTAAGAAATTTGTACTATAGTTTGGGGATGTGACCCAGACCAGGGCAAGAGGATCCAATGAAGGATAGTCCAACCTTGCAGCTTTAGAACAACACATTGGGTAACTCAACATAACAAGATGTTTTCAACTTAATTTTCATTAACATGCCTAGCTATAAGGCCTTCTGAGTTAGTGCCAATTACAATAAAAAATAAGTTCTTCAAGATCCACATAGATCCAATACAATCTCAACTAGTTCAGATCTGAAAACTATCAACAACTAATGAAAACCCTAAGGCAAATCTAAACTTGAGCTCGCAAGCCTCCAAGAAATATCCTTGTTTCCGAGCCTCAACCACTAGCTCTGCTACAAACAACTATTAGAAATTAATCTAATTTGGAAGATCTCATAGGATCTTTTCCACAACTTCACCTCTCAAATCTTCTATCAAAAGCTCCTATCTGATCAGCTAGATCTGCACTCATCTACTTTTCCAAATCCACCCCTAAACAACTACCAAACCATCCTATATGTTAGCATGTGCAAAAGTTTTCATGGCTCGTGGTCTTTTCCCTTGCTCTCTGCAATGATTTTTCTACTCCCTGGTTAAACCTTAGGCAAAACATTCAGAATCTAGCCGTTAGGTTTCAAAATTTAAAAGTTCCCTAGCTTTATTCTTTTTGCGCGTTACCTCTTTCACGGGTCACTTAAGCACTAATCTGCATGTGCCTTTTAAACAAGTTCCTTTTACCAAGTTCGCGGTTAGGTCTTTTATGTCTTGGGGGGTCGCTTTATTTTTTCCTAAGTTTGCAATCGCACCCTGTGATTTTAATATTTTTCTTAAGGTTCTCAGCCTAATCTTCCTAGGCCCAGTGTCAGAGGGGTGACAGATGGCATGTTCTTATTGGCTGTCACATGGCCGCATGTCAGAATTTTCTAACATGCGATCATGTGACCACTTGCCACCTATCCATGTGGGTCCCGGCTCTTCACAGTTGGTGGTTGTTGTTCCGTGGTCTTGGAGGTGATGATGTGGTGGCTTTGGGTTGGCTGTCACATGATTGCATAGCTCCGTTTTTGGATATGTGATCATGCGACCAGGTGACACGTGTCCGCGGTGTGGCGGCGGTTTGCTGGCGGTTAGTCACATGTTCGCATAGCCTTTTGCAAGGCTATGTGATCATGCGACTGACATTTTCTGTCAACTCCATGCGGTGGCAGTTGCGGTGGCAGTTAGTGTTCGTGGGTTGTCGCATGTTCGCATGGCCCATTTTCGGGCTATGTGATCATGCGATAGGGAGCCACATGTGCTGGGGCCCATTTGTAGCTGTTTGGTGGGCTCGGTGGTAGGTGGTGTCGTGGCAATCTCCGATTGGTCCAAGCTGGCAAGATGGTGGATTTGAATGCGGGCCCAGGTTGGGGTATCTCAGCGGTGATTTAACAGTGGGAGGGTGCATGTTAGCGGCTTGTCGCATGTTCGCGTGAGCCAGTTTTCTGGCTTGTGAACATGCAACATGCCCTTTTGTGGCAACAGTCTGGCATCGATGGTTATGAAGATGGCACAGGGAAATGGCGTATCGCATGTTCGCATACTAGCCCATTTCTGGGCTATGCGATCATGCAACTAGGCATAAATTGTTGCCTATTTCTTATGGCGGTGAGAATTGTGACCGCGCGGTTGCGCGGCTAGGGGAAAATAGTTTGGGAACTTAGAGCCTGCGAGTGGATTTAGCTATTGTGGTTCAAATTCAATTTCTCTGTGAACATTTCCAGCGACCGAAAAGGACTGAAATTGATGACAAGAGGGGCCAGAGTTGGTGAAACTGATCTTCTCTGTCGCTCCAGTGTGCTCCAGGGTGTGAGATGATTGCAGAGGAGGAGTGTCTTGCCGTAGGGGAATAAATGAAATGTACCAAAAGCAGTTGCAGGGTCACTTCCAGTTTGAATTTTGCAAAATTTTGATTGATCTTCGGTGCTTTTTAGAGATTCTTTCATGATTGAAGATCAAGTGTTAATTGCATTCAGGACTTAGTGTTTTCCCTCTAAATTGTATCAGATTTTGAAATGCCTAATTGATGGAAAACTCTAACCATGGTTACCCTTAGCTTGTTGCATCCTAACTTGTGTGGGATTTCAAGGTAACCATGGGTATATATGTAGTTTTTGCTAATTTTCAGAGGGTTCCAGCTTAGTGTCCCTTTCTGGCTCCATGAAAGTTTCTATTTTGCAGATTTCCCCTTCTCTCTACATATAGGGTGTTCTGTTTCTCTTGCTGGTTCAGAGAATACAATACATATTGTAACAGATTTATCTTATGTGTGAGGATTTAATATATTGTTACTGTTACCAAGCTATCTCCATTTGAATTTTGGATTCATTAATCATACATCAAGGGTGTTTGATTTTTCTATTTGCACTGCCTATGTGCTTGCAAGTGGAGTTGTCTTCGCAGGGATAACTGGTTCAGAGTTGGTGTTTATGTATGTATGAGCTGAGGTGTTAAAGATATTTCATGCTTGTCTTCCAGTTGATGCTGGTTAATATATTTTCCTTTCATAGGTCTCTTCTAAGGGGAGGGTCAAAATCCTTTGATGGATAATAGCATGCTTGAATGCACAGGTGGGTGTTAAGTTGAGGTTTGGTCATGGTGTGTGATTGATGTCAGGCATCAACACATTGGGTATATTATTTTCTTGTTTCATAGTTGTCCCTTGCAATATTATATTTGACTCTGTGGCCCAATGGATAGGGCACTGGTCTATCAGAGACCTAGGGCATCTCAGGGGTCCTTACAATCATTTTAAAATCATTTCCATTTAGTCCCACCTTTTCCCTTTCATGTTGTTAGGATAGGTCTCTAGTTTTCATACTCACTCCATGAAAGTTGGGCTATTGCATGGGATATTGGTTTCATTTGAGGTGTAGGACACCTATAGGAGTTTGAGAACCATTCCACAGTCAGTGACGTATAGGCCTGTAGTGTGACACAAGTTATATAAGTGTGCAGATGAGGTACACCCACCTGAGTGATGTGGAGCTCAAAGTGTAGAAGGATATCTCTTTGATCCTTGTCAGTTGGCCCGTTTTCCTGTCAGATTTGGAGTGTTGAGTGAATGTGACACTAGCCCTATCAATCCTGATGCCAAGTTGACCTTTGGGGAAAAAGAACACCAACAAGATGGTGACTCTGCTAGGGAGAACATAAGGAAAACTTATTAAGGAGCTCTGGTTATGGTTACAAATTTTTCATTATCATATCTTTTGACCAGATTGGTTTGGCCCATCCGAGTCACCAACAAGATGGTGACTCTGCTGGGGAGCCATTGGAAAGAGTCAAATACAAAAACAAGCATTTGCTGATATCTTCTCACCTAGTTGTGAGTGGCAGCTCTGATTTTCTCTGTTTGATTAGTTTTCCTCCTGATAAACAGTGTCTATACCTGGTGTAGCTTTGTGCTAGTTGGAAGAAGAAACAGTGAAACATTTTCAGCTCAAGGAGGTGGCAGCTCTACATGACAAAGTTATTTGATGAAGCTTTAAGGTGAGCCCAAGATCTACTCTACCTTCCAGCCAAAGGTCTTCTATTGCAAGATTTTCCCAGGTATTTTTCAAGTTTTAAATGTTCCTTATAAAGTGGTCAAGCACTAAAAGAAGGATAAGGTGTGAGCAGAGGTTAGCATACTTCAAGTTTTCAGTTGCAGTTTGGAAAAATTATATGGAAGTATTGCAGTAAGTTTAATGGATAAGTTGAATAAGGAGCTGGCTTTCCTTGAACAGGGCATCCTTAGAGATTACATAAAATTGGTAAGGTTAAAGGTGGGGTATAGAAAGGATCTATCCATATCCTTGTTCTATGATAGATTTTGTGAAGTATATGATGAACTTCCTAAGGATGTTGAGTTTCCTGAATTTGACTTCATTGGTTTATTCTTGGAGCTTTATTTTCCTGAGTCAACCAGTTGGTCAGATGCTTTGTGGAAAGAGCATTATGCATGTATCAGGGATTGGGTACTTAGTGATGATAGTTTTGAGCTTGAGGATGCACTTGGGGTTTTTCTCTTTAGTGTTGATATTGAGAAGGATGAAATTTATGAAGGAGATGTGTCAGGTGTTGACACTCTTTCTTGCAGTCATGAAAGTGATGCCTTTTCTCAATATGGGGCAGAAAGTTTATGCAGTCAATCAGATGAAGAAGAGGATGGGATTGATGAATATGTTGCTGATGATTATGTGTCAGAGCAGGGTATTCTTGTGGATGGTTGTTCACTTCACAGTGAACAAACTTTAGATTTATTATCTTGTGAGTATCTTAGGTATTCAGGGGGTGATGGCTCTGAGTTCTTACATCCAACACACATTGATTTTGATATGGAACATGAGTCAATAGGTTTTGACTTTGACATGTGTGCCCCTAATTCTTTTGCTGCCCCCACATTACTAGATAGCAACCAGGCTGCTCATATTTTTGATGATCCTTTTTCATTAGTGATCCCCTCATGTAATGACCCTGAAGAAGAAGAGGTAGAAGGACATGATAGTGTGTTTTCCTATCATCAAGATTGCAATGATGAACAAGTTTCTTGTTCATATCCTTTTCCTTCTTTTGCCAAGTATGATACTGAGTGTGACAGTGTTGAGGACCCAGTCTTCAATAGTTGGGACAGAAATTCTTTTGGTGAAAATGATGATGCAATGTTCCCCTATTACAGAAGCTTTAAAGAGGACCTTCACTTGGTTCATGATGGAGTCAGTGAAGACACCATGGAGGAACCAGGTTTCTCAGTGGCTGAAGTAAGGTGCGAAGGTAAATCTAAGGATACAAGTTCTTTTCAGCTAGGTAACTGTATTGTAATGCATGGTAATCAATATGCTATATTTTCTGATACATTACTAGATCAAATTTTTGCTTCCAGTCAGCAAGAAGTAGATGATATTCCCTACTTCTTGAAATTTGAATATGAATGTAATAATTGTGACTGGAAAAGCATGGGTAGTGATCAACATAGTTTCATTCTTCAGCCCATGAGTATTCACATATGTTTGCAGCAAGGTGGTCATGAAATTTTTAGGTGGCTGGTTGCATATGTGGATGAAAATCAGATTTTTGATGAAGGAGGGTTTCTGATTTTCTTTGGGTGGCCCGGGGCCACTTTGTAAAGTACTATTGTAAATATCTGTAAATATCTTTCCCTTTCCTGTTGTGTGCTTTTCCTTCCTGTTCCCTGCATTTTTTGAGTTCCTTTTTTTTGTCCTCTGGGATGGTCTGCTTCAACCAATGATTCTAAGTCCTTGCTATGCCTGCAAGAGGCATACATCCCTAGACAGAGCCACTATTAGCATGTGCAAAAATTTTCATGGCTCGTGGTCTTTTCCCCTGCTCTCTGTAATGATTTTTCTGCTCCCTAGTTAAACCTTAGGCAAAACGTTCAGAATCTAGCTGTTAGGTTTCAAAATTCAAAAGTGCCCTAACTTTATTCTTTTCATGCATTACTTCTTTCATGGGTCACTTAAGCACCTAATCCACATGTGCCTTTTAAACAAGTTCCTTTTACCAAGTTCGCCGTTAGGTCTTTTATGTCTTGGCGGGTCCCTTTATTTTTTCCTAAGTCTGCAATCACGCCCTGCAATTTTAATATTTTTCCTAAGGGTCTCGGCCTTATCTTCTTGGGCCTAGTGTTAGAGGTGTGACAGATGGCATGTTCTTATTAGCTATCACATGGCCGCATGTCAAACTTTTCTAACATGCGATCATGCGACCACTTGCTACCTATCCATGTGGGTCTCGGCTCTTCATAGTTGGTGGTTGTTGTTCCGTGGTCCCAGAGGTGATGATGTGGTAGCTTTGGGTTGGCTATCACATGATCACATGGCCCAATTTTTGGCTATGCGATCATGCGACCAGGTGACACGTGTCTGCGGTGCGGCGGTAGTTTTCTAGTGGTTAGTCGCATGTTCGCATAGCCTTTTGCAAGGCTATGCGATCATGCGACTGACATTTTCTATCAACTCCATGCGGTGCCAGTTAGTGTTCGCGGGTTATCACATGTTCGCATAGCCCATTTCTGGGCTATGTGATCATGCGACAGTGTGCCACGTGTGCTGGGGCCCATTTGTAGCTATTTGGTGCGCTCGGTGGTAGGTGGTGTCATGGTAATCTCTAGTTGGTCTGAGCTGGCAGGATGGTGGATTTGAACGTGAGCCTAGGTTGGGGTATCTCAGCGGTGATTTAACAATGGGAGGGTGCATGTTAGCGGCTTGTCGCATGTTCATGTGAGCCAGTTTTTCAGCTTGCAAACATGCGACATGCCCTTTTGTGGCAACAGTCTGGCATCGACGATTATGAAGATGGCACAGGGAAATGGCATATCACATGTTCACATATTAGCCCATTTTCGGGCTATGCGATCATGCGACCAGGCATAAATTGTTGCCCGTTTCCTGTGGTGGTGAGAGTTGTGACCGTGCGGTTGCATAGCTAGGGGAAAATAGTTTGGGAACTTACCGCGAGTGGATTTAGCCGTTGTGGTTCAAATTCAATTTCTCTTTGAACATTTCCAGCAACTGGAAAGGACTGAAATTGATGACAGGAGGGGCCAGAGTTGGTGAAACTGATCTTCTCTGCCGCTCCAGTGTGCTCCAGGGTGTGAGATGATTGCAGAGGAGGAGTGTCTTGCCATAGGGGAATAAATGAAATGTACCAAAAGTAGTTGCAGGGTCACTTCCAGTTTGAATTTTGTAAAATTTTGATTGATCTCCGGTGCCTTTCAGAGATTCTTTCATGATTGAAGATCAAGTGTTAATTGCATTCAGGACTTAGTGTTTTCCCTCCGAATTGTATCAAATTTTGAAATGCCTAATTGATGGAAAACTCTAACCATGGTTACCCTTAGCTTGTTGCATCCTAAATTGTGTGGGATTTCAAGGTAACCATGGGTATATATGTATTTTTTGCTAATTTTCAAAGGGTTCCAGCTTAGTGTCCCTTTCTGGTTCCATGAAAGGTTCTGTTCTATAGATTTCCCCTTCTCTCTGCATATAGGGTGTTCTATTTCTCTTGCTGGTTCAGAGATTACAATACATATTGTAACAGATTTGTCTTATGTGTGAGGATTTAATATATTCTTACTATTACCAAGCTATCTCCATTTGAATTCTAGATTCATTAATCATACATCAAGGGTGTTTGATTTTTCTATTTGCACTACCTATGTGCTTGCAAGTGGAGTTGTCTTTGTAGGGATAACTGGTTCAGAGTTGGTGTTTATGTATGTATGAGCTGAGGTGTTAAAGATATTTCATGCTTGTCTTCCAGTTGATGCTGGTTAATGTATTGTCCTTTCATAGGTCTCTTCTAAGGGGAGGGTCAAAATCCTTTGATGGATAATAGCATGCTTGAATGCATAGGTGGGTATTAAGTTGAGGTTTGGTCATGGTGTGTGATTGATGTCAGGCATCAACACATTGGGTATATTATTTTCTTGTTTCATAGTTGTCCCTTGCAATATTGTATTTGACTCTATGGCCCAATGGACAGGGCACTGGTCTATCAGAGACTTAGGGCATCTCAGGGGTCCTTTCAATCATTTTAAAATCAGTTCCATTCAGTCCCACCTTTTCCCTTTCATGTTGTTAGGATAGGTCTCTGGTTTTCATACTCACTCCATGCAAGTTGGGCTATTGCATGGGATATGGTTTCATTTGAGGTGTAGGACACCTATAGGAGTTTGAGAACCATTCCACAGTCAGTGACCTGCAGGCCTGTAGTGTGACACAAGCTATATAAGTGTGCAGATGATGTACACCCACCTGAGTGATGTGGAGCTTAGAGTGTAGAAGGATCTCTCTTTGATCCTTGTCAGTTGGCCCTTTTTCTTGTCAGATTTGGAGTGTTGAGTGAATGTGACACTAGCCTTGTCAATCCTGATGCCAAGCTGACCTTTGGGGAAAAAGAACACCAACACTATAAATACTAATCATCAACCACAAGTCAGCTAGAAGAAACCATTAAATCCTCCTAACCAATATTAAATGCAATATAAGTCAGCTCTCAAGTAGCCTTACAATTATTAAATTCAACATGTCAGCTTGAAACAAAAAATACCAACAATAAATGCACCAAGTTGGTGCAAGAAATCACATAGAACTCCAGTTGGTAAACTGGAATAACCGAGCATACCAAACATCACCAAGCACTAGTGTCAACCTAGCACCACAGACATTACCTAGTAACACTTTCACCAAGTGCCAGAGATTACCAAGTTCCTTCAGCGACCGAGCTTCCTTCAATGAATGAGACCATTGGTTAAGGCTACAATTGAGTAACACCAGACAAACAACAATCCACCCATGCAGTGCCACCGAGTACCCTAGAATGCCCTTGCATCAGACACCCTAGGTTTGAAAAGATGTTCATATGTGAGAAGAACATCTTTCAGGATTCCGCACATAAACCCTGAACTGATTCTTCACATACAAGTCCTCCAACTTTTTAGTTTGCATACTCTTCCACTTCAACTTCCTTTTCCTCTTCAAGTCTTTCCTAGAAAACACACAATTTTGTCCTTCACACTGATCAACCACACCTTTAGGATCCACCAACTTGACTCGACTACCAATACTTAGGCTTCTCCTACCAAGTGTTGTATCCATCAAAAGCATCATGGAAAACTTCATTTCATCCTTCTCAATAGTGAAAACATTCCTGACACAATCATACATAGCTCTGCAATCATATTGCCAAAGTCTACTGAGTAATATATCAAAACTATTCATCTTCACAATGTCACATAACACAAGATCCTTATACTGGCTAATCTGTACATCAATAAAGCATTGTTCTCTTACTTCCAGAGCATGAACATCTTGCAACTAGCCAATCCTATAAGGAAAAGGATGCTTCATTCTTTTCAAACCAAGTTTCTGAACCATGTCCTCAAAAACAACGTTATTAGTACTACCACTATCAACAATAACATCACATAGATTACCTCCAGACTTGCACCAAGTCTTGAACAAGTTACTCCTCTAACAAGGATCCACCTTTGTATTGAGCAATGTTCGCCGAAATAGAAAGCTCTTAGATTCAGGTTCATTCTCAACATTTTATTTACCATAGCAGCTCGTCGGTCACCAATATTTTTCTGTGTACACTCAAAATAATGGTGTCCTACCTCTCTGAAGTTATAACAAGTACCCTTAAAGATAACTCTACCTATCTTTTTCTTTAGTTCTACAAGTTTCTATTCATCTTATGCATCAATTGGTTTATCCTTCACCGAGTGATCAATCTTTTCCTTCCCTTGGGAGTTACTATGTTGTCTCCTCTTCAACTTATATTTTTCCTTCAAAGCATACTGATAATCATCTTCAATAGAATCAATCTTCAACATACCAAGCTCATCCTGAATATTGAATCTCAAACCATTCACATACCGAGCTACCTTTTCCTTACCAATCTCTTAGTGTCTAGACCGAATACTAAGTCTGTAGAACTCCTCAGTATAATCTTCAACAAACAAATCCTTATGTTTTAGATTTTGCATCTTCTTAAACAAGTCAAGCTCATAGTCAATTAGTATGAACTTAGCTTTCAATTTAGTCACCATCAACCACCACTGATTGATCTTCATTTTACCTTCATCTTCTCTATCTCTTTGTAAATCCTTCCACCAAAGAGTAGCATATCCTTTCAACTTAGTCTGTGCCAATCTCACCTGAAGAGGATCTTCAATTTCTTCAAGCTCAAAGAAATCTTCAAGTTCACCAATCTAATCAATCAAATTCTTGGGTTTCAAGGTACGAGAGAAAGTAGAAACTTCCATTCGGTAACTGTTACTTAATCGAGCTCTAGATCTAGGCAACCAATTAGTTATGTCTTCACTAGATCTATCCCTCAAGTCATCACCACTAGATCCAATAGCTTCAAATTTTTCAACAGCTTCTTCCTAACCATCTTCAGTACCAACATTGTGGGGTACACTAGTAACAACTCTCATGATCTCAGCGACCATATTATTCTTCACCAATTCCATCTCAGATCTAAAATCTGATTTCACCTTCTCTGAAATCTTAGATTCCATAGTATCACATAGATCAACAATTACTCTAGGGTCCAATCTTCTCAGAGGAATCCTTAAAGATAAGAGAAAAACCCTCTGCAACAAACCCTACACCGATCACCTTGTGATAATCTCCAAGTTGCATGCAAGTCAAATCTCAACCTGCTAACTTGCACAAACAACTAGGGAAAGATCCACAAGTTTAGTGCCACATATTTGCAATCCAGATGATACGATCTCTTTGCCAACAAGATCAAGTTTGCAAGATCAGCCTTGCTAGGTCAACCTTCACTCCACAAGATCAAACCTTTTCTCCAACAAGATCAAACCTTCACTCTGATACCACCTGACGCAAAGCAGGGTAGGAGGATCCAATGAAGGATAGTCCAACCTTGTAGCTTCAAAACAACACATTGGATAACTCAACAAAACAAGATGTTTTCAACATAATTTTCATTAACATTCCGAGCTATAAGGCCTTCCGTGTTAGGGATAATTACAATTAGAAATAATTTCTTCAAGATCCACATAGATCCAATACAATCTCAGCTAGTTCAGCTCTAAAAACTATCAGCAACTAATGAAAACCCTAAGGCAGATCTAAACTTGAGCTCTCAAGCCTCCAAGAAATCTCTTTTTTTCCAAGCCTCAACCACTAGCTCTGCTAAAAACAACTATCAGAAATCAATCTGATCTGCAAGATCTCGTAGGATCTTTTCGACAAGTTCACCTCTCAAATCTTCTATCAGAAGCTCCTATCTGATCAACTAGATCTGCTCTCATCTACTGTTCCAGATCTTCCCCTAAACAACTACCCAACCATTCTATAAATACTAATCATCATCCATAAGTCAGCTGGATGAAACCATTAACTCCTCCTAACCAATATTAAATGCAATATAAGTCAGCTCTCAAATAGCCTTACAATTATTAAATTCAACATGTCGGCCTAAAACAATAGCTACCAACAATAAATGCACCAAGTTGGCCCAACAAATCACATAGACCTCCAGTCGGTAAACCGGAACAACTAAGCATCAGTGAAATAACCAAGCATGCCAAGCATCGCCGAGCACCAGTGTCAACCGAGCACCGCAGGCATCGCCTAGTAACACTTTCACCAAGTGCCATAGATTATCGAGTTCCTTCAGCGACCGAGCTTCCTTCAATGACCAAGACCATTGGTTAAGGCTGCAACCGAGTAACACTAGCCAAACAACAATCCACCCATGTAGTGCCACCGAGTACACTAGAATGCCCCTACATCAAGATGGTATTAGAAGCCTACACTCTAATAATTATTTTTTTCATTAATTTTGTGTAATTTATATTTTTTGTATCAATTAATTCTAGGTACAAATAAGCGATTTTCTCTGAAAAATTACATTTCTAGAAAGTTATTAGAAATCTAAATGGGGTATGTTTTCTATGTTTTTAATTTTGATGAAAAATAAAGTCCAAAATAAATAAATATTTGATAAATGACGTATTTTGATCAAAAGTGTCTCTAGGGCACAAATTAAGGAATTTTTTGAAAATTATTTCATTTTTTGAAAGCTCACCAACTTTTAGTAGGGATTTCTTCTTTACATTTCCATTTTTTCAAGTCATCAATATGTCTAAAAATTGGATCTTCATGACTATGTCAAAAGCTACAAAATAATCAAGGTACACTTGTTCCAATTTCAATTGATTTGTGTGGTCATTCTTGATTTTGCTAACCATGTCAATTTTATTTCACATTATATTATCTGTGTTAGACTAACATCTGTAGAATCTGTTGGGGATACTTGGGAACATGAATGAAAAATAAAATGATCTAAAAAGTGTGCCTACATTTGCGTAGATTTGAATAAGGTAAGCCTCAAACCTTTTCTTTTAAGTAATTTTCTTAGATTGTGTAATTTTAAAAGTTCTAATCACATAGACTAATTACAATGAACTCGCGTTTTTTAGAACAAAACTAGTAGGCCTATTCTCTCACCTTTTAGTTGATCAAAATGTCAAACCCAGTGGAGTTCCCCTAGTTTAAAGGTCTAAGTAATTGATGCCATGTATATTGTTCTTGGAAACTAAAAGCACTAGGTATATTCTCTCATCCTTCTTAGGGTGATCAAACTCCTAGACATTCTCTTAGTTTCATTTCATTTCTTTCAGTAAGTAGATTAATCTAAGCCTTGGGTGCATACCTCCTAAGATTTACCTTAGAATGGCCGATGGCATGGAAAGCCCAAAGTGGGACCAAATACTTTAGTTGTGGTAATCTGACCCACTATAAAATGAAACACCTTTATCTTTAATGGGGTGAAGGACAAAAAGTATATAATAGCCTCCCTCTAGTAGTCCTCACAGATTGTGCAAAACATCCCTAACATTAGTGAGAAGCAATTAAAAGAGAGGTTAAAAAAATATCTTTGAAAAAAATCCTAATGAGATCTTAGTTAATTAGAAGCCACCTTTTTTAGCCAATGTGTATAACCAAATTGAGCTTAGGTAGATTGTCTACAAGCTCTTCTTGTGAAATACTTATTGAAACATTATGGAACATACACTTAGTATTTAGTTGACAAGATTATTAGTTGAAGTGAGTGTTGTGATTGTCAATTTTTTTATAAAATTAAAATTTTATGTTATAAGTGTTGTCAAAACAACCTTAAGGTCAAGATTTTAAGGTTCACCATCAACGATCCCAGGTCCTTAGAACTAAGAGATCACAATAAATCATCAACAAGTTTTAATAATAGAGATGAGTCTTTTTCTATCAGACTTGAATTCAAAAGACACACTTTAATCATTGATGTTGGTAATTTGGATGAGTTAGATACTTAGATGTTGTCATTATGGAAACATATGATCTACATGAAGATCACATAGAATAGAGAGCAAGTATGACAGAGCGCAAAGCAAAATTGTCTAAATATGAGACAGTGCTTTTCCCAGTGTACCCAAAGATAGTTTTGATTAGAGATATTGATTGGAGTAAGTTCAATGCTTGCACACTTGAACATAGATACTATGGTGACTATAGAAGACTCATATAAGAGTGAAAGTTAGTATGACATGTACGGAAGAAGTTATGACAGTTTTACCAAAGACAGTGTCTAGCCGACAGGACAGAATAAGAAGACAGAATTGGTAAAGAGTTAAGGGATTATTTTATTTATCAAAATAATGTCTTAACAATATAAAGGGATGATATCCTAGATGTTAACCCTTGGTTAAATATGTATTTTGTATTACTCTTTTGTAAAGCCGACTGTAAGAGTTATTAGCACTAATAACTTGTATAAATATAAGGCATATGTAAATGTGAAGTGAAGCATGAATGTAATATGATAGCGAACATATAATCGAAGAAGATATTGATGTGAAGTTGTGAAAGAAAGAAAGTAATATAAGGTTATGTACCTTACCATATTTTTTAATCATTGTACATTACTTGTTTGGGCAGTGAGCTCATCTAGTAATCATATTTTGTACTACCAACTCTTAGCAGGGTTGAGGCTTCTAACAGGCCTAAAGTCCCTTAATCAGGACTGAGACACTAGATGCATGTAATAGGCTCCTAAAAGGGTCAACATCCTTAATAGGATACTTTTGATTAGTGGATCTTTGCGGGTAGCATCTCCATCGGGGTTTTCCCTTGGCCAGGGTTTCCTCAAGAAAAAATAATGTGTTATGAGTTCATTTTCTTTACTATTATGCATATTCTTTAGTTTACTATGTTATGCATGTATCAAGTTAATCTATTATATCCATAATTGGAAAAAAGTAAAAGTTTGTAGAATATTGATTCATCGCCCCTCTCAGTATTTCCTATTTCTAACAATTGGTATCAGAGATTAGTTACTCTGAAAAGAATCATTCAAAGAAAGCCTAGCAGCTTGAGTAAGATCTCTATGGATATGGATCAGCTACAAAATAATCTTGAAGAAGCTCTTGAAAAGATTGATATGCTTACTAAAGAAAGAGACACTCTTAAAGGAAAATATGATGATACAAAGAACCTCATTGAGAAACTGAAAAACAAGTTGGAAGATCTTAAATCAGAAAAGGAATCCGAAATTCAAATTTAAGATTGTGATGACAACTTGGAAAAAGAAAAAGAAATCCTTAAACATGATTTGAAGATAGAAAATCTAAAGTTAAGTCTAAAAGATGGACATAGCAAGAATGAAGCAAGTCTAAAATCTGAGAATGAAAATCTAAAGATTGATAATGAAGATCTAAAATCTAAACTTGGTAAAGTGACATCGGAACTTGAGAAAGTCAATTTGCAGTATGTTGAACTTGAGAAATACAATACAATTGTGAAAGGTGAACTAACTCAATCTAAACAGTAACTTGAAAGACTATATTCAACTAGTGAGAAGATTGATGAACAAATGTCTTATCATAAACCATTCTATGATAAAAATGGTCTTGGATTCAACTCATCTAAAGCAAGTGAAGAAAACAAAAAACTAGATCTGAAAGTATCTGAAAGTATAGATGAAAAGAATTTTTATGAAGTTGATAAATCTAAAGATACACCTAATGAAGAAGAACCACCTAAGCAAGAGGAGTCACCTAAAGGTACACAAAGAGAATTTAAAGGTAGATTCTTTTTTTGTAATATTTTTGGTCATATGAAGAAAGATTGCACAGGTAAGAAATTTAAACCCCTTAATGGTTATTGTTATAATTGTCATGGTTTTGGACATAGAGTTGTGGAATGTAGAAAACTTAAATTTATTGAGAATAATAATAGTAGTAGATTGTTTAGAAATACTAACCATGCAAATAAGAGACCTACTAAAGATATGAACAAAATAAATGTAGTATACATTATAGATGCAACAAAGTCAGACACATTACTAGAAACTGTAGATCACAGATCAATCAGTCTAGACCAAGATATGGAAATAATAGAATAGTTTGTTAGATATGTAACATAATTGGATATATAGAAAGGTTTTTTAGAATGAAAAATAGGATTTCTCATCCTAATCCTAACCCTAGAAGTCATGCAAGGAGAAATGAAAATGCAAGTAACAGTCAAAGAGGATGCTGTAGTAATTCAGAAGAAGTAAAGTTTGTTAAACCCACAAATCAAGAAGACATATTCAACACTAAAGGTAATCACAAAGGTGAAGTATCAAGTGGTAACAATGAATCTCTACCTAGCCCATCTCAAAGTACTTAATTCATGAAAATTATAGTAGAATAGGAACTTAGTGTTAGACCAATTTCCCATCAATGTAAAAATACTATGAAATTGGTTTTATCCATGCAGTTTTCCTGAAGTTACCTTCCCCTGCTTGCAAGCTTGTTTTTATGTGTGAAGAAAATCTATGATGTTTTATGGCTTGTGCTCTTAACCAGTGGTTGTCCATGTTGTCACCATGCTCTAGTTTTTATTGCATGTGCTAAAACCTAAAAACCATGGAGGTATTCATGTTTCAAGGTCTGCTGGAAATAACTCTTTCATATCGCAGGGTATCAAATTTGCCTGAGTATAAAAACCCTTGATGTTTTTACATTCCTTTATTACCTTTGTGTCAATGTGAAAACCCTAGTTTGTTTCGACCTTGTGCCTTTTCACATCTGCGCACTTATCTCTGACGTCAGCATTTCCTATCTATGCTTCTGTGACTATGTGGGGCCCGGTTCTTCAAGGTGGTTCAATGACTTGATCTCTAAATTTTTGAGGGGTTAAAATTTTCTTTTAGTGATCTATCGACTAAGGCTTTCGTGTGATCTCCTGACCAGACCGTAGTTAAGCAAAATATCTCACAACTTGGCAAATGCCTTCAATCGCGTGTTCACAAGATGACTTAGAGTTAAGTGCTTGCAGGGATTAGATAAAGAAAAGTCAAGGTGGGCCCAAATTTTTTAGGTGATGACAGTGCAATATGATCTATAGTTGTTGCATGATCATAAGGAATATTCTTCCCCTTTGTGATCATGTGACCACCATCTGATGGATAGGGTTGACGATCTGGTGGGTCCATGTGTCAGATATTACAGAGGTGCCTGTTTCTTGTTGGATGCGGGTTTCGTGACTTGGCGAATGTCAGTAGGGCCAGGGTTTTCAACGTTCGGGCATGTTTAAGCTTCGATTAAGATCTACAGCTATCATGAAGTCACTGGGTGAAGTGAACGAAAGATAATCTTCACGGGATTACAACAGCCATCTGATGAAAAGGTAAAATTAGTGGTGGGTCTAGTTGTCAGTCATGCTAAGGTGCTTGATTTTTATTGGCTATGAGATGCTAATGTGGCCATGAACTTTTCAACTAGGCTTGTGACTATTGTGCTGATTTATCTGAGCCACCCGATCTACTGGGAAAATAATGTATCAATGGTTGTATTTTAATTGTTGAGCGATTAACTGTTGGAGCCTGAATTTGAATACTTCTGGAGGATTTCTTGCAAGGTTTTGTTGCTATACTCCATATGCGATAAAGTGGGTAGCTCAAATTTCTTTTCTCCAGGATAGTTGTAGTTGCGAAGATGATGAAGAAGATTTGGGCGGTCCTCCTAATCCAATTTTGCTTCCTGGGATGCCATGCTGAGTTAAATGTGGTGGCTTGTTTCTCTCTGTAGGCGGCTAGGGTTTGGAGTATGTTAGTGATCTTCATGTTATGTACACAGGAAGTCTTTTTGGTTGGTCCTAGCATTGAAGTTTGTTTCTCCTGCAACAAGAAGGCAATAACTTGTGATCACAGTTAGCCTGTTGATGTAACCAATGCAATTGTACATCAGATTTTATATGATCTTCCCAGGTTTCTAGGCTTTCTCTGCATGCTTTTATTTCTTGTTCAGGCTGGTTGTTGTAGACCTAATTTTTCCCTAAATAATCTATAGCTTGTTCCAGTCCTTGTTCCTATAAAAGGATTCTCAAGATCATTTAGAAGGGGTTCCCATTTTTCCTTTTCAGATCTGGTTCCTGGTTCTGATTTTAAGTAATCTAAAGGGGTTCCAATCTTCTGGTTCGATGAATGTTCTACCTTGTATATATTTCCTTCTTCTCTGTATATAGGGTGTTCCCTCTTTCCTTTCTAGTTTTGAGAATACAATACAAGTTGTAACAGTTGTCTTATGTATGAGATTTCAACATATTTGTACTGCTATCAGATTGTCTCCATTTGAGTTTTAGGCTTATTGATTGAAGCATCAAGGGTGTTTCAACCTTTCTATCTACATTTCCTAAGTGTCTGCAATAGAGTTGTTTTCGCAAGAACAACTAAGCCTAGGACTAGTTTTCAGATGTGTATGAGTTGGGGTATCAAGGGTATTCCATGCTTGTCTTTCAATGGATGCTGATTAATGTATTGCTTGTTTCCTAGGTCTCTTCTAAGGGGAGGGTTAAAGTCCTTTGAATAGGTGATAGCATATCTGGGTACGCGGGTGGATTTTTGAAGTGAGATCTGATCAATGGTGTATGATTGGTGTAATACATCAACATACTTGAATGTGTTGTCTTCTTATTTCATAGCTCTGTTACAGTGAGGTATTTGACTCTGCTGCCCATTGGATAAGGCACTAGTTTATGAGAAACATAAGGTATTTAAGGGGTCCATTCAACCCAACATCAATCATTCAAATGAAACACCTTTCCCTTTCATGTTGGTAGGAGTAGGTTTTTAGTTTTCAAATTCATTCCATGCAAGCAGGTTATTGCATTGGGTTTGGTTCATTGGGGGTACAACATACCTATAGGAGTCTGAAAGCTATTCCACAATAATCTATTTGATAGTCTTTCATGTATCAAGAAGAGTAATGAGTGTGTAGATAAGGAAATACCTACCTGAGTGATGTGGAGCTCAAAGAAGGAGGATCTCCTTGATCCTAATCAATTGGCACTTTTTCTTTTTAGACTTTGGAGTGGTTATTAACCAGTTTGTCATCATAGTGTAAACCTTACACCGTGGGAAAAAGTGGGAACAAAATGGTGACTCTGCTGGGGAGAACAACAACAAATAAATACATTTGTTAGAATCTCTGGTTACAACTCACAAATTTTCAAATATCTTACTCACTAGATTGATTTTCCCCATCTGAGCCACCAACAAAATAGTGACTCTACTGGGGAAGAAGTAAAAGACAACAATTTTTTCTTGCTTGGCTAGATCATCCCAGAGTCTATTTAAAAGATCATAGAGTCAAAAATACAAAAAAACATTTGCTAAAATTTTCTCACTATGTGCTGAGTGGTGACTCTGAGTTCTCTGTTTGATCAGTATAGTTCCTGATAAACAGTGAGGCCTAGTGAAGTTTTGGTTAATTGGAAGAAGATACAAAATCAGTGAAATATTTTCCTCTTCAAGGAGGTGGCAACTCTACAAAGAAAAGAACCTGATGGAGCTATAAGGTGAGCTCTAGATCTTCATTGCTTTCCAATCAACAAGGTCCAGCTGCATAACTTCCAGGTATTCTTTTATTGAGAAAATGTATCCCTATCAAGTGTGTAGCACTAGTATAAAGGGATGAAAGTTAGTGGGTAGTTCCTTATGGAGGAATATAGGCCCTTTTGTATTAATGGCATTGAAGGTTCCCCTAATGAGTTCTCTACTAAGGTTGGGGAGTGCTTTCCTAGATTCATAGCTGATGGATCTATTTTGGCAAGCCAACATATATATGACCTCATGGGTCTTTTTGGTGAAATGGATATTGAACATGAAGATATTGCTATGAGGCTGCTTGTACGGACATTTTCTGATGATGCAAGGAATTGGTTATTTTCCTTGCCTTCATGTTCAATCCCTTCTTAAGATGTATTGAGAGCAAAGTTTACAGATCATTTTATGAGGTTGCTACTCTCAAGAAGAGGATTGCAGAGAGAAAAGCTAATAACTGGCCCAGTTAATGGAGGACAAGAGATTGTGGGCATTGGTTCCTCTTTATGTTGATCATGAAGAGGCCAGTGATTCTGATGTTGATTCTCATTATGCAAAGACTATTGACTATGAAGCTGACATTGAAGTCAGTGCATATGAAGTTGTTGAAGATAAATCCAAGGTTGACAATATTTCTAATTTGTTTGCAGATTTTTCTTCTTGTCAGCATGAGAAAGCTTCCTCTTTGTCCTGGTATGATGATGTTTTGTGTGAAGGGAAATAAATAGTATATGATGTAGATGATGATTCCTACATTGTTTTCTTCACACAAGATGATTTGAGGCTAGTGATTTCTATCCTTGTTTCGGGCAAGGATGATGTTTGCAACACTAGGGGTAAGGTTGATGAAGATGAAAGTATGTTCCAAAGTCCATTGAGCAGTGAGAAGATTTCAACACTCTTGGCTGAGGAATTTTAGAGGTATGCACCTAATGTGGAATTTGAATTGCAACTTCCCTTTGACATATCCTTTGACACTAACAATGAGGTGAGTGTTCAAAATGATCAAGCTGATCCATGCTCACCAAGGTTCCCCTCCTGTAGTGACTCTACAAAAGAAGAGGTAGAAGGAAATAAAAATGTGTTTTCCTATCATAAAAATTCCATTGATGAACAAGTTTCTTATTCATATCCTTTTCCTTCTTTTGATAAATATGATAGTGGATATGACAGTATTGAGGACTTTGTCTTCAATGATTGGGACAAAAATTCTTTTGATGGAAACAATAATGCAGATCAGTTGTTCTCCTACCACAAAAATTTTGAAATAGACCTTCACTTGGTTCATGTTCCAGTTCATGAAGACATCATAGAGGAACCAAGTTGCTCAGTGGCTAAGGCAATGCATGAAGGTGAATCTGAGGATCCAAGTCCTTTTTAGCTAGGTAATTTTGTAGTAATGCATAATGGCCACAATGTTTTATTTTTTGATGCATTACTAGATGAAATTTGCATTTCTAGTTCACAAGAAGAAGTAAGTGATACTCCATACTTCTTGGAGTATGAGTATGAAAGTGGTTGTGATTGGAAAAGCATGGGTAGTGATAATTGTAGTTTCATCTTTCAGCCCATGAATATTCACATATGTTGGCCACAGAATGATCAAGATAATTTCAGGTGTTTGGTCACATATGTGGATGAGAATCAAACCTTTGATTTTGGAAGGTCTCTAATTTTCTTTTGGTGGCCTAGGGCCACCAAGTAAGTTTCAAAGCTTTTAAATATTATGTAAATATTTTCACTTTCTATTGTGTGTTTCCTTTCTTGTTTCTTGGTTTGATTGCCAGTTTTTGTGAGGGTTCCCTAGTTTTTGTCCTGTGGGTGGTCTGCTTCCTCTAGAAATTCTAAATCCTTGCCATGCCTGCAAGAGGCATGCATCCCTAGACAGAGCCACTGTTAGACCAATTTCCCATCAATGTAATAATCCTATGAAATTGGTTTTATCCTTGTAGTTTTTCTGAAGTTGTTTGCCCCTACCTCCAAGTTTATTTTTATGTGTGAAGAAAATCTATGATGTTTTATGGCTTGCACTCTTAACCAATGGTTTTCCATGTTGTCACCATGCTCCAATTTTGATCACATGTGCTAAATCATAAAAATTAGGGAGGTATTCAACTTTCAAGGTTTGCTGGAAATAACTCTTTCATATCGTAGGGTATCAAATTTGCCTAAGTATAAAAACCATTGATATTTTTGCATTCCTTTGTTACCTTTATGTCAATGTGAAAACCCTAGTTGTTTTTGACCTTGTGCCTTTTCCCATCTATACACTTATCTCTGACGTCAACATTTCCTATCTGTGTTGCTACGACTATGTGGGGCCCAATTCTTCATGGTGGTTCGGTCGCTTGATCTCTAGATTTTTCGGGGGGTTAAGATTTTCTTTTAGTGATCTAGCAACTAAGGCTTTCACATGATCTCCTGACTAGACTGTGGTTGAGAAAAATGTCTCATGACTTGGAAAATGCCTTCAGTCGCGTGTTCTCTAGATGACTCAAAGTTAAGTGCTTGTCGGGGTTAGATAAAGAAAAGTCAAGGTGGGCCTAGATTTTTTAGGTGATGACAATGAAATATGATCTATAGTTGTCACATGATCATAAGGAATATTCTTCCCCTTTGCGATCATGTGACTACCATCCGGTGGATAGGGTTGACGATCTAGTGGGTCTACGTGTCAGATATTACAGAGGTTCTTGTTTCTTGTTGGCTGTGGGTTTTGTGACTTGGCAGATGTCATTAGGGCCAAGTTTTTTGGTGTCTGGCCATGTTTAAGCTTTGGTTAAGATCTATGGCTATCGTGATGTTATTGGGTGAAGTGAATGAAAGAGAATCCTCATAGGATTGCGACAGCCGTCCAATGAAAAGGTAAAATTAGTGGTGGGTCTAGTTGCTGGTCATGCTGAGGTGCTTGATTTTTATTGGCTGCAAGATGTTGATGTGGCCATGGACTTTTCAATTGGGCTTGTGACTATTGTGTCAATTTATCTGAGCCACCCGATCTACCAGGAAAATAATGTATCGATAGACGTATTTTAATTATTGAGCGATTAACTGTTAGAGCCTGAATTTGAATACTTCTAGAGGGTTTCTTGCAGGGTTTTGTTGCTGTAAGCCGTATGCAACAAAGTGGGTAGCTTAGATTTGATTTCTCTAGGATAGTTTTAGTTGTGAAGATGATGAAGAAGATGTGGGCAGTCGTCCTGATTTGATAATGCTTCCTGGGATGTCATGCTGAGTTAAATGCAATGGCCCATTTCTCTCTGTAGGTAGCTAGGGTTTGGAGTATGTCAATGATCTTCATGTTATGTACATGCGAAGTCTTTTTGGTTGGTCTTGGTGTTGAAGTTTGTTTCTCTTGCAACAAGAAGGCAATAACATGTGGTCGCAGTTAGCTTGTTGATGTAACCAATGCAATTGTACATCAGATTTTATCTGATCTTCTTGGGTTTTTAGGCTTTCTTTGCATGCTTTTATTTCTTGGCAGGCTAGTTGTTATAGACCTAATTTTACCCTAAATGATTTGTAGCTTGTTGCAGTCCTTGTTCCTATAAAAGGATTTTCAAGATCATTTAGAAGGGGTTCCAGTTTTTCCTTTCCAAATCTGGCTCCTAGTTCTGATTTTTGGTAATCTAAAGGGGTTCCAATCTTTTGGTTCCATGAATGTTCTACCTTGTAGATATTTCCTTCTTCTCTGCATATAGGGTGTTCCCTCTTTCCTTTCTAGTTTTGAGAATACAATAGAAGCTATAAAAGTTGTCTTATGTATGAGATTTCAACATATTTGTACTGCTATCAGATTGTCTCCATTTAAGTTTTAGACTTATTGATTGAAGCATCAAGGGTGTTTCAGCCTTTCTATCTACATTTCCTAAGTGTCTACAATAGAGTTGTTTTCATAGGAACAAATAAGCCTCGGATTGGTTTTCAAATGTGTATGAGTTGGGGTATCAAGGGTATTCCATGCTTGTCTTTCAATGGATGTTGATTAATGTATTTCTTGATTCCTAGGTCTCTTCTAAGGGGAGGGTTAAAGTCCTTTGAATAGGTGATAGCATATCTAGGTATGCAGCTGGATTGTTGAAGTGAGATCTAATCAGTGGTGTATGATTAGTGTAAGGCATCAACATACTTAAATGTGTTATCTTCTTGTTTCATAGCTCTGTTGCACTAAGGGATTTGACTCTATTGCCCATTGGATAAGGCACTAGTCTATGAGAGACTTAGGGTATTTCAGGGGTCCATTCAACCTAACATTAACCATTCAAATGAAACACCTTTCCCTTTCATGTTGGTAGGACTAGGTTTCTAGTTTTTAGATTCATTCCATGCAAGTAGGTTATTGCATTGGGTTTGGTTCATTGGGGTACAAGATACCTATAGGAGTCTAAAAGCTATTCCACAATAATCTATCTGTAGGCCTTTCATGTATCAAGAAGAGTCATGAGTGTGCAAATAAGGTAATACCCACTTGAGTGATGTGGAGCTTAAAGAAGAAGGAGGATGTCCTCAGTCCTCATCAATTGGCACTTTTTCCTATCAGACTTTGGAGTGGTTATTAACCAGTTTGTCATCATAGTGTAAACCTAACGCTGTGGGAAAAAGTGGGAACCAACACTTAGAATAGTGTAGCAGTTGATATATGATGAATTGAGTCTTGCATAGTTAGTGAAAGGTAGTATATGATGTATTGATGCTATGGTTAAGAGTGCATAGAAAAATATTGTGTTTTGTGAGATCGCAAGAAGTTTTAAGTTTTGCAGGTAAGCAGAAACAAATTTTTGGAAAGAAGCGGCAAAGGAATTGAATGCGATGTCTGACTTATGTGAGATTGAAAGGATAAAAGTTTATAATTAGTATTACTTGATCATTAAGGAGAATTCAAGTGTTAAGGAGGTCAAAGAGAAGTGATTGAATGTAGTTTGCAAGGATTTGGTGAAGGATTTTTGTGTCGAATCTACGCAAGCCCTAAATCATGGAATCGAGGTATTTTACTTAGCAGATCTCTAAATCAATTAAAGGATTTGTAGAAGTCATGGATGTTTCATTGATTCATAATGTCAAAGATAAGAATAGACCTAAAATCAAAAGGGAACTAGTAGAACCCTTGGAGGAAGACCCTAAGTTAGCTTTATCATCTGTACTAGATAGAGTTTTACACTTAGAAAATGTTAGAAGCTATTTGGGATGAAAACTTGATACTCTCAGTGATAGTGACTTTACAAAAGAATATGAAAAGCTTTAAAATCAAGATATGTCATTTAAAGTAGGGTTTGAACATTTGAAAGATAATGAGATCATTAAATATTCTTTACAATATGAGTTTGATGATGAAGAATGTAATGAGATAATTCTAAGAAGAATTCATAATGGAAAGTTTTGGTTAGATGATAGAATGATAGAAATCATAGCTGAACTAATTCATGAGGTAAGTAGTTTATCTAAACATGGAGCCATACCTTTGAATGAGAAGAACATCAAAAAAATAGTTATAGACAACACAAAATCATCTTATAATGGCAGAGGAATAGTGATCAGTAAGATACAACAAGATGATGTTAGATATTTATGCAAGATCCTTACAGCTAAGTTTTGTGCAAACCCAAGAGAAGATGACATGGTAGTTGGAATGATACATGTAGCTTACTTAATGTGTGTTGACAAAGTTCAAGTTGACATGTGTGAAATTTTGAGAACTCAGTTGTTTGAAGACTTGGAGAAGATTAAGAAGACTAAGAACTCTCAGTTTAGATTCTCATCATTGATCACTTATATGTTTTTTCATTTGTTGAGAAGATTCCCTTACACTGTTGGTAATGATTGGAATGATGGAAAGACTACAATGGAAAGGATAAACAATGTATTCATGAGACATGTGATAGATAAGGTCAATGAGAGTGCACTATTGGTAATTAAGACATTTCAAAATTTGATGAAAAGCATATCAAGGATTCCACTATCTTTAGTAGAGAAGTATAAGAATGAGATATGCTTTATGGTTGATACTAACTTTACATTCATTGAAGTAGTAGAACCTAGAGTAGAATTCATAGACCCTCTTGGCTATGAAATGTTTGAAACAAAGACAGAAGCGTATGTGAGAAAATTGCTTAAAAGAAAGTTGGACATTCAGAGCAACAGATTTGGAACCTTTGAGGAAAACTTCAACTTTGCAAAGACTATCTTAGAAGAAAAATAGTCTAAGAAGAGATTAGAAAGTACAATCAAGAAAATATTAAAGGACACAGGGATAATTGAACAAGAATTTTTGATAGCTAAGAAGATAGTAGCAGCATTTAGAGACATAAGACAAAAGGAATTTTTGTCTGTTCCACCTCTTTCATCAGTTGCAGTACAACAAGCAAGCATTCAGATCAAAGTGAAAGTGGAAGAAGCTGAGAACGATCAAGAAGCTAGAAAGTCCACTAGATCATCCTCTTCTACACCTGGTAAAAGAGTGAAAGAGATTACTACTGGACCGGGCAAAAGACAAAAAACTTTAGTGCCACCAGTATAAAGGAAGATTGCATAAATAAAAGATGATGAAGAGACCCTAGTAAAGAAGAAAACTTGGAAACCAAAGATAGAAAAAGTGAATGAACAGATCATACAAGATGGAGACTTTTCAAAGATGAACAAGTACTATGATCTTTACAACTATTTAGAGAGATTGAACCTTGAAAATATAGTTGTGAGACATATGATATTGACTGACAAGAAGTTTGACACAATTCAACGCAAGATACCTGATGATTTGTATGAAAAGTTAGTAAAAAGGAAGAAAAGAGAAACCAAAGAAGACATCAAAATCAGAGAAAATCTTGTTATAAAAATATGTGATATTAGAGATGAAGAACATTTCATGGATATAATGAAAGAATTGAACACCTATCTGAGAAAAAAGAAAAGAACCATTCAGATTATGGGAGGAAATTATGAAGAGATCAACAAAGAGACATAGCAAGCAATAGTTAATGTGATGACATCTAGTGTTGAAAAACAATAAGATGCAGTAGAACCAACAGAGCAAGCAAAGGAAGCAGAACAACTAAAAATTCCCTCTCCACTAGCTATTAACATTGAAGATGAGATAATGAATGTGGAAGGAACCAAAATCACTTTAGATAGTGATGATAATCTTTTTAAGAACCTTGAGAACATTGTTGATAATTCGGCTTTTGAAGAGAAGAACAGTGCTAGAGGAGAATAATAGAGAGACACAAAAATTGAAGAGTCTAAGGAGTCATAGACGCAAGTAAGAAAACTCAAATTGGATGTTTGAAAGCTTGGGAAAAGAAGTTGATGATGATGATTATATAGAATTGATCACATCTCTAAATAAGATTATTGGGAAGAATAAGAAGGTAAAAAGCCTTGAAGGATCCCTGAAGGAGTTAACAGAGAAGTTACAAAGCATTGTAACTACATAGATTGTAGAGGCAGACCCACTTGAAAGAGCAAAGAAAGTAATGAATACATTTGATGATGAGTTTACTAACTTATCAGATATAGGTAAGGTGAAGGCACAAGTAGATTATGAGGCCAAACTACTTCTAGACATAAGTCAGAATATTAGGAATGATATCAACAGTCTTGACATATGTATAAAAGACTTGAGAAGGAACTTAGACAGAGGTAAAACTTTGTACATTCAGTGTACAAAATCTGAGAACCTTATATCAAAAGAAACTCAGAAGATTAAGATCAAAGAAGCAGAAATTCAAACAAAGATAAATCTTCTTTCCAGTCCCAATGTGAAGATACTCGACATTGAGAAGAAAATTTACAAAATTTATGATGAAATAAGGATTCTACATGATGACAAGGACATGAAGCTGAAAAGATTCGCTCTTCTAAGAGAGCATATTTCTATTAAATTGAGCATTATTGAATGACAACTGGAAGAATGTCTTTCATCAAAGACATCTTTTTAGAAGTTCAGTTTTGCAAACCTCCAAGCCTGTGAAATTGTATCTTATGGATTGTGCGCACTACTTAGTGTTGTAGATTCCATTAAGAAGGCATGAGAGAAAGAGATATAGACCATGAAGATAAACTTTGTAGATTGTGTTGCAAGCCTACCATTTTTGCAATATTGAATCTAAGTATAACATTTTTGTCTGAACATAGTTTTGACACCCTCCTTACCCTTTTTTGTCATTTTTGTCAAAGGGGGAGAGATATATAGCAGAAAATTGATAAATATGATAAGGATATAAACTCTTAGGGGGAGTAAAATATATAGATAAGATATATGGATTTATAAGGATAGTATATACATACTTTTTGTTATGGCCACAATTTTGACATTTTGAAGTCTTATGACTTAGCCAATTTTCTCATATGTTGCCACCAATGACAAAGGGGGAGATTGTTGGTAATTTGGATGAGTTAGATAATTAGATGTTGTTACTATGGAAACATATTATCTACATGAATATGGCATAGGATAGAGAGCAAGTATGACAGAGCACAAAGCAAAATTGTCTAAGTATGAGACAGTGTTTTTGCTAGTGTACCTGGAGACAGTTTTGATTAGCGATATTGATTGGAGTAATTTTAGTTCTTGCGGACTTGAAAATAGATACTATGGTGACTATAGAAGACTCACTTGAGAGTGCAAGTCAGTACGATATGTACAGAAGAAGTTATGATAGTTTTACCCAAGACAGTGTCTAGCCGACAAGACAAAATATGTTAAAATAATAACAAAATATAGAGAGACATGAAATTATTTAATGCAATGAGAAAGGAGTAAGAAGATTTACCATAAATAATCACAAAACTAGGAGCATTCACCAAAGAGAAAAGAAACAAAGGAGACAATATTTTGAAGGGGGAAAAGCATAAAAAAAACCCCGTGATATAATGAATGTGGCAAAAATGCCTAAGAATGAGAGAGAGAGAGAGAGAGAGTGAGAGCTTAGCTCATACAATAGTATTCAAGAAGAAGAATTATCTCATGTGAAGAGAGGAGGTGAGCCATCTCTTTTAATAGAGATGTGAGAAAGGAGTTACATTGTAGCTCCCATTTCTATGTATGCCACATTTCACTAGTGTGTGAGACAAGTGTAGGATTCCTCATAAGGAGGAATACCTATTTTCCTTAATAAAGGAAATTACAAATATGACATGTCCTCCCACTTGGACTAGAGGAAAAATACAATAGGATACCTTGGTTTATCCTTTAAATAAATATTTTACCAAGGAAAGATTAAATTCTATCACCCCCCTTTAATCTTTACTTGGGGTAATTACATCAAGGGGTATCAAACCCAAATTGTTACAATGAAATTCAAATTTCTCTCTAGAAAGAGGTTTTGTCAAAATATCTGCAACTTGATCTTCACCTTTGCAATGGATGAGGGAAACTTTATTTTCTGCAATGTGCTCTCTAATGAAGTGGCTGTGGAGAGAAATGTCCTTTGACTTTGCATGATAAACTAGATTCTTTGCCAAGGCTATTGCACTTTAATTGTCACAATACAATGGTGTAGGTTCTTGTTGAGATAGACCCAAATCTTTAAGTATTCTTATAAGTCATAGAGCTTCTTTGGAGGCATGAGTGCAACTTTTATATTCAACTTCAGTAGAACATAGAGACACCGATTTTTCTTTTTTACTTTTCCAAGATATAGAACCTGAACTAAGAGAAAAACAATACCCAAAAGTATATTTCCCATCATTAGGGTCTCCACCTAAATCTGAATCAGTAAAACCCTTTAAAGAAAAATCAGAATTGGCATCATAAAATAATCCTAAGTTAATAGTACCTTTAATGTAATGTAATATTCTTTTAGCAATTTTAAAGTGAGTTTGTTGAGGTTTGGACATGAATCTTGATACTAAACCAATAGTAAAAGATAAATCAGGTGTAGTGAGTGTTAGATAAATTAAACTACCTACAAGTTCTCTATAAGGAGTAGCATCTATGAATGGAGATTGCATATCTATCAATAACTTAGTTCCTAAATCACATGGAATTGAAATAGGAATAGCATCATTCATATGAAATCTATCTAGAAGGTCTTTAGCATATTTACTTTGAGAGATAAAAATACCCTTAGGGGTTTGCCAAATTTGCATTCCTAAGAAATAATGTAAAAAACCTAAATCTATCATTTGAAATTTTTGGTTGAGTTGGAACTTAATATTAGAAATTAAATGGTTAGAACTAGAAGTAAGAATCAAATCATCAACATACTGAATGATAATAATAATGTTATCTTCACTATGCTTGATAGACAAGTTAGGATCATTTTTACTTCTTTCAAAACCTTGAGAAATAAAGAAAGCATTAATTTTGGAATACCACTCTCTAGGAGATTGTTTTAAACCATAGATAGATTTATTTAGTTTGCATAATAAATGTTCATTACCTTGTTGAATAAAACCAAGAGGTTGAGACATTTATATTTCTTCATGAAAATCACCATTCAAAAAAGAACTTTTAACATCCATTTGGTGAATAGGCCAATTCATTTTTGCAGCTAAAGCTAGAACAACTTTAATGGTAGGCATTTTAGCAACTAGAGAAAAGGTTTCATTATAGTCTATTCCTTCAACTTGAGAAAAACCTCTTGCTACTAGTCTATCTTTAAACTTACTAATATCATTATTTGCATTCAACTTAGTTTTGTATAACCATTTACATGAAACTAGATTTTTTCCATGAGGTAAAGTAACTAAATCCCAACTATTATTAGAAATTAAACTATCGTATTCCTCTTGCATAGAAATTTTCCACTGAGGTTGATTTTTAGCTTGAGAAAAAGTTTAAGGATCATGAGAATTAGAGAGAGATGTCATAAGAGCATAATTGTAGTATTTTATCCTTCTAGGTTTAAGTCCACCCATTCTAGCAATGTAATCATTACCTTCATTAAGTAAATCTTTAAACCATTTAGGATTTCTCCTAGAATTAACAAAAATATTACTAGGAGTAAATAGATTATTACCATCATCATCATCATCATCATCATCATCACTGCTACTACTAGAAGGAACAAAAACATTAGAAGGAGTATCATTACTATCTTTATGCTCATCATTATCC
The DNA here is from genome assembly GCA_027943335.1 of Chamaecyparis obtusa. NCBI lineage: Eukaryota > Viridiplantae > Streptophyta > Pinopsida > Cupressales > Cupressaceae > Chamaecyparis > Chamaecyparis obtusa. The sequence continues at coordinate 1,835,167 of BSBK01003715.1, forward strand.
TTTTGAAGAGTATTAGTATTATCCTTAGTGTTAGGAGCAGAAATAGAAGGAATAGAAACATTAGGAGTAGAAATGTGAGGAATAGGGCTAAGAGACGGAGGTTGGTCCTCCACAAGAACTATGTTGCTATGACTAAAATCAAAATTTGAAATTTGAGAACAATCATGGACACCATTTTCAGCAATGCAAACATCTCTAGCTATTTGAACTTTATTAGTAAGAGGATAATAAACTCTATAACCTTTAGTTTTCTTAGAATAGCCAACAAATATATGAGGTGAGGATTTAGGATCTAACTTTTTCCTTTTCTATTTAGGTGTGTGAAAATAAGCAGTGGAGCCAAAAATTCGTAAATGAGACAAATTGGGTTTTCTTCCTGACCAAACTTGTTTAGGAGTTTTATTTGGTAGGGCCTTAGTAGGAGTTCTATTAAGAATATAGGTGGTGCATGCCATGGCTTCAACCCAAAATTTATAATCCATATTTGGGTAAGTGCACAAAGATGGGCAACCAAAAAGGGGGTATAAGATGCCACTTTTTTCTTGAAATCAGAAAACTTTGAACTTCAACAAGAAATTGAAGATAGTTAGACTCAAAATTTTAAGATGCAACAAAAATAAGAGTTGTAATACTCTAAATCTAGTTCCTAAAATACTAACTTATTTTGAAAATGGTGCAGATTAAGGCCCTCAAAAAGGGGGATCACAAAATGTGGTCCTATTTTTTGTCCAAAAACATAACATAGCGTCTAGTGTGCTCCTCCTAAAATGTTAACTTTTTTTTTGAATTTTTTTAATCGCTCTAGTGAGAAGTTAGCTAACACCACATAGTTTATCCTAAATTTTTTTGGTAATTTTTTTATGAACATATAATTTTTGATGAATTTACGAAGTGCACACATCCTGGAAACATGAAATTTTTGTGTGCTCCCCCTAGAAATCATTTAAAACTAATTGAAAATTAAATTTTCTTTTTTTTAAAGTGTGTAGAATGGAGTTTAGTTTCTAAAAATGTAACTTATTGCAAAATTTGAAGAACGAGCCAACATCTATGCCCAAAATACTGCATGTTGGTTTTTTACAAAAAATGGACATACACACAAAAGAAATTAGAGTTGAATAACTTAACATAATCAGAATTCAAAATAAATTATATGCTTAGATAGCTAACAAAGGGATCTACAATATCACATCATCTAATTTTTTTGTTCTTGAGCCACGAGTAAACCGAATGAGCAGCACACAAAAAAGATGTCATTTTTTTGTATGTCTGCTGGAAAACACATCTCAAGCCTATTTCGGTCATCCAAGCCTTTGGGTTGGATCTCCAAGGAAAATCCAAGCCTTTGGATTGGTAAATTCAAATACTTTACAAAATGCGCACTATGTAAATTTATGATTTCCATAGTGTGCACGCGATATCAAAATCATAAATTTACATAGGGCGTGCGCCCTATGTAAGATATAGATTCACATACTGATGAGAAATATTTAAAGTGGGAGAGAGAGAGAGAGCTCTTTGTCTCTCTCCCTCTCTCTCCCTTATCACTCTCTCTCTCTCTCTCCCTCTCTTCCCCTTATCATGCTCTCTATCACCTTCTCACTCTAACCTTCTATATCTATCTCTCCCTTCTCTACTCTCTCTCTCTCTCTCTCTCTCTCTCTCTCTCTCTCTCTCTCTCTCTCTCTCTCTCTCTCTCTCTCTCTCTCTCTTCCCTTCTCTATCTCTCTTTCCCCTTTCCCCTATAGGGCGTGCGCACTATGTAAATTTAGGGTTTTCATAACGTTAGCGCGCTATAAAAATCATAAATTTACATAGGGCATGTGCCCTATGAAAGATATAGATATATAGTGAGGGAGAGAGAGAGAGAGAGAGAGGAGGGAGTAATTTATACAAATATAACATTTAAGTATAAGTTTGATCATTTTAATTTCTTATACTTTAAGTTTTATTTGTATAAATTATGAAATATAATGGTTTCAAGATGTTTGGTTTAGGTTCCAATTTCATAGGAGTTAACATGTAGATTCTAGATTTGAAAAATTCTAGAATTAGCCAAATTTCAAGATTCAGCAAGGCTTCAGTAGGGTTACCTCCCATAATACATCATGGATTTCTAAGCTTAAACTGAAGATGGAAAAAGGATTCTCAAAGGGTTTTAACTCATTTTAGCACAAATCACTTGGTTTTGAGCCCATCTCTCTGATAGACTTAGCTCAGCTATCACCCAAATCTCTCTCTCTCTCTCTCTCTCTCTCTCTCTCTCTCTCTCTCTCTCTCCCATATCTACTCTCTCTCTTTCATAACCCTCTCTCTCTCTCTCTCTATATATATATATATAGAGAGAGAGAGAGAGAGAGAGTGAGAGTGAGTGATGTGAGAAGAGAGAGAGAGAGAGAGATGGTGATATATATAGATATCACCATATCTCTCTCTCTCTCTATATATGTATGTGTATGTGTATGTGTGTGTGTGTGTATACAGAGAGAGAGAGAGAGGGAGAGAGAGATTTGGGTGAGAGCTAAGCTAAGTCAGTTGTAGAGATGGGGTCGAAACCGAGTGATTTGTGATAAAATGATTTAAAACCCTTTGGGAATCCTTTTGCTAGCTTTAGTTTGACCTTAGATATCCATGATGGATTGTGGGAGGTAACCTTGTTGAAGGCTTGCTGAATCCTAAAATTTGGCTAAGTCTAGAATTTTTCAAATCTAGAATCTGCATGTTAACTCTTATGAAGTTGGAACCTATCCCAAACATCCTAAAAGTATTATATTTTATAATTTATACAAATATAACTTAAAGTATAAGAAATCAAAATTATCAAACTTATACTTAAATGTTATATTTGTATAAATTACTTCTCTCTCTCTCTCTCTCTCTCTCTCTCTCTCTCTCTCTCTCTCTCTCTCTCTCTCTCTCTCTCTCTCTCCCTTATCTCTCTCTCTTTCTAGTTTTTTTATAGCGCGCACACGCTATGTAAAAATATGGATTACACTTTTGTGGCTTTGCATAGTGTGCACGGAGGGTGAAATTTTTGGGATTTTACAAAGCGTGTGTGCCCTATTTGGCACATGCACTATTTGGCATGCACCCTATTTGGTGCATGGGCTTTGTTTTGAATTGCCCAAGCCTAAGGCTTGGGAAAACCAAGCCATAGGGCATGCACCCTATAGGGTGCATACCCTTTAGTGCATACTCACTATGCATGATTTGGGACCAAAAAGAAAAGTGGCATCTTTTTGGTCCCCCATATTTGTGCATATACCCATTTCTAGCATGTAAAAAACATCTAGCCATTTCTACTATTGTTCTATGCTTCTGTTCTGCCACACCATTTTGTTCTGGTGTATAAGGAATGGTAAGCTCATGTTTGATACCAAAAGATCTTAAGTAAGAATGGAAAGCATGATTAACATATTCAGTACCATTATCAATCCTAAGAATCTAAATTTTACAACCACTTTGTCTTTCCACAAAAACATGAAATTCAGCAAAAATATCAAGGACTTGATCTTTACTGTGTAAGAAATAAATCCAAGTTCTACGAGAATAATCATCAACAAAAGTTAAAGCATATTTAGAGCTTGAAATAAAAGTATTTTCCATAAGACCTAAAAGATCACTATGAATGAGAACTAACTTATTATTAGCTCTCCAAGATGATTTATGCGGCAAAGATTCTCTATGCATTTTACCACTCATGCATCCATTGCAATCAAACTTAGGAGTAAACTTAGGTAGCCCATCTACCATATTTTCATTTTGCATTAATGAGATATAATCAGAATTTAAATGTCCTAGCCTCTCACGCCAAATGTGAAAATCAATAGTAGTAAGTAATGAATATCTAGGAGAGGAAAATTGATAAAATTTAAAGAGATTATCATCATCCAATTTAGCATTAGCAACAATCTTATCAGTATTGGGATCAATGATATGGAAAATAATTTTATGAAACTCAACCTTATAACCTTGACATAATTGCGGAACAAAAATAAGGTTAGCTTTCAAATCAGGAACATAAAGCACATCATGTAATTTACCATTTGGAACAGAAACATTACTAGATTCTTTAACTTGATAGCAATAATTATTATCTAAAGAAATAGGAATATTCATAGAATTAGGTCGCAAAGAATCAAAGACTTCCTTATGAGATTTAACATGTTGAGATGTACCACTATCAATAATCCATTCAAGTGGTTTAGAAGCATTAAAAAAGATAGTAAAAGAAGAATGAGATTGATTTCCATTAGATTTTCCATTTGAGTAGTTTTGAAAATTAGGTTGATCATCCTTTTGTTTCTTAAAACAGTTATGTATTGAGTGACCATCTTTACCACAATAGGTGCAATGCTAAAGAAGGAATAGTTAACTGAGAGTAAATATTTGTAATAAACTGTTGGAATTGTCTAGGTAAACATTTATGAATAATTATGTGGATTATCCTTAGATCAGAGAGGGGAACTTGTAAACCAGTTAGTAAAACTTTAATTGAATCGAACTTGAGCAAGAAATCATCAACAGAGTTGAAGTCGGTATACCTAAGGTCTTCAAGTTGGTCTTGAAGCTGGATTTTTTGAGTCTCGTCTGCACTATCATAGGTATTTTTCAGGATGTCCCAAGCTTGATGGGCTTCTGTACAAGTATAAATTAAGACATACAATTTAGGACTTAAGGAGATCTCGATTAAACCAAGTTCTTCCTCATTTTTAGTCTACCAAGTAGTTTGGTCAGCTTGAGGAGCAAAGGCTGCTGGTTTAGAACTGGCATTAGTTGCAATATCTAAAATATGTCTGAATCTAAAGATGAAGGTCATGTGCATTTTCCATGCATGATAATTTATACTAGTTAACTTTATTTTTGGCATCAGGGTGGCCATGGTTAAATACAAAGATTTAATGTAAAGAACACCTAAACTAGAGATAAATAAGGAAAAACCTTAACAGAACCTAGAAAAGAAACTCAGATCAAACACATTCAAAATAAACTATATACACTTGCATGCAACAACAGAAAGCTATAAAAGCTTACACTAAGGAGGCATGCAAGGAAAAAACAACTACCAGAGGTAAAACTGAAACTAAGAACACTTAAGAGATAAAAAATCTCAGTTAAGTTGTTATTGATTAATAGATAATGAAAAGAATCTCTTGCATGCAAAGAGAAAGCTATACACTTAAGCATGCAAAGAGGAGATAAAGAGAGAAATAAACTAAATAACCTGTTAACAATGAAAAAACAACACAATCTTGCAAAGCAAATTTATTAATGAATAGATATCAGATTAAACTTTCTTAAATGAATAGTGATGAACCTGATTAATATAATGAGAAAAAGAGCTAAATCTATTGAAGCCCATTTACAATCTCTAGAAACACTCTACAGAGAATTGCATACAAACTCTAGAAAAAAATATTGCATGCAAGAAAAAGAACTAAATCTATTGCATGCAATAAGAAAAATGTAAATACTAAATGAGTTTCAAACCTGCAAAGAAACGTTAGCTAAATTGAATTGAATCTAACTAAAACCCTTAATAACTTGAGCTAAAAATGAATCTAAATCACAATCATGCCTTGATTTACTAAAAAATTCTCAACCTTTCATCTGCTTAACTAAACAAATCTAAAATCTCCAAGCTTTTCAACATTTTGAAGATGTATAAAAGAAAAATAAAAATAAAAAAGAAGCCAAACTCATTAGAAAGCAGATTAATATGACCACGGGATTGGGCAGCCACAACCGATGTATGAACATATCTCAACATTTGTAGAAGTAGTCTGGTTCCTTCAATTTGAGGATGACCCTTGTTTACTTGCAGCCAAGCTATATGCCCAAACTAACATATGCATCGCTTACTCTATCGATGCCCTCTTTCTCTCTCTCCATGCACATACACATCGATTCCTTCTTCAACTCCTCATTAAGGAGCGGAAGCAGTCTGGTATGAATAGATCTGAACAATGCATTTGAGTCTCTTTTGCAATTAGAAAGAAGAGTGGGGAACAAGAAAATATTAGTAAATACAATGTAGGAAGATAATATATCGCAGGGGAAGGGTGGATAGTAGATACAATCAGATAAAAAAATGTTAGAAAATATAATCCTTCTATATAACACTATAATCTTAAAACCGCAATGCAAATATCTTGCACCAGATCAAAGATGTAAACAAGAAGACCGGTAAAAAATATGTCAAGGACTAGCAATAATAATGCAACTACAAGGAGAATGAAAGCTATGGAGAAACTTTAGTGAAATCTGTATCAAAAACTCAGGGATTGTCCACAAATCACCCAATGGTGAGTAAAAATATGGTAATATAAAGAGTGTAAAACACCTACATGAAGCTTAGATAAGAAAAAACAAATGCATGCATGTAATCGATGAAGGTGGTTATAGCAGAGGTAGTGGCTCTCGTTATGGAGGAGGCAGTGTGTCTGATGAAGGTGGTTGAAGCAAGGAGATTCAAAAAGGGTGCTCTTCATAAATAGAGGAAAAAGTGGAAGCCAGACCATTATACTAAACTTATGAAAGCTTAACTCTATTATAATTTTAAAATAAGGTGAAGCATATAAAAGAAAAGTATAAAGGAATGCTCAAGCCAACTTTGGTAGCACCAAAAATGATAAACGATAAAAGAGATCGCTGCTAAACATGTTGTAAAATAAAAATGTAGTGAAATGATTAAAAAAAAAACTCATCGCACTAGCAGTGATAAGGCAAAAATTCATGCACATGAATAAGATAAATGATTAGAAAAAATGTTGTAACCAAAATTAGAAACAATGCTAAAAACATTGTAGTGATACTAAAAAAACATGCTATGAAACTGAATTGCTTTGACTGTATTTCAGCAAAATAAAAAGGAGACTGAACTGTCCATGTGCCACAAACAAAAGCTCAGAACATCATTTCCAATGCCTCTATTTGCATAGAAAAATACTTCAAATACAAAGAGCCCAATGAATTCAAATCTCCTTCCAGAGGCTTGTATTTTCAAAACACATGCATGCAATGATAAGGCAAACAAAAATGCATACAACGAAGGAAACACATGAAAACTAGAATCAAAACTAAATCAGAAGAAGATAACTTAACTAAGGAAAAAGAGACAACTAATATATTCTAAAAGAAACTTAACTAAAAAAGATTCAAAGAAGATCACGTATATATTCTAAAAGTAACTCAACTAAGGAAAAGAGGTACAAAAAAAGTGAATTAAAAAATATAAACTATTCAAAAATTCTATGATATTTTCACCAACTAAATTAGTAGTGCATGAACTGAAATAAATAAGATTAATATAAATGAGCCGATAAAAAAACTAATTGCAAAGAACTAGTTGTAAGAACTAAAATGAGATTCAAATCTCTTTAAACAACATCTCTGAATTTGGAGTGCACCAAGATATGGTAGCTTCTTTACCTACACACTCAAAACACGATTAAACCAACCCGCTCTGATACCATGTTTAAATAATAACAAAATATAGAGAGAGGAAATTGTTTAATGCAATGAGCAAGGAGTAAGAAGATTTACCATGAATAATCACAAAGCTAGGAGCATTCACCAAAGAGCAAATCAACAAAGGAGACAATATTTTGAAGGGGGAAAAGCATTAAAAAATCCTCATGATATAATGAATTTGGAAAAAGTGTCTAAGAATGTGTGTGTGTGTGTGTGTGTGTGAGAGAGAGAGAGAGAGAGCTTAGCTCATACAATAGTGTTCAAGAAGAAGAATTATCTCATGTGAAGAGAGGACAAGAGCCATCTCTTTTAATAGAGATGTGAGAAAGGAGTTACATTGTATCTCCCATTTCTATGTATGCCACATTTCACTAGTGTGTGAGACAAGTGTAGGATTCCTCATAAGGAGGAATATCTATTTTCCTTAATAAAGGAAATTAAAAATATGACATGTCCTCCCACTTGGACTAGAGGAAAAATACAATAGGATACCTTGGTTTATCCTTTAAATACATATTTTACCAAGGAAAGATTAAATTCTAACAAAATATGAAGACATAATTGGTAAAGAGTTAAGGGATTATTTTGTTTATCAAAATAATGTCTTAAAAATATAAAGGGATGACATCATAGATGTTAACCCTTGGGTAAGAATGTATTTTGTATTATTCTTTTGTCAAGCTGACTATAAGAGTTATTAGCACTAATAACTTGTAAATATAAGGCATATGTAAATGTGAAGTGAAGCATGAATGTAATATGATAGCGACCATATAAGAAAAGAGGATATTGATGCAAATTTGTGAAAGAAAGCAAGCAGTATAAGGTTATGTACCTTACCATATTTTGTAATCATTGTACATTACTTGTTTGGACAGTGGGCTCATCTAGTAATCATATTTTGTACTACCAACTCTTAGTAGGGTTGAGGCTTCTAACAAGGCCTAAAGTCCCTTAATCAAGACTGAGACACTATATGCATGTAATAGGCTCCTAACAGGATCAACATCCTTAACATGATACTTTTGATTGGTGGATCTTTGTGGGTACCATCCCCACCGGGGTTTTCCCTTGGCTAGGGTTTCCTCGAGAATAAATAATGTGTTATGAGTTCATTTTCTTTACTGTTATGAATATTCTTTAATTTACTATGTTATGCATGTATCAAGTTAATTTGTTATATCCATAATTGGGCAAAAGTAAAAGTTTGTAGAATACTGATTCACCCCCCCTCTCAGTATTCCCTATTTCTAACAATTGAATCACTACAAAAACATTTTGGAAAACACTCCCAAGCATTTCAAATAATATAACGATGTCAAATTTACCATTTCATACTCTTGGTCATAGTCTAATGACAAGATCTTACACAATGCATCAACTAGGTGATTCTTTTGTGTGATATTGCTAATGCATGGAGAGGTGATTAAGACATTTAATATGTTTAATCACTATGTTACTGAATGGGCACTCATACTATTGTCATTTGTGTTTTGTCACTGATGTCAACATATGTTTTTGAGAGAAGAATAGGTTGGTTGTCACAATGTACAAACACTGTATGAATGTTTCAGATACTATGAAGTTAGATGAGAGTTCAAGTGGATGTTGTGATCTTATATCTGAGATCGCATCATTAGATGTTTTATAATAAGATAGATACAAATGATTTAATGAAGATTGGTCACTGGACTGTGACAGTGAGAATTGACAGAGTTAGTCTCTAGGTTTTTAGTATATCTTTTAGAGGATTTGGATTCAAGGTATGCGAGCTTTAAGGATGATAGATAGAGTATTGAAGGATGTTCATTGGTCAGTGCAAGGTACAAAATAATTGGTCACATCATCTATGGTGTGTGTTCTAGCAATTGATTATCTAGAAGCTGACTCAGGAAATGAAGTGTCTATTTTGTTTGGGAAGCTTAAATTATGTCCATGTCCATCCTTAATTTTTGTAATCATTGTATACTTACTCTAGATACTATGTGTATCTTAGCAAGGGTTTATGTAATCATTTTTAAATTAGGAAAACCTCATAGGCTGACCTAATCATGGAAAATTGTATATATGTAGAATCTTTTCTTTGGAAAATATATGGATGGAATGTATGTGATATAAAGAGGTTGTGAAAGCTGTGAGCATGTGTCTATTGTATGTAGAGCAGAGGTTTACTAGTGGAATTCATTGGAACTGATCAAGCAAAGATAGTTGCTAGAAAATAGTTCAAAAGATTGTCTATTTCTTTATATACACTTGTGTTGCGAACAAGTGAGTTCTGAAGGTGGATTTAACCTTTTTTGGGTAGTGAGCCCTCCCTTTTGTTCTTGACTCCTAACATGGAATATGTACTGTAATGTTTCAATAAGCTCCTAATAGGTCTATATCTTCTAACAAGGATAACTATACTCTCAGTACATAATTTGTGGGTGCTAATTCCCACCGGGGTTTTTACCTTTAATAGGGTTTCCCCAAGACCAAAATATTATGTGATTGTGTTGGCATTCATTGTGTTCATTGGATCTGATATTGTGGTGCTTAAAGTTTAAATTTTAATAATTTTTCATATAACTGATTCACCCCCCGTATCAGTTGTATTGTGGACTATTATTCCTAACAATTGGTATCAGAGCATGTGGTCCTCAGAGAGAAATATTAATAGGTTGAGGTGATCTTGGAGATGACACTCTATAGGAAGGATGGTCTTAAATTTGATCCTGAGAACTTTGATAGTTGGAAGAACAAGGTGCGAACACACTTGTTGTGTTTGGGCATAGACTACTAGATGATTAAAAAGAAGAAGGTAGCCCTAAAGACTAATAATGATTTTCCATCTTCTACCGATGATGAGAAGAAGTTATTTTCATATAACATGGTCACAAGAGAAGCACTGATTATCGCACTATCTGAAGGTGAGTTCACTAAAGTTAAAGACTTAGATTCGACACATGAAATTTGGAATAGATTAGAAGCATTATATGAAGTAGACAAATATACCAAGAAAGAGAAGTTACAAAAATGGAAAACAAATATGGAAAAGCTATAAATGAAGGATGATGAAAGCATTAGAGCTTATGTTCAAAGGTTATAGAAGTTGTGGTTGGAATCAAAAATTGTCGAGGCACTTTTGATGAAGAGGAAGTTATTGTGAAGATGCTCAGATCATTGACTCATGTATACAAGCTCAAGGCTATGTCTATTCAAGAGACTATACCCTTGATGCTGAATTTTAGTAGAGAGATTTTGATTGCAAAGCTAACTACTTTTGAAGCTGCAAAATTAGGAGAAGTTTTACCTAAAGTTGAATCTGCATTTAAGGCATCTACACACAACAAATTGTCTGCACTTTCGAGCACCAAAAAAGAAGACCTAAAAGAAGATCTTGGTGAGTATGTTGAGGAATGGGAACGTATAATGACTGAAGAAAGAAAGATGGATGAACTTGTTGCACTGATTGCTAGAAGTGACAAAAGAGGTAAGGGAAAGTTTGAAGGCAAGTTACCCTTAAAATATTTTTCATGTAATAAGGTAGGGCATTTTGCATCTAGATGTCCTACAATAGTTTCCAAATACAAACCAAATTATGAAAAGATTAAAATGGACAGAGAATGTTATTATGCTAGTGAAGCAATCTCTGATGATGATGATTTAGATTATGAAGAGATTGGATTTGTTGCTAATAGAGATGAACTAGTACATGAAGAAAAAGCCTTAGTATCTCATGTTGACAAGAAAAATGAATGGATAATTGACAATGGTTGTTATCATCATATGAATGGTGATAAGAACAAGTTTGTTAAATTAGTAAAATATGATGGAGGTGTTGTGAGGTTTGGGGATGATTTCCCTAAATCTATCATAGGAGTAGGATCCATTACTCTAGATGAAAAGACTAATATAGACAATTTACTGCTTGTTGAAGGACTAAAACAATCTATTAAGTGTTGGTCAGTTAATGGATAAAGAATTTTAGTTAAGTTTTGTTAATGATAAATGCTTTATCAGAAGTAAGGAAGGAAAATTGATTGCTACTGGTTCAAAATCTAGAGGTAATGTATTTGAACTAAACACATCTGGAGCCTTTTGTTTTGTTGTGAAGGTAGATGATAGTTGGTTATGGAATACGATATTATGTCATGTTATTTTTTATAACATTGTGAAGGAAAGTATGGCTAATGCTGTAAGAGATCTACCAAAGATTGTGAAGCCATCTAACACTATATGTAGAGAATGTGTTATGAGAAATCAGACCAGAAGCAGTCACAAAAACAAAACATATACATCAAAAGGAAAGTTGGATCTGGTACATACATATCTTTGTGGTGCAACAAGAATGAAATCTTACTATGATGAAAGGTATTTCATACTTTTTGTTGATGATTTTTCTAGAATGATGTGGGTTACTTATTTGAAAGAGAAATCAGAAGCATTTGATACATTCAAGTTGTTTAAAGAAAAAGTTAGAGAAGAAATTTGTTTGATTTCTCAAGTTCAGCCAAAAACTACAGATGAAGCATTTAAAGATGAATCTTGGATAAATGCTATGAAAGAGGAATTGGATCAGATAAAGAAAAATATTACTTGGGAACTGGTTCCTAGACCTAAAAATAAAAATGCAATAGGAACAAAATGGGTTTTTAGAAACAAAATGGATGAAGAAGGAATTGGTGTAAGGAACAAAGCAAGACTAGTGTGTAATGGATACTCATAGCAAGAAGGCATAGACTTTGAGGAAACATTTGCTCCTATTGCTAGAATAGAGGTAGTAAGATTGTTCCTATCTTATGCTGCACACAAAAATTTCAAAGTGTATTAGATGCATGTAAAATTTACATTTTTGAATGGAGATCTTTAAGAAGTCTATATAGAACAACCAGATGGATTTCCTCTATGCAAAGATAAAGACATGGTGTACAAATTGAAGAAAGCTTTGTATGGGCTGAAGTAAGCTCCTAGGGCTTGGTATGCAAGGTTAGACATGTATCTACTTGGGCTTGGATTCAGAAAAGGTAATGCAGATAGTAATTTGTATTTAAGAACTAGTGAAGATGGAATCCTAATAATAGAAGTATTTGTGAATGACATTATCTTTGGAGGCAATGATGATCTATGTAATAAATTTTCTAAAGAAATCGAAAGTGAATTTGAGATGTCCATGATAGGTGAAATGAAATTCTTTCTTGGATTACAAATACCTCAGAATGAGGATGGTATTTTCATTTCTTAGACCAAGTATCTCAAAGAATTGCTTAATAAATTTGGAATGGAAGATTGTAAACCAGTAGGAACACCTATGGTGATTGGTAACAAGCTATCAGTTGATGATGATTCAAAGTATGTTTTTTAGACTTTTTATAGATCAATGGTTGGAGGACTATAATATTTGACCCACACCAGACTAGATATTGCTAATGTTGTTGGAATTGTGGCTAGATATCAGGTAGAACCCAAAGAAACACATCTAGCTATTGTGAAAAGGATACTGAGGTGTCTAAGTGGAACCATAGACTATGGCTTATGGTATGACATAAATGATATCTTTGAACTTCATGCTTATATTGATGCTGATTGGGCAGGAAATATTGATGAAAGAAAAAGTACTAGTGGTGGTACATTTTTCCTTGGGAAAAAGTTGGTTTCTTGGCTAAGTAAGAAACAAGATTGTATAGCACAATCTACTATTGAATTAGAGTATGTTGTTGGTGCTATAAAATGAACTTAGATTGATTAGATGAAACAAATGCTAGCAGACATTGGAATAAATTTTGATGAGCCTATCGTTATCCATTGTGATAACACCAGTATAGTGAATATGTCAAAAAATATGGTGATGCACTCTAAGACCAAGCATATCTCTATCAAGTATCACTTCTTGAGAGACAAGGTGGTAGAAAAGGAAATCAAATTAGAATACATCAGTACAAAAGAATAAATTACAAACATTTTCACAAAGCCACTGCTAAAAGATACCTTTGAATATCTTAGAGGTATGCTAGGGGTTCAGGCCCCTCCTAGTCAGAACTAAATGATGCAAAGATGCATTAGTCTAGAGGTATTCAGAGCATTATCACTATCTGGACTAGATGCATGGATCTACTCCTCAGGGGGAGTGATCATGGAAGAAAGTTTGTCTATGAAGAAAACCAAAGCCTCATGGCACCCTTTTCCATTGTTGTAAAAGGGGGAGTCTGGCTATGAGAAAATCCCTACTGTATGGGAAGATTATTTGGTTGCATGACTTTGGATTGATATAACTTTGGGATAGGATTTTCCCATATGTTGACATCAATGCCAAAGGGGGAGATTGTTGGATATTGCTAATGCATGGAGAGGTGATTAAGACATTTAATATGTTTAATCACTACATTACCAAATGGGCACTCATACTATTATCATTTATGTTTTGTCACTGATGTCAACATATGTTTCTGAGAGAAGAATAGGCTAGCTGTCATAGTGTACGGATATTGTACAGATGTTTCAGATGCTATGAATTTAGATGAGAGTTCAGGTGGATGTTTTGATCTTATATCTGAGATCACATCATTAGATGTTTTATATTAAGATAGAGACAAATGATTTAATGAAGATTGGTCACTGGACTGTGATAGTGAAAATTGACAAAGTTAATCTCTGGGTTTTTGGTATATCTTTTAGAGGATTTGGATTCAAGGTATGCGAGCCTGAAGGATGATAGACATGGTACTAAAGGATGTTCATTGGTCAGTGCAAGGTATGGAATATTTTATGATGTCATCTATGTCATGTGTTCTGGTGATGGATTATCTAGAAGCTGACTTAGGAAATGAAGCGTGTGTTTTGTTTGGTGAGCTTAAATTAAGGATATCAGTCCTTAATTATTGTAATCATTGTATACTTACTCTAGATACCATGTGAATCTTAGCAAGGGTTTATGTAATCATTTGTAAATTAGGAAAGCCTCATAGGCTAACCTAATCATGGAGAATTGTATTAAGGTATATATGTAGAATCTTTTCTTTGGAAAAGATATTGATGGAATGTATGTGGTATAAAGAGGTTGTGAAAGCTACGAGCTTGTGTCTGTTGTATGTAGAGTAGAGGTTTACTCATGGACTTCATTGGAACTAATCAAGAAAAGACAGTTATTAGCAAATAGTTTAAAAGATTTTGTATTTCTTCATATACACCTGTGTTGTGAACAAGTGAGTTCTGAAGGTGGATTTAACCTTCTTTGGACAGTGAGCCCTCCCTTTTGTTCTTGACTCCTAAAAGGGTATGTCCTCTAACAAGGACTATGTACTATAATATTTCAATAAGCTCCTAACAGGGCTATATCTTCTAACAAGGATAACTATACTCTCAGTACATCATTTTTGGGTGCTAATTCCCATTGAGGTTTTTACCTTTAACATGGTTTCCTTGAGATCAAAATATTGTGTTATTGTGTTGGCATTCATTGTGTTTATTGGATCTGATATTGTAGTTCTTAAATTTTAAAGTTTAATAATCTATCATACAATTGATTCACCCCCCTCTCAATTGTATTGTGGACTGTTATTCCTAACATCTTTTTCCAAGAAATTCTTTTCGAGGGAAGAACTAGAAATCAACCACTTTCAATACATTGGTTCATTCATGTTTGAGAAAATCTATGAACAACCCCAAAAGTCTAAAATATTTCAAAATATAGTAGAGGAAGAGTTAGAGGATGTTTATGTATATGCATCTAATGTTTTAGAAGACATATTGGAGTGAAACCTACAAAAATTATTAACACTACTTCTAAACAAAGGAGTTAAACTATCCTCTTGGATTTGATGTTTCTACAATTTGGCCGTTAAATCCATTATCTAGACATGACACAACTCCATTACCTCAAATCAAAACTATAGTAGCTCAAGTAGTGTCTATGCTAGAATACTCTCAATCTGTGTCATCTCAAACCTCAATACATGGGTGGACCCACAATAATGGGTTACACTTTTTTGCCTGAATGGACGCTAAACTCTACATTTTGAAAAAAAAAATCAGATTCATATACATATTGTTGTTAAATAATTTGAAATAGGAAGATGAAATAAATTAGAGTCTTTCTGGATTTTCTATCTAGATTCTAAATATATTTTTTATTTTTATTTTTGAATTGATTTGAGTGGTTTTTTCTTTCTTGCACAAAAATTGGTATGTTTCTGAAAATGACATTTTCAAAGAGTTACATTATTTTCATAGAGCATAAATTTTTTTCTAAAATAGATATCAATGTGCTTCTTTTGAATTTAGTTTTTTAACATCCATATGGAGGGCATGCAATTTTTTTGACAACATTATCAATATTATTTCATATTTTATTAATGTTTGAAGTTGACTAAATCGTAATTTTGACATACCTTGACTACATAGCTTATAACTTGTCGTATATTTGTCCAATTTCATTTTTATTTTATTTGATAGAAAGAGAGCTTAAATACCTAGGGCATAGATAATTTTTAGATTTTTTTAATCTCATTTACTATTTTTACATAAGCATCAAACATAGAGGTAGACATACGGTGAAATATCTGTGTTTAGTAAAACTAAAAATACAAAGTCGTCATAAACTTAATATATATTAACATTATAATAATTGGAAATATTTTTCCTAGTAGTACCTTACTACATAGATAGGTTTGTCAAATGGATTCATTTGAGCTACCAAAAGATAAAGTCAAAGTAATTTTTTGTTGAATCATTTTAATAGGTGCGAAGGAGACTCCATTGTAAGTATGAATGAGTATATATGTTACATCAATGTTTTTTTTATCTAAGAGGATTTGAGTTAACTATTTGTAATTAATTCCTTCAAATGAAACCTCTCAAGGCTTAAATCATCATATTTTATTAAAAATATTTTATTTAAAAAAAAATCAGCATGTCTAAAAAAGTGTAACCCACTATTGTGGGGTCACCCACATGCTAGTTCTTCTTCTTCTACATGGTTAATTTCTCAAGATCAAATGGTAGCCCAAGGAATTCCATCTAGTGAAAATATAAATAGTTCCGAACTTGGATCATCAACCGTGGCTAGATCATATCAAGTCATTCCTCTAATCAATTTAACTATAGTCACCTCAAGAGCTCTAGTTGTATCATTGACACCACCGAGTTACTTTACCTCATTCTCCAACATTCCAACATTGCAATATTTACAGACAGATTTAGATCTCAACCAACCTTGACTCAATTAGGATCATTTTATAGTAGTCCTACTTTCAAGAAACCCCCTCCAAGGGTTAGATCCTATTTTCAGAAACAATGATAACAAAAAAACAACTCAATCAAAATCAATCCAATTTTTGAAAAAAATTATCATCTGGTAGTCAGGATAAATGCTTGGGATCATCCTACTTACCTATAAAACCTATTCAAAATCTCCCAAAAATTAATCTACCAACTACTAGACAATAACCAGATTCTAGAGGATTTTGATACAACAAATGCAAGACATGCAAACTTACCCAAATGTTCTTCAAAGTCAACATTAACCAAAGTATTACACTATAGAGGACTTATATCCCTACCTTGTTGATCAATCAATCTTTAAGAATCTAATCAACTCATTTCTCAATGAACATCCTCTTACTTCCTCAAATCCATGATTGAAGATTTTTTAAAGAAACTCAATTGAAAATATGTCAACCTTGGCACATTAGTCAAGCATAATCAATAAGAAACTTGTTGTACCACATATTCAATCAAAAATAACTTACAAAATGAAGACATCAATGTTGTATCACCAATAATATCTCTTAAGAAGAAAAAATTCCAATCTAATCCTTTCTATCATTTGCATAAAAAAATGTTCTCCATATATCATATTATTCTTCAAGAGAATCAAAACCATTTACCAATGTCTAGAAATGGCACATTCCAGAATAATCACACTAATGACACATTTTCCTCCAATGAATAATTTATCCCTCAAGAAGCCCCCATATTTCTCACTAGTACTTCATCTCCTAAAGTGTCACAAGAGAAATATTTTCCATTTCCTTCGCATGATATATTCAGTAATGAGACCTCCCAAGGGATATCCATAGTATATTTCCAAGCTAATCCCTTTCCTGATACAATTCCCTTATACAATTAAATAGTCCTAGATCCAATCCCACCATATGTGCCATCCCTATAAAATCTTACTCCAGAGAGACACATTGAAAGCCTTTGTCCCTAATGTCAAAACATTGAACCCTTCCAAGGATCCACATTTCGTATCTGAATAATGGTAATTTGGAATCACCAATATTTGTGTATGTTAGGAATGAATGAAAAGTACTTTGGTAGTCATTCTATAGCATTTTTTGTTTCATTCATGACTTGGATTGTCATTGATGTCAACACAGTGATATTCTAGATATTAGCAGGAAAGTAGGTACAGTTTTGTTTTGTGCACATGTTGTAATGTAGATTGGCTTTTGTGTAGTTGATAGTATGTTATTTGGTGTGTTATTAACCTATGGTTAATAGCACAAAAATAAATTCATTCATTTGTGAGAGTTATGAGCATTTTGGTGAAAGCAGTGTTTAGACAGTGTTTCTGTGAAGCGATGCTCAGAAATCGGAAGATATCTCTTAGCTGGGATGGAATCTCATTTTGTGTAGTTAAAGGGATGTTATAGACTCATTAATGATGATGTGGTTCATAGAAAAAACTTTTAGGATATGTTTGGAGAAAGTTACAGTATCCGAAAGCTGACAGTTTTATGTGAATTCTGTGTGTAGCATGTAGAATTTATTATTTTGTAATTGAGGACCGACTCATTTGTAATTATTTGAGTTTGGTATATAAGAAGGAATGTTTTTCTTGTTGTAATTTTTACTATGAATATTTTGATGTGAATATATGCATGAAGTGAAGAAAAGAGCTAATTCAGTGATGAAGGAAGACTTGTGAGTACAGAGATCTGGAATTGTGATCTTGTGTAGCAGAGAGTACAGTTTTGGTGCAGTGTGAAGGAGGTAATATATTTCATATTATTATGTTGAATAATTCTAAGATCTTTTGGACAGTGGGTTTAGAGATCTTGCCTTGAAGCTGTTTGGGTAGTGGGTCCTTCTGTCTTCCATAAACTCTTAACCGGGTTAGAATCTTTTAACAGGGATTCAAAATCTCCTAACAGGGATTTATATGTACTAAATGTATTTCATAAGACTCCTAACAGGGTCCATCCTCTAACAAGGAACTTTCATATTAGTGCATCATTTTGTGGGCATCATTCCCACCGGGGTTTACTCTTTTCAAGAGGTTCCCTAGTCAACATATCTTGTGTTATTGTGCGATTGTGTATGATTATCTTTCTATGGTTGATCAGTACATTAATTATATTGTTTAAAGCTTTTGAATGGTTAAATTATCTGATAACTGATTCACCCCACCCCTCTTAGTTATCTTGGGGATCTTTACTTTCTAACAATTGGTGTCAGAGCAGCAGGTCCTTGAAGGAAAAGTTTAACAACTTAAGGAGATCCACGATGAATTTCAAAAAAGAAAGCCCTAAGTTTGATGGAGTAAATTTTGACAGCTAGAAAGAAAAGATGAAGACACATCTATTGTGTTTAGGACCAAGTTATTGGTTGATTACAAAGAATGAGAAGACTATCATCGAGGAAGACAATCTAGAGGTAGGAACTAAAGATGATCTAGATCTATTCATGTGTAATATACTTGCAAGAGAAGCACTTTTGTCAGCACTACCAGAGAATGAATATAGTTAGGTAAGATGTTTGAAAACATCTCATGCAATTTGGAAAGCTTTACATTCTACTTTTGAAGGTGATGAACATGCAAAGAAGGCTAGATTACATAATTGGATTTGTGCATTTGAAGATATTAGAATGATGGAAGATGAATCTATTAGAAGCTATATTGGTAGGATGTCTGAGATTGTAATAGGAATAAAGTCTTGTGGAGGTGATAAGACAGAGAATGAAGTGATATGGAAAATTATGAGAACTTTGACACCAGTATTCAAGTAGACAACATAGATGATTGAACAAGTGATACCTTGTACATTGAACTTTTCAAGAGAGACTCTTCTTGGAAGATTAGAAACAGCAGAGATGAACTTGAGATTATCAGGAGAGCTAACTAGAATGGAAACAACATTCAGTGCTCTTAACATTAGACCTACAAGGAATACTAATGTGAATGGAGACTATGCCAGTAGTAGAAAATCTGAGGAAGATAAGAAGATTGAAGAAGGTATTGCATTACTTGTAAAAAGAGAACCAGATGGTAAGAAAATCTTTAAATGTTGGACTTGTCAAGAATATGGTCATTTTGCATCTAAATGTCCTAAAAGAGTTAAGAAGTATAGAAGCAACTTTAAACCTAGAAGATCTAAAGAATGTTATTATGCAAATGATGAAGATCTTGAAGCAGAAATTGCAAAACATTTAAGTGACAGTGATAATGATAACTTTGAGGAAATAGGATTTGTAGCAATTAAAGAAGAAAGTTTTGAATCTGATAAAAGGGAAGAAAAAGCATTAGTTTCACAAGTTGAAAAGAAATCTAATCAGATTATAGATAGTGGTTGTTCACATCATATGACTGGAGATAAAAGAAAGTTTGTTAAGTTAGATAATTATGATGGAGGAATTGTTAGGGTTGGTAACAATGCACCTTTTTTGATTAAGGGTATAGGATCTATTACTCTTGATGGAAAGACTAACATTGATGATGTTTACTTTGTTGATGGACTACGACATAATCTACTAAGTGTTGGACAATTGGCTGATAAGGGTTATCAAGTTTGGTTTTCTGAGAAAACTTGTGTGATAAAAGATAAAGATGGAAATCTGATTGGAAAAGGATCCAGAACTAGAGGTAATGTATTTCAATTGAATCCTACTGAGATGACATGTTTGATAACTAGGATTGATGACAGTTGGTTATGGCATAAAAGGTTTTTTCATATAAACTTTGATAATATTGTCAAGGTGAGCACTACACTTGCGGTAAGAGATTTACCTATAATTATGAAACCTACTAACATGATTTGAAAAGAATGTATGATGGCAAAGTAGAAAAGGAGTTCATTTCCCAATAAGAAGTTCACATCGACAGAGAAGCTAGAGATTGTTCATATAGACTTGAGTGGTCCTACTAGGACTAGAGGATTCTATGGAGAAAGGTATTTTATGATTCTTGTTGATGATTTTACAAGAATGATGTGGATTGCATTTTTGAAAGAAAAATTTGAAGCATTTGATAAATTTAAGATCATGAAAAGCAAAATTGAGAATGAATCTGGAATGAAGATTAAGTGTCTAAGATCTGATAGAGGTGGTGAATTTACATCTAGAGAGTTTAACACCTTTTGTGAAATGAATGGTATTAAGAGACAACTTTTAGCCCCTAGAACACTAGAACAAAATGGTATTGTAGAAAGAAGGAACAGGTCAATAACTGAAGTAGCAAGAGTTATGTTGTTTGAAAATGATTTGGCTAAGACTTTTTGGAGAGAAGCAGTGAACATAGCAGTATACACTATGAACAGAGTACAAATCAGAGCAGATACAAACAAGACACCTTATGAACTATGGTTTGGACATACACCCTCAGTTAAGTATTTTAGAATTTTTGGAAGTAAATGTTATATAAAGAGAGATGATGATATAGGAAAGTTTGATCCTAGAAGTGATGAAGGAATATTTCTTGGATATTCTTTAAAAAGAAAAGCATATAGATGTTATAACAAAAGAACTAAGACTATTGTTGAAAATGCAAATGTAAAAGTTGATGAGAAGTTTAAAATTCAGGAAAGAATGCTTGATTATGAATCTGATGGAGAAGCACAACCTTAGCCTAACATTGAAAATGCAGAATTATTTTTTGAAACTAACAATGATTTGCTGAATGAAAGTCATACTGAAGAAAATAGAGAAGAAAACAGAAAAGAAAACAAAGAAGAAAATAGAGAAGAAAGCAGAGAAGAATTTACAGTCGGAACTAGATCAATAACTATGATACCTAACAGGTATACTTCAAGACATCACCCTATTGAGCAACTTATTGGAAGTTTAGATAGAGGAGTTTTGACTCGAAATAAGGTACATTTATGTTTGATTTCTCAAATTGAACCTAAGACTACTAATGAAGCTTGTGAAGATGAACATTGGATTAATGCTATGAAAGAAGAACTAGAGTAGATTGAAAAAAATAAGACATGGGAATTGGTCCCTAGACCTGAAGACAAGAATGTGATTGGAACAAAGTGGGTATTCAGAAACAAGATGAGTGAACAAGGAGAAGTGATAAGAAACAAAGCAAGATTGGTATGTAAAGGATATTCACAACAAGAAGGAATTGACTATGAAGAAACTTTTGCACCTGTGGCCAGACTTGAAGTAGTGAGAATGTTTCTAGCATATGCAACTTACAAGAAATTCAGAGTGTATTAGATGGATGTGAAGTTAGCATTTTTGAATGGTGAATTGGAAGAAGTCTACATTGAGCAGCCTGAAGTTTTTCCTTTGACACAAGAAGGAGATATGGTATGTAAGTTAAAGAAAGCTTTATATGGATTAAAACAAGCACCTAGAACCTGGTATGCAAGATTGGATAAGTATTTATTAAAATTGGGATTTATAAAAGGAACAATAGATAGTAACTTATACACAAAATAAATTGAGAATGGTTTGTTGGTTATAGTTATATTTGTTGATGATATTATCTTTGGAGGAGAAGATGAAGCTAGTGACAAATTTGTAGATGAAATGAAGACTGAATTTGAGATGAGCATGATTAGAGAAATGAAATATTTTTTGGGATTATAGATAACACAAAGCAAGGTAGGTATATTTGTAAGTTAGACTAAGTATTTGAATGACTTATTAAAAATATTTGGAATGGAAGATTGTAAACCTGTTGGAACACCTATGGTAACCAGACATAAGTTATCTAGAAAAGATGAGACACCAGCAGTTGAGTAGAAAAAGTAAAGATCTATGATTGGAGGATTGTAGTACTTGACACATACAAGACCTGATATAGCACATTCAATGGGGATTGTAGAAAGATTTCAAGAAGAACCTAGAGAATCACATTATGTAGCAGTAAAGAGGATACTGAGATATCTCAAAGGAACAATGGATTATGGATTATGGTATGAGAATTCTGATGATTTTACTTTATGTGCCTATACTGATGCAGATTGGGGAGGCAGTGTTGATGACAAGAAAAGCACCAGTGGTGGAACCTTTTTTTTTGGAGGAAAATTGGTCTCTTGGCCAAGTAAGAAGCATAATTGTTCTTCACAAAGCATAGCATAAGCAGAATATGTTGCAGCAGTGAATAATTGTAATCAGATTATTTGGATGAAGCAGATGTTGAAGGATATTGGAATAAAGTTTGATGAGCCTATTGTTATACATTTTGATAACACTAGTACAGTGAGTATGTCAAAAAATCCTATTTTACATTCTAAGACTAAAAATATTGAGATCAAGTATCATGTTGTAAGAGAGAAAGTTGCAAAAAAAGAAGTAAGATTGGAGTACATAAGTACAAAGGAGCAGATAGCAGATATATTTACAAAGCCTTTACCTAAGGATACATTTTTGTATCTGAGAGGTATGCTTAGGGTTATGCCCCAACCTATTTTTTAGAATTGATGTAGATGATTACATCCATCCAGTGGTATATGAGCCGTATCTTTCTTCTGAATTAGATGTTGGAACTTCCTCTATGGGGGAGTTTATGAGCTAAGTCATGAGGACTCTTGTTATTGTATTTTTCTGAAAAGTGTCTTTTGACATTAAGTTGTTGTTGACTTAGTGATGGAATTTATGTCATTGATGTCAATGGGGGAGAGATATACATGAAAAAAATTGTGGATTGTATGAGAGAGCTGAATAGGAAAAGGAAGCAAGATTTGATTTGATATTTTGCAGTGATGTTGCAGTATTGGATTTTTGGAACATTGGATGTTTTTCATCTATGTTGCCATCAATGCCAATGGGGGAGATTGTTAGGAATGAATGAAAAGTACTTTGGCAGTCATTCTGTAGCATTTTTTGTTGCATTCATGACTCAGATTGTCATTGATGTCAACACAGTGATATTCTGGATATTAGTACGAAAGTAGGTACAGTTTTGTTTTTCACACATGTTGTATTGTAGATTGGATTTTGCATAGTTTATGGTATTTTCTTTGGTGTGTTATTAACCTATGGTTAATAGCGCAAAAACAAATTCATTCATTTGTGAGAGTTATGAGCATTTTGGTGAAAGCAGTGTTTAGACAGTGTTTTTGTGAAGCGAAGTTCAGAAATTGGAGGATATCTCTTAGCTGGGATGGAATCTGATTTTGTGCAATTAAAGGGATGTTGGAGACTCATTAATGATGATGTGGTTCATAGTGCAAACTTTGAGGATATGTTTGGAGAAAGTTACAGTATCTGGAAGCTGACAGTTTTATGTGAATTATGTGTGTAGCGTGTAGAATTTGTTATTTTGTAATTGAGGACCGACTCATTTGTAATTATTTGAGTTTGGTATATAAGAAGGAATTTTTTCCTTTTTTTAATGTGTACTATGAAGATTGTGATGCGAATATATGCATGAAGTGAAGAAAAGAGCTAATTCAGTGATGAAGGAAGACTTGTGAGTACAAAGATCTGGAATTGTGATCTTGTGTAGTAGAGAGTGCAGTTTTGGCACAGTGTGAAAGAGGTAATATATTTCATATTATTTTGTTAAATAATTCTAAGATGTTTTGGATAGTGGGTTCAAAGATCTTGCCTTGAAGCTATTTGGGCAGTGGGTCCTTCTATCTTCCATAAACTCTTAACTAGGTTAGAATCTTTTAATAGGGATTCAAAATCTCCTAACAGGGATTTATATGTACTGAATGTATTTCATAAGACTCCTAACAGGGTCCATCCTCTAACAAGGAACTTTCATATTAGTGCATCATTTTGTGGGCATCATTCCCACTCGGGTTTACTCTTTTCAAGAGGTTCCCTAGTCAACATATCTTGTGTTATTGTGCAATTGTGTATGATTATCTTTCTATGGTTGATCAGTACATTACTTATATTGTTTAAAGCTATTGAATGGTTAAATTATCTGATAACTGATTCACCCCCCCCCCTCTCAGTTATCTTGGGGATCTTTACTTTCTAATAGTGTATGTGTGGGGAAAATGTAAGATCCACTCCTAAATCCAAATTCCCAAAGGAGAGATCCAATTTGATCAACCAAGAGGTTAATACACAATCGAATCAATCTATGAAGAATATGAAAGAAAGAATAAATCCTATACTTCCCTATAGTTGGATTAAGCTTGAAATCTAAAATAATTGAAGTGCAAATACTAACCTTGAATTAGGGTAGATCTGGAAAATGCTAAATTCTAGCTTCTGTATGAACTTTCTGAAGATTTCATCACCTATTTTGGACTGGAAATGTCGAGGTGGACAAAACCCAGAAATCTTTTCTCCAAATTCACACAGGTCGACTTTGACCTTTAAAAGGTCAAAGACCACATTATTTATTTGAAGTTTGATTCCAATTATATTCCTAGATCCTAAAAGATTGTTAAAAAGGATTTTTGAATGCGCTCTCAGATCTAAGATTTCACACCTGTACCTACAAGAAAATGGGGGTTTTTGGTTGTATGGGGGGTTTGCCTTAGTCAAACCCTAATTTAGGAATTAATCTTGAAATTGAATTGAAATATATGGTGCATAAACAAAGTAATTGAAACAAATCACCTCACTTATGTTGAAGTCCTTGTAGAGGATTTGAATCCTCAAATCCACAAGTAAGAATGCTTCAATGAATGTAGGATGTCTCCAATCAATGGTATTTTGATCTTCAACACCAATCTTGATTTGATCTTTGCATATGAGAAGTTTTGAATGAATGGAAAAGGAGGGATCTTCAAGGGGGCTCCAAGGAGATTGAATCCTTCAATAGATAACAATGGAATTCCTTGATGGATGAATGCTTGAACACTTGAGTGCTTGAAGACTTTCTTGAACTTGGACACTTGAGAGCTTGATTGCTTGAGATGAGATGTAAACTTGATATGAAAAAATGAGAGAGGAAGGCCTCCTTTTATAGTGATCTAGGGCACACTCCTTTAGATGGGCCACCTTGAAGAATTAAATCCCAATTAGGCCCTCACCTTTAGAAAATATACCTTGATTAAATACCATTAAAAGATTTACTATTTCGGAGCCCGAAACAGCCGACTTGGAAGCGGGAAATAACTTTCCCAAAAACTAAATTACTGGCAAATGAAACTTTGAAATTTTGGCAGGAAGAGGTCAAGGTCGAGGTTGACCCTGAACTAGTCAGGGTCAAGGTCGACTTTGACCTCAGAACCCTAACTTTTCCAGATTCTGCAACAGGAGTTCCAGGGGTGCCAGAAATGCAAAGTTTTATGTCTGAGCAGGACCCAGTGTTAGAAATAGATAAAAAATCCTTGGAATGATGTGATGAAGGACTAGGAGGTCTCATTTCTAAACCCTACCTAGAAAATACAGCCATAAAAGAAGGAAAATTAGGAAAGTCCTTAAGACCTTAACCCTAATTTCACCTAGAATGAAGAAATCAAGTGCAGAGAAGAAGTGGAAAGTGGGGAGAAAGCCAAATGCATGCAAAGACCCAATCAAGGCGCTTAATATGACCCCAAACAACTTACTCGGAGGGCTAAATTCTATTAACATGGAAGTGCTTCCATTTTAAGATGATACATTAAGCCCCCACTTTAGCAAGAGTATGGACTCGATGCAAACTCTTAGTAAAGGAGATAAAAATAACAAGATAATCTTATCATAATCTAAGGGACAAAGAGAAATCCAAAGCCCTTAGGGACTCAAGTCTTCATCAACTCTTAGATCATAGATAAGAGAGACATCTCTAAAGAGAGAAATAAAAAGTGTGATTACCTCACCCAATGAGAACTTATATCCCATTGTGAACCACACAGGAAAAAGGTGCAACCAGAAAGATGGAATTGAACCGCCTAGTGAATGTGGCTACTCACTAGTCAACCCATCAAGGATTTATCCTTAGGAATATTCTATTCCATAAGAATAAATAAAACACAAAAGAGATCCATTCTTAAGGACACTTCCAACCTTAAGGGATCAAAATATATGCGTATTTGAAACTGGAGGGATCAAGAGATCCTAATATAAGTCCATACTTTAAGGATTAGTTCTTAATCCAAAAAGAATGATCGCAAAGTAAATTTAAAGTGTGTGTCTTCCTCAAGATTTAGCAACTTATGTGCATTACCTTTAGAAGATTTAGCATGTTTTGAATTTTTTAATAAGTGTGTGTGTGTAATAAGTGAGCAGAGCATATGCCCCCATGTTAAAGTCATTGCTGACACTTTAACAGGAGCAATGGCTTTAACAGAAACATAAACATTGAGATGCCCCCAGATGAAGACAAATCAAGGGAAATATCATAGAAACATACAGAGAACATGAAAGGGATCTACCTACCATGGGGTCAGTATGATCATAAGATAATATATATATAATATTATTGCAAATGAATTGACATCATTCCCCAAAGGAAGTACAACTACAATCACAAAGGAGGAAAGATCACATAAGATATACGAAGAAGAATCTTTTCAGACCATGACATGGAGACCAAAAAGTTTTAGTGCTACCATATCTCAAATCCAAGAAGATTACACAAGGAAACATTTACGAACAATAGCATAGTTACAACATAACATTGAACAACACATAGAAGAATAGAGATACATATAGAGGGATTTGAACAATAGTTTTGATTCCTTCATCACCTAGTACCGAGTAACAAGGACCGTATAGAAGAATCTAACAACATTTAGCAAATACATTACGGGAGAAGCACAATACATCAAGCAAGCACACAACAAAACTACCATGAAGGACAAGTCAATCAAGCGTGCCGCCTACTTTCCCCATGTCATTGTATATCATTTAGGGTAGGTGGGTAACTCACAAGAGGGACTATATCCAATATAGTAGGAATGATAGCCAGTTCCAAACAAGGATCCTCTTGAGAATCACTATGTTTGATACTAGGTGTAAGATTTAATTGATATGAAAGCATATTTGACAAATCAATGTCAATGTCAATAATTTCATATTCATCAGTAACATTATCAGTATCATCAAGAGTATCTTCATCATCCAAATTAATCAAAATAGGATCTAAGATACAAATAGAATCATCATAATCATGCATGTGAACATCATTATTAGTAACAACATTATGCATAGGTGTATCCGTAGAAAGTAGAGATCTTTTAGCTTTAGCATGAGCACGATGCTTTTTATGACATTCATTAGTAGATCGGTTACATTTTGATTTATTTGAAATATGTTGATAACTAGGAGGAACAATCACAGGACCCTTCATAGGTTCTATAGGAAGATCAATAGGATTATCAACCATAGGAGGAGAAATCATAGGATCTTTGATAGATTTAGTAGGAGGAACTTGATTAATAGAACAAGAAGCCATAGTTGAAGGAGGTATCGAAGGTGTAGGTACCATGATTAAGATCCATAGGAGGTATGGTTAATTGAAGAATCTCATGATGCTTATAGGCTTGATATGATTGAAAAAGATTATTATCAGGGCGAGGAGGACATGAATTAGGTAAGGAAGGCCAAAAGAAATCTAGAGTAGCACAATCTCTAGGCCTAGAAGGTCGATATAGAATATGATTGATCATCTTCACTTCACCATCATGAATGAACTTAAGAAACTTATGTATAGGTGAAGCAACAACATGCATGGCAGTTAGCCAAGGAAAACCTAGCTTAACTTGAAATTGATCAAAAGTAGGAATCACAACAAAGGTAGTGTTCACAAGTTTTCCAAAAAGTTCAACAGATAAAGTAATAGAACCAAATGATGGATAAAGAAAACTATTACAAGTTTGAATCCACACATCCGATGTATCATAGAAGTCACGTTGTAAGATTTTCACAAAAAGATTTTCTTCAGTGATAACATTGACTAAGGAGGTAGGATCCACAAGACAACCACAAGTAGGTATCTAAGCAACCCTAGCAGCAATGTAAAGGGGACCATCAGGAGCCTTAATAATCTCAAAATCATCAAAGGTAATCAAAAGTTCCCGAGGTCTTTCATCCTGAAATTGTTGTTGGTGTTTAGGTTGAGGTTTTACTGTAGGTTTAGGTTTAACTAGAGATTGAGATTGAACTTGAGGTGAAGGTTCAGGTGGAGATATAGACTTAGCAACATGCTCCACTTGATTAATGACATGATTAAGATCATCCATCTTTGAATCATATACAATTTCCATAGTAGATGGTTGAGCAATAGTATTAGTATCATGCATAGGTAAAGGATTCGTATAGATTTGAAGGTTCTAATTAGGAGGAGAAACAAATTGATTCCCACTACTATCCAGATTATCAATAGATAAAGCTTTAGCATCAATGAGATCTTGGACCTTATGTTTTAAAGAATAACATCTCTTAGTATCATGACCATTCTGATGATGATATTGACAAAAAGCATTTTGATCAAAAGATTTAGATGCAATCGTAGTAGGTAAAAGAGGTCAAATAGGAGGTAAAGTAATCATATTAGCAGCTAACAACCTATTCATAATAGCATGTAAAGTTTTAGAAAGAGGAGTAAACGTAAGATTTAATTGAAAAGTAGTGGATGCAGAAGTGGCATTATGAGATGCAACAGCAACCTGATTAGCAATTGCATTTGCTTGTTTGTTTATCTTGACATAATTATTGAATTTTTGAAACTTATTTGGATTAGGAGCAGCATCACTCTTATCAATGGGAACAAGAGCCATTGGAGTGTTTCTCTCAAATTGACTCACTTGTAATTGATAATGATGAAGCGTTGCACAAAGTTGTTGAAAAGAGTTAAATTTAGTAAGCAGGATCTTATCTCTAATATCCTTTTGCAAATTTGAAATAAACATACGTTGAATATCAATATCAGGAATAGGATAAGAATTCTGAGCATGCAAATGCTTAAATCTACCAATAAATTCAATCAATTTTTCTTTAGCACCTTGTTTACAATGCATTAAATTATTCAAAGACACTTGCGGGCCAATATTGTTTTGAAATTGTTGAATAAAGGCATTAGCAAGTTGTGGAAAGGAATCAATTGAATAAGGAGGCAAGGAACAATACCACTGTAAGGCCTTGTCATGAAAGGTTTGAGCAAACAGTTTGTCTAAAATCCTATGGTCATGAGCATAATCACTACAAAGGATTTGGAATGTTTTAACATGATGAACAGGATCTCCTTTTCCATTATAATTCTCAAGATGAGGCATATCGACTTGCTGAGGAATAGGAGTTCAGATAATATCCCTAGACAAAGGACTTCCCATGTCACATGTAGGAATACTAAACTTTTTTTGAGTTAAGGAAGCAATTTGTTGTTGTAAGGATGATACAGTTTGAGCCAAACTGATGATGGTGGAATCAGTAGAGGAAATAAGAGGAGTAGCAACATTAGACACACTAGGTAAAGTGTAAGAAGCTGCAGGAATAGAAGACACAACTAGAGGAACACTAGGAACTATAGTTGGAAGCGGAGTGGAATAAGTGAAAGGAACACTATGATATGAAGGTTGTGATGTAGGAAGGGACACAGGAGGAACACTCATAGGAATAAAGGGAACCATCACTATCACCAGAGGATGAGTATAGATAGGAATACTAGGTAAAGGATTAGAAGGAGGTTCAACACTAGTGATAGGAGTAGTGAAACCTAAATCTTGAGCCTCTTGAGTTAAAGGTTTAACATTGAAATGCACAAGATGAGTAATACCATGCAAGAGGTTAACACCTTGATCACTATCATGGTGAACTTTCTTAAGAGCCTCTATAGCTTGAATAGAATCTTGACCATGGTTTTCTTGAAGAAGCCAATTACCCATTTTATCAAGTTCGGTGGAAATTTTTTGGACTTGTTTAGGAGGAACCCTTAAAGAATCATCCTCATCATGAGATGAGTGAGAAGAGTTTTTCTCCATAGTAGGATTAGAATCATGAAGAATCAAGTTATCATCAGGGATCCTAAGGAAAGGAGAAGATTCAAGCTCATAGGCACCCATGAGTCTACAACTTCTTCTAACTGGAATGTTATAAGTAGGACTAGTGGTAGTAAAGCTCATAAATGAATATAATTAAAATGAACTAAAATAAGAACACATAATGCATAAACATGAAATCTAATTAGCATACAAGATCAATCACAAAGGACAAATATAATACTAACAAGATAAATTGAAATCTAACACCAAAAAGAAAGAGACTAAGCTAGTCGAGTTCACCAAAATGAATAGTGGTAATTTGGAATCACCACTATTTGTGTATGTGTGTGGGGAAAATGTAAGATCCACTCCTAAGTCCAAATTCCCAAAGGAGAGATCCAATTTGATAAACCAAGAGGTTAATACATAATCGAATCAATCTATGAAGAATATGAAAGAAAGGATAAATCCTATACTTCCCTATAGTTGGATTAAGCTTGAAATCTAAAATAACTGAAGTGTAAATACTAACCTTGAATTAGGGAAAATTTGGAAAATGATGAATTATGGCTTCTGTATCAACTTTCTAAAGATTTCATCACTAGTTCTGGACTGGAAATGTTGAGGTGGACAAAACCCAGAAATCTTTTCTCCAAATTCACACAAGTCGACTTTGACCTTTTAAAAGGTCAAAGACCACATTATTTATTTGAAGTCTGATTCTGATTATGTTCCCAAATCCTAAAAGATTGCCGAAAAGGGTATCTAAATTCACTCTCAAATCTGAGATTTTGCACCTGTACCTACAAGAAAATGGAGGTTTTTGGTTGTATGGGGGGTTTGCCTTAGTCAAACCACAATTTAGAAATTAACCTTGAAATTGAATTGAAATATATGGTGCATAAACAAAGTAATTGAAAAAAATCACCTGGCTTATGTTGAAGTCCTTGTAGATGATTCGAATCCTCAAATCCACAAGTAAGAATGCTTCAATGAATGTAGGATGTCTCCAATCAATGGTATTTTGATCTTCAACACCAATCTTGATTTGATCTTTACATATGAGAAGGTTTGAATGAATGGAAAAGGAGGGATCTTCAAGGGGGCTCCAAGGAGATTGAATCCTTCAATAGCTAACAATGGAACTCCTTGATGGATGAATGCTTCAACACTTGAATGCTTGAAGACTTGCTTGAACTTGGACACTTGAGAGCTTGATTGCTTGAGATGAGATGTAAACTTGATATGAAAAAATGAGAGAGGAAGGCCTCCTTTTATAGTGATCTAGGGCACACTCCTCTAGATGGTCCACCTTGAAGAATTAAATCCTAATTAGATCCTCACCTTTAGAAAATATACCTTGATTAAATACCATTGAAGGATATACCATTTCGGAGCCTAAAACAGCCGACCCAGAAGCGAGAAATAACTTTCTCAAAAACTAAATTACCAAAAAATGAAACTCTAAAATTTTGGCAGGAAGAGGTCAAGGTCAAGGTCAACCCTAACTTAGTCAGGGTCAAGGTCAACCTTGACCTAGTCAGGGTCGAGGTCAACTTTGACCTCAAAACCCTAACTTTTCCAGATTCTGCAACAGGAGTTCCAAGGGTGCGAGAAATGCAGAATTTGATGTCTGAGCAGGAGCCAGTGTTAGGAACAGATAGAAAATCCTCGAAATGATGTGATGAAGGACTAGGAGGTCTCATTTCTAAATCCTACCTAGAAAATAGAGCCATAGAAGAAGGAAAGTCAGGAAAGTACTTAAGACCTTAACCCTAATTTCACCTAGAATGAAGAAGTCAAGTGCGGAGAAGAAGTGGAAAGTGAGGAGAAAGCCAAATACATGCAAAGACCCAATCAAGGTGCTTAACATGACCCCAAACCACTTACTCAGAGAGCTAAATTCTCTTAACGTGGAAGTGCTTCCATTTTAAGATGATACATTAAGCCCCCACTTTAGCAAGAGTATGGACAATATCCAAACTCATGCCCATGTCAATAGGGTGATATAAAGTATGAAGAAATAAGTGCTAAAGTAAATCAAGATCAAGATCTTGAAAATGACAAAACCTTTCCTTTTTTTTGACCAAGAACCCATCTTTCTAGAGTCTCATGAAGAGTCTACTATCCTTTCCCACCCTATCCATGATTATCCTCTTCCATTTGAAGAACATAATGTCCTTCCAAGTCTTATTGACCATCGAATTCCTAAGAAAGATCATGTTACTATTGAAATAAGTATGAAAAGGTAAGTACTATGAGAGAATGGGTGATACAATACTCTAAAAAAAAATTTAAACTAGTTAAACTTTCTTCCTTCATTTACTGATTCCATAAATTTTTCATGCATCACATGAAATATATAAACATATAATAGATAACTTATAACACAAATATTTTGGTATCAAAGAAATCCTTGTTAGAGGATAAAAAATGTGGTGGGGATGACACCCATAAGACTTCACTACCGTAGTAAAATTTTGTTCGGCTAGAGCTACAATGTTATCTATTTATGATATCTTACCCTGTTAAGAGTATTAACTCAGTTAAAAGTATTAATTCTATTAAGAGTATTAAGACTATTAAGTCTACCTTGTGAAAGGATTTTAAAATTCTAATCTAAGAATTATACCTTGTTAAAGAATTTACAATATAATATATATTAGGATCTACTCAATTAAGGGAATTTATAATTCTGATTACTCTTTAATTGGTAACAAAAACTTGTTTGTTAAACTTACATTAAACATATGTATATCACACTCTTTATGCTCAATAACACATTACCTCATAGTGTGTACCTCTCACAATAACAATTCAATACTTATTAGATTCACTTATGAATCATAATCACTTTTTGTTCTTTACTTCTCTATACTTGATGGCTTCTCTTTTCATCACCTTCTCTGCATTCTCTACTTCATACACACAATCTCCTCTTGCATTCATATCCCACTAATATTTTATTTTCTGATCCATTTATATACAATTCTAGAAGCAATGCTAGGTATTCTAGAATCATCTCTTCAAGTGGTGATAGCATTGGTTACTCCTCCAATGCATATTTCATACTATATTCTCATTGGTAGATCTCACATTCTAATCATGTGCAATCATCATGTTTCAATCTCCAATTCTCTATCATACGATCTCCTTGAGATTTGTAAACCATTTGCTGTTCAGTGTCCAGGTTTAATGTACTTAAAGATTCTCCTTGTATTGTCCTGCTATGCTCGATAACATGTTTTCCTCTATCTTAATAACTATCTTATCTTCTTAGTTCGGTTGATGTTGTATCTGACTACAACTTAGTTCTCGGTGCTCAGTTCTACCTTGCTTAGTGTCTAAAATTTCTTTACCTTTACCAAAATTACCTAGTCCATTATTTCCTTTACCAAATAGCTTTCCCTACTTTACCAACTTATCTTTCCTTCATTACCAAATGAATTTGACAAAAAATATGAATTCCTCATAACTAAGGACAACAAAATAACTCTTAGGATTATCAATCACCCCCTTTGGCATTAGTTTGGTATGTTTGTTAAAAACCTTCAAAGTCATCAACAAAATTCAAAGTTTTCAAAATTTTGTCCTTGCCTATATATACATTCCTTGGTAAATATATTACTCACCTTGAAGTAATAATTCCTATACATATGTCCTCCTTCTATATACATATATTCCCCCTCATATCTTCAACTATATATACTCCCCCCTTTTTAACAAAAAATTCAAAAATAAAAATATACTTCTTTTCTATAGTCGAGATCTTGTCAAAAATAGATTTTTACTTCTCATGAGCATCCTTGAGTGATTCCTTCCATGTATCCTTAAGTTTCTACAAGAATATGATTGTCTTTCTTAAATATGCATTCAAACTGACCATACTATTCATAGCACTAACATCTGGTGTGTTAACTAAATCTTTGGCTTTGAGAACCTGTTTCTGCAATGATTTAATATGTGGAATCAAATTGTTTGAAGATATATTGGATCCTATTGGAGCTCAAAAATCCTGGATATATTTTGAGTCCACATTCAGAAAATTTTCCCTAAGGCAATGTTATTACCTTGAAAATCTTTGTGAGAAGCCATATTTGAGTGCATGGAGAAGAGGGTCCCATTGTTTTTCATGAGGAACCCCTTGGGAGATATGTTCATCACTTATCATTTGGAATATTTAATGGGTTTGAGCTCCTAGATTTTAGTTTTGGTAATTTTTTAAGGTAGCCATTTGGAGGTGTCACCCCAAATCTACATTCTGTGTATCCAAAACTTTATAAAGTAACCCACTTCGGGGGATTGCATCTTATGCCCAATAGGCAATATTGAAATGATGGTTGGTGCACTATATTTTAGGTATTATATTGAGTCTCCATGACCATTTTTATCCCCCCATGAGTTGGTTTGGTCAATTTTCAAGAGCCATTCTATTTGTAATTTGTTAAAATTCTCTAAGTGTGCAGAATCCAGAATTTAAGTGGCCCACTTTGGAGTCTCCCAATTTGCACCCAGCTCAAGGGAAATTTAAATTGAAGGTTTTTCTACATTTTATACCTAGAAGTGTACCTCCTTGGTTATTTTTAGATCTTAACTAATATGTTTGGTCACCTTCCAAGCCCAATTCCAAATCAAGTTTCTACATTTTTTACTATTTCAAATTCAGAAAGTTTCCAATGTGTTGACTTTGGCGTTTAATTGTATTTAACCATTTTTCATCTAGGAAAGCTAATTGTGGATTCATTTTCCTTGTGTGGGAATGAATCAGTATCCAAGATTCTGGATCATGAGGGTTTCAGTTGGTAAGTTTTTAAAGTCAGATTTAAAATTGATTTGTGTATATTTGCAGTAGAGCCAAAATCAGTGTTTTGAATGACCTGTTGGATATTTCTAATGCATGGGGTGGTGATTAATATATTTAATATGTTTAATCACTACATTACTGAATGGGTGCTCATACTATTTTCATTTGTGTTTTGTCACTGATGTCAACATATGTTTCTATGAAGAATACTGGCTGACTTTGACAGTGTACAGACACCATACAGATGATTAAGAATGTGCGAAGATAGATGAGAGAATAGGAAGATGTTTTGATCTTATGTCCAAGATCCCATCATGTAAAGTTTCATTTTGATTGAGTTATAGTTGTTTTGGTGAGGACTGGTTCCTGGAAAGTGACAGTGGAAGCTGACAGAGTGAGGCTCTGTGTTTTTGGTATATCTTATAGATGATATGGAGTAAGTGGATGCAAGCTTAGAAGATGAAAGTTAAGGTACTAAAGGATTTTAATTGATCAGCACAAGGTACATAATGCTGGATGATGTCAAATATGGTGTGTAATATGAAGAAAACTTTTGGAGCTGACTTCAAAGGTGTAGCGTCGATTTTGTTTTGGAAAATGTAAATTAAGGATGTTGTGTTAGGAATAGTCCCAAGAGATAACTGAGAGGGGGGGGGGTGAATCAGTTATATACAAGATTTAATTATTTTTTCTAATTAAGTACAAAATAACATTAAGTACATACATAATAACACATGAACACAAATTTGGTTACGAGGAAACCCAAATAGGTAAAAACCCCAATGGGAATTGACACCCACTAAAACTACACTAGTGTATAATGATCCCTGTTAGAAGATCTTACAACCCTATTACAAGTTGATATTTACAATGCAATAAGTATAGTGACCTAGTTAAGGTTTAGACCCTATTAGGATTCTTTTACAATTAACCCTGTTAGGGGTGAGGATGCACTATCCAAGAGCTCACTGCTCAAAAGGGTGAAGGCTACAACCTTTTGTTTAACAAATACACACTATATTTGGATCTTGGTGAACTATGAGGTAGACCTTCTATCTTGATCAGTTCCAATTAATAGCACACACTCTCCACTTTGTCACATAGACCTTCTACTAATGGCACAACACTTCACACCTTCTACTCTTCTCTTATCTTTCAACTCAATGTCATGCTTAGCAATCACAAATGACTGACTATAAATATATTTCCTCTAAATGATATCATCAAGTCAACCTATTAGAACAATCTTGAAATCATATTAGAGAAACAATACAACTCTCCAATAACATCTCAGTTGGCTCTACTAAGAACACAACACAAATTAAGACCACTCAATTCTATATGAGTAGACACATCGCTTCACACTATCGGCTCCACCAAATCAATTGAATCTTTCTTCTCATTCTAAATTACATCATGCCCTCTTAACCAACCATTCTTAACTCTTCTCCAAACACTAATCTAAGAACACATATGAAACTGATAGGCACAACTACTACAACATTAAAAACAATGTCGGTTCTGTCCGATAAACTTAGGAAACTATAAATAGAAACTAGAGACTTCATAACTCAGACTATACTACATATCAAAATCTACATCCATGAACATAGCTTCTCTAACATATCTAAAACAAAAATGTAAATGCGCAAGGCTCCACCACAATCATACTGCAAATCACATACAAAACTCTTCCTGGGACCTATCAGGAACACTTACTGAAACAATCAACTGTATAACTGTCTACACTTAGAATCAACCTCTACACTCATGATATCATGTTGATAACATATCTAGGAAACATATGATCAAGGTTCTCTCCATCAAGCTTGCACACATGCTTCTTACCATATGTTTTCATCAATAAAAAACATACAGTCAACACTGGCTTGTTAAAAAATATCCAACTTGTCAGTCCTTAATTGTTGTAATAGAATCATTGTATACTTGTTTTAGGTACCATGTGTATCTTAGAAAGAGTTTATGTAATTAGGAAAGCCTAATGGGCTGACCTGACCATGTAGAATGTAATAGGGTATATATGCAAGATCTTTTCTTTGGAAAAGTGATGGAAAGAATACATATGCAATGAAAAAAGAATTGGAAGAGCTGCGATCTTATGTCTGTTGGATGTAGAGTAGAGGATTACTGGTGAACTTCATTGCAAGTGATCAAGAAAAGATAGTTGTTATCATACATCTCAAAAGATTTTATATTTCTTCATATACACTTGTTACAAATATTGAGTTTTGAAGGTGGATTTAACCTTCTTTAGGAAATGAGCCCACCCTTCTTTCTTCACTCCTAATAGGGTATGTCCTCTAACAATGACTATGTATTGTAATGTTTCAATAAGCTCCTAACAAGGCTAAATATTCTAACAAGGATACTATACTCTTAGTACATCATTTTTGGGTGCTAATTCTCACCAGATTTTTTACCATTTATAGGTTTCCCCAAGACCAAAATATTGTGTTGTTGTATTGACATTCATTGTATTCATTAGATCAAATATTGTTCCTACTCAAATTTTAAAGTGGAATAATCTTTCATACAACTGAACCCCCTCTCAGTTGTATTAGGGATTTTTATTCCTAACAATTGGTATCAGAACCACTGGTACTTAGTGGTGCAGGAGCACCTAATCCTAGAGGTCACTATGAGATCTATAAGGTTTTTGAGTCATTTAAAGTAAATTATATGATGTATTGATTCATTTTGAATCCATTTGTAAAGGTGTTGACAAGAAATGTAAGCATGTGCACAATATTGCTCAAGTTGTCAAATAGGTCATGTTTAGGTCTACATGGTCAAATTTATGTAAAAGACCCATGGAATGGTTAAATAATTATAAAAGGTCTTAAATATTCTATTTGGATATGTATAAAGAGGTTTGACAAATTTTTGAAGTCATTTTGTCAAAAATGTAAAAGTTGCATAAAATGTTGTAAAATGCAACATTGAGAAAGTTGCAAACATTGCAAAAAAGATGTAAAAAGGTAGATGGTTGGTCTACGAGTTGGTTATGAAGTTAAAAACTAAAAAATACCTTATAAATACCATTTTATGGTCGAACCAAATCAGATTTGAGAGAAGAAAATAATTTGATACATTTTTGGTGCATTATATTGTTGTTATTTTGATTGGTTTTTCAATTTTAGTGTTGGTTCCAGGTCTTGTACATCTATTTACGACCTGAAAACCCTATAATATAGTAATGGTTAGATATAATGATTAATCCTGTTTCTCATTCTTTTGGTTTGGTTCAATTTTATGAAGAATTGAAAAAGTTATGTACATTTTGGTGGAAGTTGTTGTTTGCAGATTCAAGATTCCCTGAATACTGTTATGTTGCAGCATGTGGTACAGACACATTTTTGAGAATCAAGACCTCTAGAAATATTGATTGGATAGCTATGTAAATTAAATTTCATTCCCTATTGGTTTGAGCCATTTTTATGCAGATTTGTGAAAGTTATTGATGTTTGAGTAGAAACTGGTTTTTAAAAATCTGCATTAGAGTTGCAAGCAATGATTTGGGCTTGAAAAATGATTTATGAGTGGAAAAAATAAATATCTTACATATTTGGAAACTATAATAATTAATGGATACTGTGTAATTGGTTTGGTATCATGTGGATTCATTTTGAGAAAGATATGAGATGCCCTAGACAAGGTTTGGTATTTTAATTCTGAATTATGACAGGGATATGGATCAAAATTTGTAGTTTGAAACAATAATTGTTAGAGGAATCAAATGGGGTCCCCAAAACTTAATATTTTGTGAGGTGATATTTATTGTAGTTATCTAAAAACTTTTTTCTTTCCATAAATTTTGGTTTTGAGTTTTAGTGGGTCAAATAACTCAATCTTTCAAAACTATAAAACTTGGGACAAAATCGAAGTCATTTGTTAAAGGAAGCAAAAAAGTATTTTGTTGTTGATTGATCTTGTGAAAGAAGATAGTATTTGTCTCTTTTAAAATTATTTGAATGATTAAATGAAGATTGGATCATCAAGATCCTAGATGATGTAAATGGTTTTCATGATGCTCTGCATCACTTAGAGAGAAAGCTTAATAGCTTAAGATGATCCTGGAGATGTCATTCTATAGGAAGGATGTTCGAAATTTGATCCTAAGAACTTTGACAGTTGGAAGAAAAAGATGCAAACTCATTTTTTCTATTTAGGAATTGACTACTGGTTGATAACAAATAATAAGGTAGCTATAAATTTTGAAAATGACTTACCATCAGCTATTGAAGATGAGAAGAACATATTTTCACTCAACATGATTGCAAGGGAAACATTGATCAGCGCACTGTCTAAAGGAGAATTCACTAAAGTTAAAGAATTGGATTCGACATACTAGATTTGGGAAAGATTAGAAGCTCTATATGAAGGAGACAAGTATACCAACCAAGTGAAGTTACAAAACTGGAAAATAAAGATGGAGAATTTACAAATGAATGAGGATGAAAGCATCAGGGCTTATGTTTAAAGGGTTACAAAAGTTGTAGTTGGAATCAAAAACTACGGAGGCACTTATGATGAAGAAGAAGTTGTTGTGAAGATTCTTAGATCATTGAAACCTTCTTACAAGTTTAAGGCTATGTCTATTCAAGAGACTATACCTTTGACTCTGAACTTTAGCAGAGAAATGTTGATTGCAAAGCTAACTACCTTTGAAGCTACTGAATTGGGAGATTCTATACCTAAAGTTGAATCTGCATTTAAAGAATCTATAGAAAAGAAGATAATGTATGTACTACCAAGCACTAGTAGTAAGAACCTAAAATAAGAACTTGGAGAATATGTTGAGGAATGGGAACAGATATAGGTAGAAGAAAGAAAGATGGATGACTTGTTGTACTAATTGCTAGAAGAGAAAAGAGAGGTAAGGGTAAATTTGAAGGAAAATTACCTTTGGAATGTTTTTCATGCAATAAGGTAGGTCATTTTGCATTTATATGTCCTACAAGAGTTCCTAAGTACAATCCTAAGTTTTTCAAATCTAAGTATTCAAAGGATAAGAAATTTTATTATGCTAGTGAAGGAATTTCTGATGATGATGATGATTTATATTATGAGGAGATTTGATTTGTTTCTATTAGAGATGAACTAGTCCATGAGGAAGAAGCTTTAGTATCTCATGTTGATAAGAAATCTAAATGAATCATAGACAATGGTTGTTCACATCATATGACTAGAGATAAATTTTTTTTTGTTAAATTAGTAAAGTATGATGGTGGTGTTGTGAGGATTAGAGACAATCTTCCTAAACCTATCATAGGAGTAGGATCTATTACTCTAGATGGAAAAAATAATACCGATCATGTACTACTTGTTGATGGACTCACACATAACTTATTGAGTGTTGGAAAATTGATGGACAAAGAGTTTCAGTTACAATTCAATGATGGTAAATGTTTTATCAGAAGTAAGGAAGGAAATTTGATTACAACCAGTACTAAATCTAGAGGTAATGTATTTGAATTAAATACATCTAGAGCCTCTTGTTTTTTTGCAAGAGTAGATGACAGTTGGTTATGTCACAAAAGGTTTTGTCATATTAACTTTGAAAATATTATGAAGGAAAGCTTGAATAAAGTAGTAAGAGATCTACCAAAGATTGTGAAACCATCTAACACTGTATGCAGAGAATGTGTTATGGGAAAATAGACTAGAAGCAGTTACAAAAGAAAAGCATATACATCAAAAGAAAAGTTGGAGCTAGTACATATAGACCTATGTGGACCTACAAGAAAAAAATCATACTATGGTGAAAGGTATTTCATACTTTTTGTTGATGAATTTTCTAGAATGATGTGGATTATTTACTTAAAAGAAAAATCAGAAGCATTTGATAAATTCAGGATATTCACGACAAAAGTAGAGAATGAATTAGAGTTAAAGATAAAATGTTTAAGATCAAACAAAGGTGAATAATTTACTTCAGACTTATTCAATTCATACTATGAAGAGCATGGAATACAAAGATAGACATCTACTCCTAGGACTCCACAACAAAATGGGATAGCTGAGCAAAGAAACAAGACTATACTTGATGTTGCTAGGACAATGTTGCTTGAAGGAAATGTATCTCATGTGCATTGGAGAGAGGCTGTTGGGTAAACAATGTACACATTGAACAAAGTTCAAATTAGAGAAGGTACAAATAAGACCCCTTGTGAATTATGGTTTAATCATACTCCTATTGTAAAATATTTCAAAATATTTGGTAGTAAGTGCTATATCAAGAGAGATGATGAGATAGGGAAGTTTGATGGTAGAAGTGATGAAGAAATTTTCATTGGTTAATCTACTAAGAGAAAGGCTTACAAATGTTTCAATCTGAGATTAAGGAAAATGATTAAAAGTAACAATGTGAAGATAGATGAAAGGTTTTAGATACAAGAGAGAATGTATGACCTTAATCAGGTTAAAAAAATCAAAGAGGTTACTTCTGCAGTAGAAGAAGAAATTGTTGAGGTTGAATGCGAAAAAGAGACTAGTGATAATAACATAGATGAGGATACTGAGGTTCCTAAAACTCTGAGGTATGTAAAGAACACTCATCCTAAAAATCAAATAATCAACAATACTACTCAAGGAGTATTAACTAGATCAAAGGTTAGAGATGAAATCTATTTAATTTCTCAAGTTGAACGAAAGAATACAGATGAATCTTGGATAAATGCTATGAAAGAAGAGTTAGATCAGATAAAGAAGAATAGCACTTGGGAACTAGTTCCTAGACCTAAGAAAAAAAATATGATAGGAACTAAATGGGTTTTCAAAAATAAAATGAACGAAGGAGTTGTAGTAAGAAACAAAGCAAGACTGGTATGTAAAGGCTACTCACAACAAGAAGGTATAGACTTTGAAGAAACATTTTCTCCTATTTTTAGAATAGAAGTTGTGAGATTATTGTTGGCTTATGCTACACATAAAAATTTCAAAGTATATCAGATGGATGTGAAATATGCATTCTTGAATGGGGATCTTGAAGAAGAACTATATATAGAACAACCTGATGGATTTTCTTTATGCGAAGATGGAGACATGGGATGCAAGTTGAAGAAATCACTATATGGGCTGAAAAAATCTCCAAGGGCTTGTTATGAAAGGTTAGACAAATACCTACTTCTACTTGGATTCAGGAAAGGTAATGCTGATAGTAATTTGTATTTCAGAACTAGTGAAGATGTAGTGTTGATAATAGAAGTCTTTATTGATGATATTATCTTTGGAGGTAATGATGATCTATGTGAGAAATTTTCTAAAGAAATGGAAAATTAATTTGAGATGTCCATGATTGGTGAAATGAAATTCTTTCTTTGACTACAAATAAATAAGAGAAAAGATGGAATCTTTATTTCTCACACTAAATATCTTAAAGAAATGTTGAAAAAGTTTGGAATGGAGGACTATAAACCAATTGGTTCTCCCATGGTAACTGGTAATAAGATGATAGTTGATGATGAGTCAAAGTGTGTTTTTTAGACCAAGTACAGATAAATGGTTGGAGGATTACAATATCTGACTCACACCAGACCAGATATTGCTAATGTCATTGGAATTGTGGCTAGATATTAGGCAAAACCCAAAGAAACACACCTAGCTACTGTGAAAAGGATATTGAGATATCTGAAAGGAACAATAGACTATGGCTTATGGTATGACATGAATGATAGCTTTGAACTTCATGCTTATAGTGATGCTAATTGGGCAGGAAACAATGATGACAAAAAAATCACTAGTGGTGGTGCATTTTTCCTTGGGAAAAATTTGCTTTCATGGCTAAGAAAGAAACAAGACTATATAGCTCAATCTACTACGGAATCAGAGTATGTTACTGCTGCTATAAACTGCACTCAAATTTTTTGGATGAAAAAAATGTTGACAGACATTGGAATAACCTTTGATGAGCTTGTAGTTATCCACTGTGATAACACCAGTACAATGAATATGTCAAAGAATCCAGTGATGCACTCTAAAACTAAACACATTTCTATCAAGTATCACTTCTTGAGAGACAAGGTGGCAGAGAAGGAAATAAAATTAGAGTATATCAGTACATAGGAAAAAATTGAAGATATCTTTACAAAACCATTGCCAAAAGATACCTATGAATATCTTAGAGGTATGCTTGGGGATCATGCCCCTCCCAATAAAAATTAAATGATGCATGAATGCATTAGTCCAAAGGTTTTCAGAGCCTTACCATATTCTGGATTGGATGTAGGGATCTACTCCTTAGGGGGAGTGATCGTAGAAGGAAGCTGTTATAGAATGTATGCTGACTCATGGCACCCTTTTTCCATTGTTTTCAAAGGGGGAGTGTTGCTATGAGAAAATCCCTACTATATGGGGAGATTATATGTAGTACTATTTGGTTGCAGATCTTTGGATTGATATAACTTTGGGATGATGGATTTTCCCATGTGTTGACATCAATGCCAAAGGGGGAGATTGTTGGATATTTCTAATTCATAGGGTGGTGATTGATACATTTAATATGTTTAATTACTACATTACTGAATGGGTACTCATACTATTATCATTTGTGATTTTTCACTGATGTCAACATATATTTCTATGAAGAATACTGGTTGACTATGATAGTGTGTAGACACCATACAAATGATTAAGAATGTGTGAAGACAAATGAGAGAATAGAAAGATGTTGTGATCTAATATCCAAGATCTCATCTTGTAAAGTTTCATTTTGAATGAGTTACAAATGTTTTGGTGAGGACTAGTTCCTGGATAGTGATAGTGGAAGCTGACAGAGCGAGTCTCTATGTTTTTGGTATATCTTACAGATGATATGGAGTAAGTGTATGTGAGCCTAGAAGATGAAAGACAAGGTACTAAAGGATGTTAATTGATTATAACAAGGTATAGAATGTTGGATGACGTCAGCTATGGCATGTGATCTGAAGAATAATTTTGGAGTTGACCTCAAAAGTGTAGAGTGGATTTTGTTTTGGAAAATGTAAATTAAGGATGTCGATCCTTAATTGTTGTAATAAAATCATTGTATACTTGTTTTAGGTACCATACGTATCTTAGCAAGAGTTTATGTAATTAGGAAAGCCTAATGGGACGACCTAATCATGTACAATGTAATAGGGTATATATGTACAATGTTTTCTAAGGAAAAGTGATGGAGAGAATACATATGCAATGA
Organism: Chamaecyparis obtusa; assembly: GCA_027943335.1. Taxonomy (NCBI): domain Eukaryota; kingdom Viridiplantae; phylum Streptophyta; class Pinopsida; order Cupressales; family Cupressaceae; genus Chamaecyparis; species Chamaecyparis obtusa. The sequence goes on from BSBK01003715.1 coordinate 1,879,664, forward strand.
AAAAGGAACTGGAAGAGTTGTGAGCTTGTGTCTGCTAGATGTAGAGTAGAGGATTACTGGTGAACTTCATTGGAACTAATCAAGAAAAGATAGTTGCTATCAGATAGTTCAAAATATTGTGTGGTTCTTCATATACACTTGTTGCGAATAGTGAGTTCTAAAGGTGGATTTAACCTTCTTTAGGTAGTGAGCCTAGGCAGTGAGCCCACCCTTCTTTCTTGACTCCTAATAGGGTCTATCCTCTAACAATGACTGTGTACTGTAATGTTTCAATAAGATCCTAATAGGGCTAAATTTTCTAATAAGGATACCATACTATCAGTACATCATTTATGGGTGGTAATTCACACTAGGGTTTTTACATAATTTAACAAGGTTTCCCCAAGATAAAAATATTATGTTATTGGATTGACATTGATTGTGTTCATTAGATTTGATATTGTTGATACTCAAAGTTTAAAGTGAAATAATCTTTCATACAACTGATTCACCCCCCTCTCAGTTGTATTGTGGACTATTATTCCTAACATGACCAAGTTGGGTCATTAATATCTTGTGGCTCAAATCTTTCTATGCAATTTCCTTTGGCACATGTAGTCACATGATGGAAGTGAACTTAAGTTTATGATAGTGTTCTTCTATGTGACTTGGTGATAATTTTTCAAGTCCATTTCTGGAGGCCAGTTATGTTGATGGGAAGTTTTCCAGAGGTATAGTAAATGAATCATTGTGATTAAATTCTTGGCATGGCATGTTTTGACTTCATCTAGATGGCTACATTTTGGTGAATAAAAGGTAAATATGGAGTTTAGAATGTTCACCTTCAAATCAAGCCTCTGAGTTGATGCTCATTTCAAGAAATGGTTGTGTATTGTCTTTTAAATGCTAGCATGTCTTTTATTAAGCTAGGCATGTATCCTTTGTGCAACACATTGTTTTAACAAAGGCATACAAATTTATAAATTATGAAATGACTATGCATGCCGTATGAAAATGAAGTGATGCACATTTTTTTCATTGTGTGAATCTTGTTTGGGTGTGTACACACCAAGTACCAGCAGCACACTCTAATGGTGTGCATGCAAATGTGAAGAAAGAGCATGCTGCAAGGTGTGTGCTAGCATTTAAAAGCCAATAAAATTTCCAAGTCATGTGTTGGACAAAAGAGGTAGATGCAGGATGCACACATGAATGGAGGGTGCATGAGGTATGTGGAGAGGTTTTGCACACTTGGAAAGTATTGGTGTGTGCCACATGAATGGAGGGAGATGTTGTTAGTGTATGCACCAAACCAAATAGTGGGGGTAGAAAAGAAAAACCAATGGACTTATGTGTGTACCAAGCCAAACATAGATGTGCACCAATGAACCAAGTAAAGGCTGGGGGTGCATACATGTATTACTTGGTGTGTGCCAATCAAAGTGTTTGTAGAATAAAACTGACACAGTCAAGGATGGTGGATCCAATTAAGGACAGTCCAAACCTTGCAGCCAACAATCAACACAGCAAAATACTCAACAAAAACAATGGTTTCAAAGTAATTTTCCATTAACATGCCCAATTGTAAGGCCTTATGGGTTAGGGCCAATTACAATCAGAAACAACTCTACTAGATCAACAAGATCCAATACAAATCTAGTTAGCCCAATTCTGAAAACTATTAGGAACTAATGGAAACCCTAAGGAAGATCTAAACTTGAGCTTGCAAACCTCCAAGAAATCTCCTTTTCTCCAAGTGTGCAAACCACTAGCCCTACAACTACAAACTATCAGATAACAATTTGATATGCAAGATCTTTTCCACAACTTCACCAATTCCAGCTTAGCACATCCAAAAATGATGCTACCAAGAACTGTATAAAACATCTACCCAAACACCCCCTTAAATACTAATCATCAACCACAAGTCAGCTAGATGAAACCATTAACTCTTCCTAAAAAATATTAAATGCAGTAAAAGTTGGCTTATAAATTTCCTTACAAACATTTAATTCAACATGTCAGCTTGTAACAATAGCTACCAACAATAAATGCACCAAGTTAGCCCAAAAAATCATACAAAATTCTAGTCGGTAAACTAGAACTACCAAGCAATAGTGAAATAACCGAGCAAGCCAAGCATCATCGAGCACTAGTGTCGACTAAGCACCGCAGGCATCACCGAGTAACACTTTCACTGAGCACTAGAGATTACCAAGTTCCTTCAGCAACTGAGCTTCCTTCAATGACCAAGACCATCAATCAAGGCTACAACCGAGTCACACCAGCCAAACACACACCAGCTATGCAGATTCACTAAGGACAAAGAATGCCCCTGCATCAACCAAGAATGCATGTGCATCACATAGCCTAGGTTTGAAAAGATGTTCATATGTGAGAAGAACATCTTCTAAGATTTAGCACATAAATCCTAAACTAGTTCTTCACATAAAAGTCTTCCACCTTTTCAGATTGCATACAGTTCCACTTCAGCTTCCTCTGTCTCTTCAAGTCTTTCCTAGACAACACATAGGCTGGTTTTCCAAACTGATCATTCATTTTCTCTGGGTCCACCAACTCAACTTGGCTACCAATACTCAGGCTTCTCTTACTGAGATTTGTACCCATCAAAGGCATCAAGGAAAACTTCTTGTCATCTTTCTCGATAGTAAAAACATTTCTGACACAATCATACATAGCTCTGCAATCAAATTGCCAAGGTCTACCAAGCAATATATGACAACTATTCATCTTCACAATGTCACATAACACAAGATCCTTATACTAGCCAATTTGAACATCAATGAAGCATTATTCTCTTACTTCTAGAGCATGATCATCTTGCCACCAACCAGTCCTATAAGGATGTGGATGTTTCATTCTATTCAAACCAAGTTTCCGAACCATGTCCTCAGCAACAAGGTTATCAGTACTACCACTATCAACAATAACATCACAGAGTTTACCTCCAGACTTACATCGGGTCCTAAACAAGTTACTCCTATGACAAGGCTCATCCTTTGTACTGAAAAATGTTCACCAGAGCAGCAAGTTCTCAGATTCAGGTTTATTCTGAATCTTCTCATTCACCACAGCAGTTCGTCAGTCAACCTTCTTCTATGTATAATCAAAAGAATGATGTCCTTCTTCTCCATAGTTATAGAAAGTACCCTTAAAGATAACTCTACTTGTCTTATTCTTTGGTTCATCTTCTACATCAGTCAGTTTATCCTTCACCGAGTGATCAATCTTCTCCTTCCCTCAGGAGTTACCATGTTGTTTCCTCTTCAACTTATCTTCTGCCTTCAAAGCATACTGATAAGCATCTTCAACAAAATCAATCTTCAGCATACCAAGCTCATCTTGAATATTGAATCTCAAACCATTCACAAACTGAGCTACCTTTTCCTTACCAATCTCTCAATTTCTAGACCAAATAGTAAGTTTGTAGAACTCCTCGATATAATCTTCAACAAACAAATCCTTCTATTTCAGATTCTGCAATTTCTTAAACAAATCAAGCTCATAGTCAACTGGTATGAACTTAGCATTCATTTTAGTGACCATCAACATCCACCGATTGATCTTCATTTCACCTTCATCTTCTCTATCTCTTTGTAATTCTTTCCACCAAAGAGAAGCATGTCCTTTTAACTTAACTCTGTGCCAATCTCACCTAAAGAGGATCTTCAATTTTTTCTAGCTCAAAGAAATCTTCTAGTTCACCAATCCAATCAATCAAGTTCTCAGGTTTCAAGGTACTAGAGAAAGTAGAAACTTCCATTCAGTAATTGTTACTTAACCGAGCTCCAGATCTAGGCAACCAAGCAGTTTTATCTTCAACATATCTATCCCTCTGGTCATCACCACTAGATCTAGCAGCTTCAAAGTCTTCAATAGCTTCTTCATAACCATCCCGAGTACCAAAATTTTGGGGTACACAAGTAACAACTCTCATGATCTCAGTGACCATATAATTTTTCATTAGTTCCATCTTAGATCTGAAATCTAATTTCACCTTCTCTATAATCCTCGATTCCACAGTATCACAGAGGTCAGCAATTAATCTAGGGTCCAATCTTCTTCGAGGAATCCTTAAAAATAAGCAACAAACCCTACATCAACTACCTTGTGACAATCTCCAAGTTGTATGCAAGTCAGATCTCAACCTACTACCTTGCACAAACAACTAGGGAAAGATTCCACAAGTTCAGTGCCATGGATCTGCAACCAAGATCATACGATCTCTTCACCAACAAGGTCAATTTGTAGGATCATCCCTCACAAGATAAACCTTCACTCCACAAGATCAAACCTTCACTCTGATACCACCTAATGTAGTCAAGGATGGTGGATCAAATTAAGGATAGTCCAAACCTTTCAGCCAACAATCAACATAGTAGAATACTCAACAACAACAATGGTTTCAAAGTAATTTTCCATTAACATGCCTGACTATAAGGCCTTCTGGGTTAGGGCCAATTACAATCAGAAATAACTCTACAAGATCAACAAGATCCAATAAAAATCTAGCTAGTCTAGTTTTGAAAACTATCAGCAACTAATGGAAACCCTATGGTAGATCTAAATTTGAGCTCGCAAGCCTCCAAGCAATCTCCTTGTCTCCAAGTGTGCAAACCACTAGCTCTGCAACTAAAAACTATCAAATAACAATCTGATTTGCAAGATCATGCAAGATCTTTTCCACAACTTCACCAACTCCAACTTAGCACATCTGAAACTGATGCTACCAAGGACTACCTAAAACTTCTATCCAAACACCCCCTTAAATACTAATCATTAGCCACAAGTCAGCTAGATGAAACCATTAACTCTTCCTAACAAATATTAAATGCAGTACAAGTCAACTTATAAATTTCCTTACAGACATTTAATTCAACATGTCAACATGTAACAAAAGCTACCAACAATAAATACCCCAAGTTGGCCCAACAAATCATACAAAACTCTAGTCAGTAAACCAGAACTACCGAGCAATAGTAAAATAATTGAGCAAGCCAAGCATCTCCGAGCACCATTGTTGACCAAGCACCATAGGCATCGCCGAGTAACACCGGCCAAACACACACCACCTATGCAGGTTCACCGAGGACAAAGAATGCCCCTGCATCAACCAAGAATGCTCTTGCATCAAAAACAAAACTAAGGAAGCTAATGATAGATGGTGTGTGAAGGTTTTCAAGGAATAGACATGCACATTAAGTAAGGAAAGGACCAAATTTAGAAGGTAGCATACTAGTCCTTGAGAGGTACGCAGTTAGTAAATACACAATGCAATGAAGAAGGGATGCATACAAGTCTAGAAAGGGTGTGTGCCAAAGACAAAGTCAAGGGAAACCAAGATAAAACACTGGAGGTGCATATTGGTCTTTTTGGCTGGTGCATGTCCTTTTCCCTACAAGAAAAAATGCAAGAATGCTAGCAAAAAAATGTGAGGTATGAAATAAAATACAAGGGAAATAAAGAGAAAATGGCTTGCACGGGCTGAGGAATGAAGAAAATTTGCAATGGGGCTGCATGTGGGTTTATCCCACATACACCCCAAATTAGTTCTCAAGAGTGTTTAAATGAAAAAGCACCAAGAGTAAAGGTAAAGTGAAGTAAAGAGGTAAGTGTGTGCCTCTTGGACTTTTGGGCCTAGACTATATGGTCGCCAGCTGGGCACATAAAGATAAATTTTTAAAGGAAATATTTACAATACTTAGATATTTAGTCCCACATTAGTGGAGATGAAGTCCATTTTCAATTGTTTAAATTAGACAACACTCGCATGGTATTGTGAAGAAAGAGAAGGAGGCTCTCTAAGAGTGCACGCGTAAAGGTACATTGGGAAGCATGCTAGTGGTCAAGAAACTCAAATGTTTGCAGTGTACTGGTGGATAACATGGAATGAAGTTGGACACATGGAGGCTTGTCACGTAATCTCATAATGAGCTCATGGTTGGTGCAAACATCCATAGATTCAGAGGGTGGTCTATTGTGTAATCTCTTGATTCTAGCAGTTAAGGAGGTAACATCATGAGATTGCATGAACACTCAGTCGCCCAATCTCCAGATCCTGGTGGTTAGAGGCCTAACATTGTGAGAATGGGAGATGGAAGTTAGCTGAGCATGGTCATCTAATATCTGAATGGTGGCAGTTAGTGAAGTAACATCTAGAGATTGGGAGAACACATAGTCACGTAATCTCCAAATCAAGCTATGGTGAAGGTAAGAATTTTGAGATTGGGAGAGAGAGCTTAGTCACCCAATCTCCAAATACACCCAGAGTTAAGAGATGCATTTAGAGATCTAGAGATAAAGGCATTTGCATGATCTCCAGATCTAACTATGGTAAAGAAATGGATTCAGAGATTTGGAGATAAATGTATTCATGCAATCTCTAGGTTTAACCCATGTTAGTAGGAGTATTCAAAGATTAGGAGAATGAAGTGGTCTCTGAATCTCCAAATGAAGATGGTCAAGCTAGGGTTAAAGTGAGCATCCAATTAGCTAGTGACACATGGAAAAATCTGGTGAGTTATGGACCAAAATGTGTAGGAAAAAGGGAAAAAGGTGCATATTTAAAAAGGAAATGCAAGATTTAAATGATTTCAAATGTCTCTCAATAGTTTGTGAAGCATTTTTATTTTCAAATTCTGAGAGGCATTTGAGCGAGATATTTTTCAAAGAACAATGAGATGATTTCTTTGAAACACAAAGAATCAAATTTTTTTGGAGAGATGATTGCAGGCATGAAGGTAGTTGTAGAAGAAATCAAATTTGGAGTTAAAAGAGATATTTTTTGGAAAATTGGCAGCTATTAGTTTGTTGAAACTAACTCTCTTTTCCTATATCTCTCTTCTTCTCCATTATTACCAGGGGTGGTTAAAATTTAAGTAAGGAGAGTTTTTGGCATCTGTGTTTTGGTATGAAGAGTTTTTGTGTTTGAATGTACTGATACAGAGAAATATCAATGAAAGTATAATAAAACTCCTTTGCATATTTGTTGTCTTCATGTATGAGTATTGAGTTTTTAATGTGTTAAATTTGTAATATTTTTATCACATCATTTACAAGGAAAATAGTGGGGTTAAGCTTAAGTTTCTTTCAAAGGAAGAATAAGTCTTAAGGGAGATCTCTAAAAATTCATGGTTTATACAAGAATTTGATGACTCTATGTAAATGAGAGGGTGATTTGTAAGGTATCTCATCTATGTTTTGGGTGTATTAGATTTGAGGGATTTCTATGGATGTATGTTCTTTAAATCTTTGACCTAGGATTTGGCACTGGTCTTTTCTTGATTTACATTTCTCACCATCAACACAATTAGATAAAAATTTATTTTAAAGTTTATGTTGAAAGAATTATATGTTTATATATGTGTCAAGGACATAGATAAATGTTGTGATTATTTAGAGAATTGAATCTAATAGGTACACCTACCTGAGATTGAAGCTCAAAAGTGAAGAAGGATTTAAATCCTCAGCACCTTAGTGTTTGATGTTGTCAAATGCATCTTTTGGGTCCATAGAGTTATGTATCAGAATTTCTAATTTGTATTCATCATCTACAAATTTAAGTGCTAACAGATCCATACTAATATGATTCTCTTCCTTTAGCTCATATTGCATTCCCATCAAGCTCTTCATCCTTTCATATTATTCCATTATAGACTTAGGCTTAGTGGAAACTTTTGATAATTTCTCGGTGAGCTTCTTTTCCACATTATTATATTTATCTCTTCAATCATTGGTGAAATTAGAAATTAAACAAATTTTTTGAAATAATGAAAGAATTGTTTGCAGTTAAGTTTCCAATTCAAAAAGAGTTACCTTATCTAATGCAAGTGATTGAAGGATTTCTTCAATCACTTTTATCTCCATTTCCTTCTTGTGAACTTGCAACATATACTCGATTATATTTGTACTAGGCTGGTTTATCTGACTTACCATTTCTCTTAAGTGACTATAGATATCACCTTTTCCATTTATAGTGGACTCGGGTACAATTTCATTCAATATACCTTTTACTTGTTCCAAAACTTCTATTTTCTGCTTCTTTTCTATATGTTTGTCTTGTGCAGCTTTTCTTTTTAATAAATCTCCAAACTTTGAGAGTTCCTTTAAGTTCATGGTTGTAATATCAACATTTGGAATAACAATGGGTTGGATTATATCAACCTCTTTCTTAGACTTCCTCTTCTTTCATTTACCTTTAGAAGTAGATGCCTTCTTTGCATTAGATTGTGTAGATATATTCTCTTTTTCTTTTTTCTTTTCTTGTTCTCTTCTTGTTTATTCTCTTCCTTCTTCTCCTATTTATCTTCATTATTTTCTTCAACTGCTTCCTTTATTTGGTCTTTTTCTAGTTCCTTTTTATATTTTTCGGTCTCAGTAGGAGTTATCAACTCTTGATTTTGACCTTGTGTAGACCTGGTCTCTTTTGTTTCCTCAGTCCCCTTGGTTGTAGTATCTTGTACTAGCTCAATGGGGACATTAGATTCAGTAGGTACATCTCTTGTCACCTCTGAGATAACTTGTTCAATCTCAGGAAAACTTAATACCTACTCACTAATAGGATCTTCTTCCATCAATATTTCCTTAGTAGAATCAACAATATCCATTACTTTTGTTTCTATGGCCTTGGCTTCCATAATGTCTTCATCATCTTTTATTGTTTAATCTGGTTCTTGATTAGTTATGTCATCAATAATCAATTCATCTTTTTTTATTCTCATGTCAATAGGTGTAGACTTGTCCTCTTCTTCTTTTTCTTCTGCAATAGTCGGTTGATCAATAGAGAAGATCTTTCTCCAAAGATCATTAGTGTCTTTTTTAAATTCTTCAAGCTTATTGACCATGAAGCTTAGTACTCTACCCTTTACTTAGAATCTCTTTGAATATTCTAGTATGGTGTCTTTGAATCCTTTCTTTGTTAGGTCTAGGCTAGTAAAACCTTGTTGAAGGGTGATCCCCTTAATACCACAAACACATAACAGAAATAAAGAAATAACAACAATTTGCAAGAACAGAAAATGGGCTTCTTATTATCTCCACAAATGTGGAATTACAAATTTCAGAATTACAATATGAAAATTGACATGGGCATTTTCTCATACTATATTTTGTGGGACAAAGCCTTGAATCACTTCCCAGATCTACCTAGAACTACTCCAAACTACCCTAGACAACACTACAACCTTCCTTATATAGCCAATTTTCCACTGCCTGGGAAGGTTCCAAAATTTTAGCCTCTAAGGCCGACCAAACTTAAAAATTATTTTATTTTTTATTTTATTACATCAGAGATGACTCAAAATAACTTTTAAAACCCAAACAAAATTTTTGGAGGAAATTTATTTTCTTCCATTTCATGTGGCCCAACTTCCAAAGATGATAAGTCATCACTCGTTGACCTGATTGACTATTATGAACCCATTTCAAAAAGGACACAAAGTGCTCTATAATGCTTGACTCATGCAAGCTCTAGTCAACCTAAGTTTTGACCTCATCCAGGGCCTCTAAAGACTTCAAATCTGAGTTCAAAGTTTCTGTACCCTACTGCCAATACCAAAAATTTTCAATATCTTCAAAACTAAACTTGATTTTGAAATGAAACCTTATTGGGAGGCTGATATGACCAAAATAAACCTCTAGGGAAGAAAATGGACCATTCTGAGCTTGGACAAAAAACTTACTAAAAATAGTTAATTTCCAAAACTTATTGAAAAGAAACCAGAAATATTTTTGTTTGGGCAATGCAAGATTTCCTTTATATCCAGGATGCTCCTGCATCAAACACTCAGGTTAATTTGAGAAGTGACCCTGTCATGAATCAGGTGTGAAGAGGAAAAATAAGGTGGTTAACTTCCTCCTTTGTCAACCATGATGAATCTTCAAAAGGTCATCCTTTCCATTTGACTAGATATTCTTCATATGTCATGTTCCTTGTGCTTCTACCAACATGACTATCTAGTATGTCCTCAATCTCCTTGGTATTTGAACTAGTTGCTAGAATACTCCACTATGCTTATGTGATCTCATCTAAAACACCCCCTTCATGTTACTTTGTCAAATCTAAAATATTAAATACTGGTGAAATATTCAGCTCAGTAGCCAAATCATCCTCAGGCATTTCTTGAATCATGCTTCTTTAGTATCTTACAAGGCCCAAACTTCTTCATTTTCAGCTTTTTATATGTACCAACTAGAAATCCCTCCTTTTCAAATGAACCATGACTTCATCTCCAACTTGAAATTCTTTTTCAATTTTTTCTATCACCATAATGTTCCTTAAAACATTTTTGAAATGCATCCCATGAATCAATATTATGATCTGGAAGTCTCTTAAACTAATTCTCGGCGTCTTCTAATAAGCATTGAATAAACAACTTCATAACCACATCTTCATGTTGTAATTCATAATCATTTAACATATCTATAAACAATTTGAGATGTTCTTCGCAACTGATAGCATTATTCCCAAAAAACTTACTTTCCTTATCTTTTAATTCAGTTGGAATAATATTATGATAACTAGGTATCCCATCAAAAAAAAAATTCATATGCCCCTCTAATGGTATAGGTCTTCTTTGAAAACCTAATCCAGTGTTTCCACTAGGACCAACATCATTTTTCATACCCACACCCATATACATATTTGATTGTTGTTTAGGGTGAACATTTATCTTAGCAGATGAAGAAGAAATAAAATTATGAACATCCAGTTTACCAAGTGAGGAAGCTTGAGTGGTTCGCGATGGTATACCTATTTCATTTGTAGATAGTCTAGAAGTATATGCAGATGAAGATTTCAAGGATTGTATCTTCCTTCTTACTTCTACAATAGATGCTTCAACCTCATATTTTTCTAATTCCTTTTCTAAATCATCTCTTTGTTTTCTTATCTTTTTCATCTCTATGTCAAAACTTGAAATAGTTAGTGGAATCTTTTGCATGATCATAGGCTCATTTGTTTTGACCCCAACCACCTTTCATTTACCCTTATTGTTGTCAACAATAGTTGTCTTGGTAAATTAATTTCCTTCCTTTTCTTTGGACTAAGATGTATAGCTTTGTACTTGCCTAATCATAGGACCTTCATTTTCAAATTCATGGTCTTGTAATAGACATTCTTTTTCACTTCTTAGGGAAGCAAGATCACCAAAGAGGTTAGGTTGAAAATTTCTAGGAGCAGAGGAAAATATTTTGTTCATTTCCTTTAACTCATCATTTTTTATAAGTAGGGACTCTCTTTCCATCAAAGCATTGAAGGTCTCTTCCTCTCTCTCTTTCTACAACCTTTTATATATGGAATCTTTCTCTACTAGTTGTAGTCTTAACACACCCTTGAATCAGTTGGGTTGATCATGACATCATCAAAGCTCAATGATACATCCATATTAGTAATATTTTGATATGGGAAATGGACATATCTTGGTTCAATTGGTTGTTTCTTAGAAATAAGTTCATCTTGATATAAACTTGACACATGGCTTTTATTCCCTACTTTCACATTCTAATTTACAGGAGGTATAACTTTGTCTTGATATAGTACCTCTTGGGTATCATATAAATTATCTCCAGAGATACCACTATCATATTTTGAACTTTTGTATATAGATTCATTTTCATTAGAAGATGTCTGTAATACCCCATATCCTTAATTCTTGTGTTCTCTCACAGGTGCACTGGTAGACTTACCACCTTTTCTAAGCCAAATTTTCTTTCCTGACCGAGGTAAATCTTCTAGATTTACTTCAGGGTGTTTCTTGACAAAATCCCTCATGCTCTTTCTTTTATCCATGGTTTGTATCTTGTAAATACACACTGGTTCTAACCCTTTGAGTTGCCACCCACATTAATAAAAATATTTTGATAGACAAACCTTGAGAATCTAACGAAAACTTGAAATAGTACAAGAGAAACATATAATCCTAGATAGACTGAAACACATGTGAATAGAATGACTTGTGAGAATATTTTTTACCAACACAATAGACACTGGTCTAAAAAAGTATTGCACTACCTAAAGTACATCCCCAATAGAGTCACCATTTTTTTGGCCTCTCATTCAATAGATTTCCAATAACCAAGAGACAAAAAATAAAGTACACCTAGGTATCAACTATTTCCCATGTTCAGAGTACCTTATCTGACCTTGGGCCAACTAACAAAGAAACAATAATTCCTTCTACACTTCTAGCTCTACATAACCAAGGTAGGTACACCTGGGATTCAACACTTTTCCTTACAACTTCTTATTTACAAATCCCTTTAAAGTAGATTCAGTCATATAAAAATTCTCTTACTGAATGACATAAAATAGATCATAGAATAGCTAGCAATGAACCTATTTGATCATAGTTTTAAGAGATGACCATTCTTTAAGCCTTTCTTTTTTTTAATGATTAAATTTGATTTGATTTTGATTTTTACCATGAACAGCATTAGAACATTGACCTAATTGCTTAAATATTGACCAGTGCCTTATCCATTGGTTATTATCACAGAGTCATGGAGATATAGTAAAGATTATGATCTATTTTCTCACTTTGTAAGTAAATATATTAGTTGTTTTAAGAAAACCTAATACTTATAATATCCTTTACTCTATTTTGTGATCCTACCAAATCATAGAAGCATTTTACTTAGTTCCTTGAACCAATAGCAGCAATCAAATGAGATACAACTTGAAATATTTTCAAATAAAATTCAAGACTTGCTCAAATATTCATAAAATCAACAAAATAGTAATAAAAGGAGACAAGATTTTTGACACAAATATTCTTGCAATGCTCTTTGAGAAAAATACATTCACTATAATTCTCTATAAAATTTTTGAAAATAACTCAGAGAGAAAGACTAAAAACTTTCTTCATTAAATCTTGAAAACAAATATATAGGTCCATCAACATTCTTTCATTGTACCCTGTACGGGTTGACCTACTAAGACACAAAATTTGCTTTTCAAAAATGAAAATTCAGACCCTTCTTCCTAGTCTTGGAAACCCTTTATAAAATAGGGTTGCAACAAAATTTAGAGCATATAAAGTGTAAGATTTGATGAAAACCAAATCTACTAAGCCCTAGAAACCTACATGCAAAAACCTATCACAAGGAAGAAATATGTGGGAAACAAACAAGTGTTTTACTTTGACAATATGAAATTTTATTATCATCAGCCAAAAGAATGTATCAAAATATACAATGGATCAATCCTTATAGAAGGATATCAAAACATCTAATGGGAAACCCTAATAGGTAAATAGGCATTTGATAATTAGATTTAATTATTAAATGACTAATGCAAGTTGCATAAAGTGAAATCTTAAGATGTAGAAAAGTTAATTTAATCAATGCAATTAAATTAATTCTTTACTCTAATACCCCCCCTTAAGATGAGCAACAATGCAACTAAAAATAATGCAAGAAAGAAGAAAAGGAACTACAATGCTAAATGCAAATTTGGGTCTTGACAACATGGCCTGATGAGGTCCCCAATCACAACCAAATCTCTATGAAACCAAGAAATAGGGAAAACCACATGGGAAAAATGCTCCTCCAAAAAGAGATAGAAAGTGTTGGAAATATTCAGGAATTAACCGAGTTACTGAGAGGGGAGGGGTGAATCAGTAACTCCGAATTTTCTTTCAATTTTAACATGTAATTTACTTTTAACCTTTGCATACAGAAAGCATGAAATTTAAAAGTATTCACAATAATGACACATAGATTTGGTTACCCAGAAACCTTCCAAAAGAAAGTAAAACTGGGGTGGGGATGAAACCCACAAAGCTTTAATACTGCAGAATAAAGTTGGCCGGTTAAGGCTTACAATTTGATCACTTCTGATGATCTACCCTATTAGGAGCAATAAGGATTGCTAAATCCACCCTGTTAAAGGATTTACAAACATACAATGAAGTATGCACTCGATAAAGAGATTTTACAAAAGACTGTTAAGTCTACCTGGTTAAAGGATTTAGTACTGATTCACCTGTTAGGATGAAACAATAGATCTCTTGCTTTGCAACTGGATTGTTGATTGAGATTCGCTGATGTACTGATCACCTTCTGTGATGAATTTGTCTTTGTTGTTCCTTATACTGCTAAAGCCTTCTGTAATTCGCTTATCTCTGCCTTTCTTTCTCTTTCACATATATACTTCTTTTATATATCTTGACATTTTTACAACATTGTTTATATACAAGTCTTAAATAATTAATTACAATTATAATTACAAAGTCGGCTTGACAAATAAACATAAGTGCTACTAAGTCGGCCCAAGTATGGTTACACGGTTCCTGCAAACTGACTCGGTGACTTTCTGATACTCGACGTCCACTGCATTACTCGGGATCGTCATGCACTCGGTAGAAGTGAAGGCACGGTTCATACTGATCACTCGGTAGGTTTTGAACTCGGTAAATACTGGTGACTCGGTAGACATGATGTTACTCGGTTTACACTGTCCTATTCGGTTTGTACTAACTTGCTCAGTTTGCACTGTCTACTCGGTTTGCACTGTCTACTCGGTTTGCACTGTCTGCTCGGTTTGCACTGTCTGCTCGGTTTGCACTGTCTGCTCGGTTTGCACTGTCTGCTCGGTTTGCACTGAGAATGCAAATAAGTGTTGTCACTAGTGGCAATTCTGCTTAATGCCAACAATCTCCCCCTTTGACATTAGTGACAAAAACACTTATTGGCCAAAACTTATATACATGAATCATGCTGAGTTTTATTTTGATTTTTCAAAATATAGATTTTTATACATTGTCTCCCCCTTTCAATGTGCTTACTGTTTCTATACAAATCTTCTTCTATACATATCTCCCCCTTTTTGACGATAATGCCAAAGGTGTGTATACAAGTTATTTACAGAGAGAATCTAAAATTTGATAGAAAATCAGAATGTACCTTCATTATTAGTGCCAGGGTTCTGTCCCAACTTTCTTGCAGAATCTTACATGTTTGTATAGTAATTTGGACTTCTGCAGAGAGTTCAATCATGTGATCTGCTATAGAGAACTAATTGTCATGAATCAATGTTTTGGAATGTTCAATGTGCTTATACATTGTATTCATGATGGGAAGGATCATGTGTTGGATGTCTAGCAGTGTGGACCGGATCCTTGTGTCTTCTTTCAGTAGATCAGACTGCATATTTGATAGGTGTGAAATTTTCATGTGATGAGCAGAGCTTGAACTTGGTTCAAGTTGCAGCTTCTGTATGCTAATCTTCATGTCCTCATCCATTTTATTCATTTTATCCTTAACATCCTTTGTGAACTCGGCAATGTTGCACAGTCTGGCCAAAAGAGAGGTAGCATTCGAATAGATAGATTCAGTGTTTGACAAAACTGAAGACAATTCTACTTGGTTAATAGCTATGTGCTGAGCAATGTGCTCAAGCACTTTATTGTTGAATCTCTTCTCGGCTCTTTCAACTAATTTTTCTGTCCCAGATGAATCCTCATTGTATTTATCAACTGCTTCTACTAATTGTAACAAAACATGTTGGGAGGAGTCTACTTTAATGCCTAATGCATCAGACAAAATGTTCTTAGCATCCTTGATGATTTGATATTCTTTGTCTCTCTCCTCTTTAAGCTTCTTTTGTTTTTCTTTCCTTTGGAGGATCTCACCTATATTTTGCATTTGGTCCGCTGATAGATTTGCAAAATCTAATGTAGGAATCTCTATCTCTTCATCTAGGTCTATATCCTCTACTACATTCTTACCCAAAAATTTTATACTCGGTAGAGCCTTAGGCTTATCTAAACTTAATGCTTTGGTAGTAGTGACAGTAGATAAAGTAGGGCTGGCTATAGATACTGGTATACTTTCTACTGGAGAGCTTAAAATATTTACACTTGAAGATTCAAAAATTGGAAAACTTACTGCTAGAAAACTTGATGATGCGGGAGACTGCAACTCGGTAGAAGAAATGGTAGCTGCTTCTGTTGTTGCTATGGATGATTGGAAAAATGTGGAAGTTGTCACAACCATGCTTGAAGGTGTCTCTAGGCTGGATATAGAAACTTTTACTGGAGAGGTAGGAAGGGATGCAATGACTTCTGCTGCAATCCTCACAGTATCATCTACCTCAGTGTCTTCTTCTTGTTCATCACTGTCATCTTCAATATCTTTTATTATTACTATTTCAATACTCGGTTGGTGAAGGTGGTATATGTTCTTCCATGTAGCATTTTCAGCCTTCACAACCGATTCAATATTGTTGATCAAAATCAAACAAGTATTGAACTTCAATGTCATCTTATTTTCATTTTCTTTTAATGCTTTCTTTACTTCATCATTTTTCAAGCTCGGCATCAACTGTCTCAGGGTTTGATCAAATATGTCTATCACAGTTTACTTTGCATTTCTCCATCTCATTTTTATTGGATTTAATAGAACTGCTGGAACCTGTGGGGCTATTTCTTCAGGAGAGTATTTCCACTGTCCCATCTTTTCAATAACAGCATCTTCTATTTCCTTCTGTTCTGTTTCCGATCTGGTTTCATATTTTAAGGATTTTATGTTACTTACTCCAGATCCTGATTCGTCTCTAAAGAGTTTGAGCTTTTCTTGAAGGTTTAGAGGAGGCCTTTTGAATACTATGTCTTTATCTTCCTTTTCTGCCTTGCCTCTTGTATTTCTCCTTGTAAATACACCAGTAGGAGGCTTAGGTGCCTTAGTGATGAAAACCTTTCCTTTCTTCTTTGCAGGTTCTGGTTCCTCTGTTTTCTCATCCTTTTCCTTTTCCTCTTCTTCTTCATCTTTTTCTTCTTTGTCCTCGGTTATCATTTGCATTTTGGCTATCCTCTTCTTTCCTTTGTTTATCGCCTGTGGAAGCTTTATGCTTAGTTCAATTCTCACCTTAGCTTCATCATATGTTCCAAAATATGGAGCTTTGGGATTGACAGGCTGATTAAGAAGAGCTTCAATGATATTCTTGGTTTCATCAATATTTACCTCATAAGGAAGAGGTTTTACATATACAGTCCTCGGTTTAACTGCTTGAATATATATATTATCACAATCCACCATAAAACAAATGTCATCTTTGTAATCTTCCACCAACTTCTGTGGAATCCAAAATCTGTCATTCATTTTCTCTTTGAAAGACTCAAAATAATTATCCATGATGCTTTCAAAATTTTCACCCATTTCTGAGATGTATTCATTTATTTCATAGAGGACTGGCACATCTTTTCTCCATACAACTTTTCCTTTAGAAGGGAAGAATTTCTGAACATAGAAGAATAAACAAACCAATAAGGATCCAAACTTACATGGATTGTTTTTGGAAGTTTTAATGCTTTCCATGTTTTTGTTAAACTGCTTTAACAATAAGTCTGCTAGGTCAAATGTTAAGTTATTCTTGACCACTTTGTATGCTAGGTCAATAGCTTCACAGGAGACACTGTTCTGTTGACTAGAACTGTAAATCTTATGGGCAATAATGTGTGTACCAAACTTCAGTTCCGCATCGGTAATGCTGCTAACTTTCATGCCTCTACCGTCCCACTTGGCTAGGGTTTTCTTCTCTAGTTCCGTCCGACCTAGGGTTTTGGTAGTTTTTGCTTTGTTCAACATGGGAAGACCGGTGACTTGTTGAATCATCCTTTTTGTGATCTCAATAGGTTGCTCAAGCCAAATCTTGCCATCATGTACATGGCTGAGAATGTATCTAACCCATTTATCTTGAAAGTTTCGAGGTAGATGTGCAATGTGAACTAAACCTTTATCTTCCAGATGTTTGTGCTCGGGTTTCAGAATACCATCCACACACAGTTCCTCATGCACAATATCTAGTTCTAGGTTCCCCATTTCATGAATTGAATAGTTAAAATGATTGTGGATATCGTTAATAACCAGTACCTTAGGAGGAATCTGAGATTGAGCTCCGTTCGGATCTAGGGCTGCTGCAATTGCGGGCATGATCTTGAAATCTGGTGCTTTCCATTCCCCTTGGACTAACATATCAGATCCTTTCTTCGCTGAAGTGCTGGATGATGCCATGATAGCTCACAGAAAATTCCTTTCGCAAAAGTATTGAATCGCTGGGTTGCTCTTGAAATTTTCTGCTCTCAAAGTGCTAAAGGTTCACGATGAAGAATGAGTTTGATTACTTGCTTTTTGTTTACAACTCTGTCATTAATGCTTAGTACAAATTAGGGTATGAATTCTGACAGACTGTCACCCACTAAGAATTAATTGCTCGGTAAAGACTTCGCAACTTGGTGAACTCGAGAATTCATATTGCTCCGACCTCGCTCGGTGAAGACTGATGCCGACCTTGCTCGGTGAAGACTGATACCGACCTTGCTCGGTGAAGACTGATACCGACCTCCCTGCATCTTGCATGCTAATTTAGATCTTTCTTTTAATTTCAGTTCTGGAACTGCTTGAAATTGGTCTATGAGAATACAGTTCCAGTGCTTTCTTGGAAATTTAGTTTGAGTCGGTAGAGCCATCCATTCCATTACTTGGACTGGATTTCTCGGTAGCTTTAGGAATCCATTTTTGTCTCACCTATTTCCTGACCTTAGTTGCTTCATTCTTCTTTCCATCTTCAACTTCACTAGCATTCATGCAGTTTCTGGCTATGTGACCGAGTTTAGTGCATTTGAAGCATCTTACGGTAGTATCTCTTTTCCTTAGATGATGTTTTATGCAATTCATGCCAATGTGTCCATATTCTCCACAATAATGACATCTACACCAGGTGTTGTAGTCCCATCCAAACATTGCTTTCATAATTTGTTCTGCTAGATTAAATGTCTTAGATCTGCACTCGGATGCCTTGTGACCTTGTTTGTTGCACTTGTGACAATTACCTCTGAATCTAGGTTTTTCCCTACATTCATTTGCTTTGTGACCAGGTTGATTGCAGCTGTAACATTTTCCATTGAATTCTGCTTTTTCATTGTTCCAACATTTATTTGAAGTATGTCCTATTTTACCACAATGATTACAAGTAGGTTTTTGATTTCTTTGAGTACCTTTCTTAGAGGATTCACCTTCTCCTTTGTATCCAAGTCCTGCTTTTCCTTTTTGCCTATGAAGATTTTGCTCATACAGCTGATTCAAGTCTTCTTGGCTTTTCAGCATTCCTTCATTGATTTGTTTTTCAGCGTTTAGGTCATCCACCAATCTTAGATTGATTTCCTTTTCAGATCTTAGTTCTTCTCTTATGCTTTCTATTTCTGATCTTAGATTCAGAATTTTCTCATTTGTATGAGAGATCTAATCAATTAGGTTTTCTAGCTGAAGGGTTTTATTTTGGACTTCAATGTTTCTTCCATCTAATTCATCTTTCAACTTTTTTCTTTGTTCCAAGATCTCACAGAATCTTGTAGAGTGTAGCTCTTGTTCTCTTTTCAATTTTCTCACTTCTTCCTGCAAAGACCCATTCTTTTCTAGGAGTTCTTTGACAGCATTATTTGCTTCATCTGAGTTATTTGAGGGAAAAAGCTCTTCAATCTTTTCTTCAATGTAATTCTGATCATTCATCTGATTTGCAAGTTCCTTCCTTCTTCTTAGGGATTGGGAAAGATGTTCTTTTGCTTCTTTGAGTTTAGCTATGGCCATTTCCAGATCTAACTTTTCATTTTCAATCACCTTGTTCAGTTTGAATATCTCCATTGTCCTGGATCTTTGCTCAAGCTAGTTAAGCTTTATCTTGAGAACCAATGCTGCTCTGATACCAATTGTTGGAAATATTCAGGAATTAACCGAGTTACTAAGAGGGGAGGGGTGAATCAGTAACTCCGAATTTTCTTTCAATTTTAACATGTAATTTACTTTTAACCTTTGCATACAGAAAGCATGAAATTTAAAAGCATTCACAATAATGACACATAGATTTGGTTACCCAGAAACCTTCCAAAAGAAAGTAAAACTGGGGTGGGGATGAAACCCACAAAGCTTTAATACTGCAGAATAAAGTTGGCTGGTTAAGGCTTACAATTTGATCACTTCTGATGATCTGCCCTGTTAGGAGCAATAAGGATTGCTAAATCCACCCTGTTAAAGGATTTACAAACATACAATGAAGTATGCACTTGGTAAAGAGATTTTACAAAAGACTGTTAAGTCTACCTGGTTAAAGGATTTAGTATTGATTCACCTGTTAGGATGAAACAGTAGATCTCTTGCTTTGCAACTGGAGTGTTGATTGAGATTCGCTGATGTACTGATCACCTTCTGTGATGAATTTGTCTTTGTTGTTCCTTATACTGCTGAAGCCTTTTGTAATTCGCTTATCTCTGCCTTTCTTTCTCTTTCACATATATACTTCTTTTATATATCTTGACATTTTTACAACATTGTTTATATACAAGTCTTAAACAATTAATTACAATTATAATTACAAAGTCGGCTTGACAAATAAACATAAGTGCTACTAAGTCGGCCCAAGTATGGTTACACGGTTCCTGCAAACTGACTTGGTGACTTTCTGATACTCGGCATCCACTGCATTACTCGGCATCATCATGCACTCGGTAGAAGTGAAGGCACGGTTCATACTGATCACTCGGTAGGTTTTGAACTTGGTAAATACTAGTGACTCGGTAGACATGATGTTACTCAGTTTACACTGTCCTGTTCGGTTTGTACTAACTTGCTCGGTTTGCACTGAGAACGCAAATAAGTGTTGTCACTAGTGGCAATTCTGCTTAATGCCAACAAGAAAGATGCAAAAAGAGGAAAAAAATAAGGAAGGTAGGTCTCAATGAGACCCCCCAAGGAAAACTTCCTTCACCACAAGCATATAATGCAACTAAAGATACTGTGGGGATGCAAAAGGCTTAGTGAAGATTTTAGCAACCTGCTCCAAAGTGGGAACATACTCCAAGCTAAGAGAACCATCCTGAATCATCTTCCTAATGAAATGCATATGGATCTCAATGTGCTTGGTTCATTGATGCTCAACTAGATTGTGAGAAATATGAATGGCACTCTGATTGTCACACCAAAGAAGACTGGGTCTATTAGGAGGAAACCCAAACTCTGTCATCAATTATTGAAGCCATAAAACCTCTTGACTAGCTAGCACAGCTACTCAATACTTTGTCTTTGTAGATGATAATGCAACATCAATTTTCTTCTTGCAAGACCATGTGATAGGGCCAGAGCCAAGAAAAAACACAAAGCTAGAAGTAGACTTTTGACCATGTATATCACCACCCCAATTGGCATTTGTGAAACCAACAATGTGAGGATCTCCTAATGTATAGTTAATGCCATATGAAGTAGTGCCCCGAATGTACCTCAAAATACATTTGGAAGCTTTCCAATGACTCTCATGAGGATCATGGGAGAATCAGTAGATAATGCCAACCACAAAGGAAATGTTAGGATGAGTGTGTGTCAGGTACAAAAAACTACCCACAAGTTTCCTATATAAGGTGGAGTCCAATGAAGGAGTAGAGAAAGTGGTAGAGAAAAGAACACCTAACTGAAAAATGTGTGGGAGTAGGCTTGCAATAATGCATGCTAAATTTTTTAAGCATGTCAAGAGCATACCTCTGATGGTGTATGGAAATCTCATCTGAAGATTGAATAACCTATAGGCCCAAAAAAGTAGTGCAAAAGTCCAAGATATGTCATCTCAAACTACTCCATCAATGCTCTCTGAACACTCTAAATCATAGAAGATGAGCTACCTATGATGATGAGATCATGAACATACAATAGAAGTATCACAAGATCATCCCCATGATGTTGAATGTACATTGTAGGATCAGAATGACATCAGGTGAAGTGTGAGGCTAGCAAGAAAAATTCTATCTTCTCATACCAAGCCTGAGGGGCTTGTTTGAGACCATATAATGACCTATAAAGTCTAAACATAAGAGAAGAGTCCTGCACAAAACCCTGAGGTTGTTCCATATAGATCTCCTCATGTAGATCCCTATGGAAGAATGAACTCTTCACGTCCATCTGATACACTGTCCAACCCTGTGAAGCTACAAGAGAAACTACCAGGTGAATAGAATTCATCTTGGTAATAGGAGTAAAGGTCTTAGAGTAATCAATACCCTCCACCTATGAGAATCCCTTCACAACAGGACATGCCTTATACAAATCAATAGAACCATCTGTAGCATACTTGGTATGGTACACCTGCTTGCACTGAACTAGCTTTCTTCCTTTCGAAAGAGTACAAGGATCCCAAGTGTGATTATTCATCAAAGAAGAGTACTCCTCATGCATAGCCCTATCCCACTTAGGATGTCCTGTCACCTCTAAAAAATTTTGAGGATCATTTGAAACATCATGACTCAAAAGACCAATACCAGATCACTGAGCAGAGTAAGATGAGTATCTTAAGGATCTCCTACAAAAGAACTAGCATCACTAATAGTATCCCAAGCTCACTTGGGAACTCATAGAATATCTAGTGGAGGAGGGGAAGGTGGATCATCATCTAAATCATCCTCATAGAATATAGAATCTTGAAGAGGAGAAGAGGAAGTACTAGGCAATAAGGGAGAAGTTGGTGATGGAGGCTACATCTGAGGATAGTGCTCATCAAATTGGATATCTCACCAAAACAAGACCTCTCTAGAATCATGATAAAACAACCTATATGCCTTGATATCCTCACATAGCCAACAAATATTAGTAGTTGGCTCTTCCTCTCCATGGCTTTCCTATGATCATCAAGAATAAATGCCCAAGCCTCACTACCAAACATTCGAAATGTAGAAACATTAGGCTTGGCATGGGACCAAGCCTCCTTAGGATTAAAATTTCCTAATGCCTTATGAGGCATCTGATTCTAAATGTAGCTGGCACAATTTATAGCCTCTACCCAAAAAGAAGGTTGCATATCTTGAGACTATATCATATAATTGGCCATCTCCCTTAATGTTCTATTCTTTCTCTCAACAACACCATTCTGCTGAGGGGTATGGGGAACTGTCAGCTGATACAATATACCCCATTGAGTGCAAAAATCATGAAAAGATTGATTTACATGTTCCCCCCATTGTTTGTGTGTATCCTCCTGATAGAAAGACCACATTGCTTCTCCACAAATATCTTAAATACTTGAAATGAATCAAAGACATTAGACTTGTACTTCAAGAAGTATACCCATGTGCATCTAGAGTAGTCATCAATAAAGGTGATCACATAGTGAGCACCATAAAAAGGAGTGGGAAATGATATGAGATCACTATGTATCAACTCCAATGGTGCCTTAGCACATGAGGATCAACTTGTTGGAAAGGGATCTCTATGATGTTTTCCAAGTGCACAACCTAGACAAACACCATCAATGCAAGAGATCTAAGGAAGCCCAATCACTAACTCCTATGTACTCATCTATTGTAGATATTTGTAGTTGACATGGCCAAAACACTCATGCCAAAGCTTGCTCATTGTGTCTACATGAATAACAAAAGAAACACCTGTATAATAGAAGCTCTCAAAGCATCAAACCTATATAAGTGATACTTTGAATCAACACTCCCAGTAGCAATAACCAAATAATTATCATGGAGGTGTCTAATAACTACATCATGTGGTGAGAACTCAATTGTCTGACCATAACTAGAATGGAAAATCTAATAGATAAATAGGAGGTTCGTAGAAATGGAAGGAACCAAAATAACATCTTGTAGAGAGCCACCATCCAATGAAATAGTACCTAAACCTATAACTAAAAGTTGTACTGAGTCACCAATAATAATCTATGTAGTAACACTCTGAGCAAGTGAGGTAACCAAACTAGGTGTGTGTGTCATATGGTGCAAAGCACTTGAATCAATGATCCAAGTAGCAATGGAAGATAATGCTAGTGTAGAAAGAGCATGGCCTTTCCCTATGGGAGTAGGTGAAGGTTGTGGATAAGCAATATTATGCTGCTACAAGGCTTCCTCTAGAGCCTCAAGATGTTTCCAAGACCTAGAAACTAGATGCCCTTCCTTGGCATAAAAACTGCAAGGTTCACCTGTGAACTTCTTAGTCTTGGAGGAAGACTCACCAGACTTAGAAGATTTACCCTTAGGAGTGGATTTCTTAGAATCTTTTTTTGGGGGTAGCTTGGAGGAATTCTCACTACAAATTTAATCTTTTTAAGGCTTCTTCTTTTAATTCTCCATCCCCTTAGAAGTCTGAGAAACCAAAGCTTGGTTCTAATTTCCAGATAAAGAATCCAACTGTGTGAGATTTTCCTTCTCTCTAGTCAACTGATCATAGAACACCTCAAAAGTGGGCATCTGGAATCTCTAACCCAATGCATCCATTGTAGAGTGGAAGGTGGAGGATAAAATATGAAAGTTTCCCTATAGCTTTGACAGAATCAGGTAGATACACTATGTGTTAGTCTTAACCTTTTCACATCCCTGTAATAAATACCTCTGTTGCTTGAACTTCATCAAGAAGTCCTCAATTGATGGAAAATGATCTAGTATAAGAGAGGTAAGCTCTACCTCAATCTAAAGTGCCTTGAACTCATTCACTATACCAAACAAAGTGTTAAGCTTGGTCCACATAGCTAGAGGGGTATTGCACCCAAGTATGTGTAAGATCATGAGGGGCCAAAAAGTGGCGATGTAAAAAAATCCACTTTTCAGTCGTCCAAAAGTGTATAAAAATGTATGTTGACTTTTTAGTAGGCCTGGGTGTTAGTACACTTGGGAAAACCTAACACCAAAGAACAAGCCTTATCGGGTACCCAAAAAAATTGGGTACCCAAAAAAATCAGGTACCCAAAACCTGTGGCATAAATGAAAACCCACAAGCCCTTTTCCTCATTTCTCTCCACATTTTGGGTTTGGAAAATGGCTCCACATATTGTATCCACAATTTTTTTGAGTACTTGATTGCTCCAACAACAAATTCAACTTTGCAATTTATCCGGTAAGTAAATTCTTCCTATATCTTGATTAATTTCTTTTATTTTCACGTTAAATGTAGTTTTTTTGGTTAAAATGGGGTTTTGTATTGATTTTTTTAATAATATATGAAATCAATTTGAAATTTATATTTGTGTATTATTTAATGAGGCATGGATGACAACAATGGAGATAATAACCCTCCCCCACCAAATAACGATCCCCAAAATAATCCAAAACCACTTCAAAACCCTCAATCTTTAGAGGATTTGATACAAGAGAACTTGAACAGTATATGGGGCTTTCAAAACATGTATCAGAATATACCTATGTTACTTCCTATGCTTGCCATCCTAAATACCATTGTTGAAAATATTGACACCCTTATGCAACAACATAATGCTTCTCTTCATTGACATGATGATATGCACGACCAATTTGATGATGGGCTTGACCATGATGGGGTTGTGGTGCTTAATATAACTAAGGAAGATATAGCCTCCCTTTTTGCTAATCCTAAAATTGGATTAAAAGTTGACCCCAAAAAACCCAAATTATCAATAAAATGGTGCACAAATGAACAAATGCGCACACTCTTTTGTGATCACTGGTGGATAGTTTTTGATAAACCACCCCATAGCAATTTGGAGCTCCTTTTCAATTTCATAAAAAAATTGTATGCTAAGTTTGTGCTTGGTCACAATGTTAATTATTGGAGTCTGAGGCCCAACGTGGGCATAGGCAGAGGAGCTCCTCAGACTAGGCCATTTTCCTAGTGCAAAAAGGCCACTACCTTTGTCCCCCCACACTGATGTCACACCTCCTCCTCCAGCGTAGCATCCCGATATCATTGCAGAGGATTCCTCATAGAGTATTAGGGCCACTCATTTGCTGAGTGATTAGTTGATCAGGTAGACGAGGTCATTATTGCCTCCTGGTGTGGATGATGCTGGCACATCGACAACTGGCAGCAGTTCACATGTATGCATGGCCCATACTTGCATTATTTGCAAGAATTTGTGCTTCAGACTGCTTATTGATGCTAATTCATATTAGTATATTATTGGTGAGGAGGATATAAGAGACACAGCTGCAGAGGCTACAACACCTCATGGAGCATCTACGTCTCATGAGAGTGCTCCCATTGATACGGTAAGAGTAAACATTATAAATAAATTTGTCACATGACTTATTTAATTTAAAAATAATTTATTTATTTAGATTATTTTTAATGATTGCATGCACTTATGTATATATATTTTTTCCATTTATGTTCAGTCGATGACAGAGGAGGAGTTGAGATAGCTGGATGACTCGACACTTTCAACCATTTCATTTGGCCTTGACACCTATATGATATATTATAAATTATGTACCCATTAATTTTTTTTTATCATTTGGTGTACATGTATTCCACTTGTGTGTAGTAATAAATATTTTACTTGCACTTTATTGTATAGGTTGTGGCTCTTGATGATGTCCTGACATGGGTTTGGGAGCCTAGGCTGACAGACATCTCGATTTGGAGTGATACCCTGATTGTATGTAGACTTTTACATATTGTTATTTGTATTTTGTAACCAGGGTTGTTATGATGAAGTACATTTATATATAATTGACAATATTTTTACTCTCATAGGTTACTCTGAGTGTGAGGGAGGGCCCATGAGAATCTTTCGTATCTTTGTTGACTCAGCCCAGTATTCCAGAGGAGGGATCAACAGATGTAAGTTTTAATTTTAGCTCAATCAATTTGTAATTTTATTATGCTATCATCCTATTTTGTAGATTTATTACTCTATGTTGCACCACTCTACTAATCTCATTATTGCAAATATATATTTATAGGTCAAAGTTGGTATTGGTGGCATTGTCCCTTCGCTACCAAAGACTTATGCTAGGACACCTAATCGTGGTAGGCAACCGAGAGGCCAGGTATAGATGTTTGTATTTAGTTATAATTTTAATTAAATTAGTGTTTGAATTATGAAATATATATATATATATATATATATATATATATATATATATATATATATATATATATATATATATATATATATATATATATATATATATATATATATATATATATATATATATATATATATATATATATATATATATCTGTGTGTGTGTGTGTGTGTGTGTACAAATCATATAAACTAAGCAATGTAACTTGGGTTTGAACTCATTTTTGATGCAAGATCACTCAGATCCAAACACTTCTTCAAAGAGGCTACATTTGATGATCCCCCTACGGCATAGGATGTAGTTTTAGTTTTGTGGTCATTTATGTTGGCAAAATTGTTTGCGCTCCCCTCGGGATTTGTGACATGGTTTAACCACCTCCTGTGTCTTCTATAAGTCTAGTGGTTGTATTGGGCATTAACAAGTCGATCTTTTGGTGCAATGGCAACCACTACTTGTAACAAGTGGTATCAGAGCTTGGTCACAGATTCGAATCTCCTCAAGTAACGCTGAGGGGGAGATTGTTGGAAAAATGGTCTATGCTCCCCTTGGGATTTGTGACATGGTTTAACCACCTCCCATGTCTTCTATAAGTCTAGTGGTTGTATTAGGCATTAACAAGTTGATCTTTTGGTGCAATGGCAACCACTACTTGTAACAATTTAGAGATGCCACTTGGCACATTTTGAGATGGCATATATGCCACATTGTACACCTTGAAACATTGATTTTGTAGACATTTTGAAATGGCATGTGCCATAGTTGTATATGGAGATACTTTTGATACATTTGATACGTTCTATATATAGAACATGTTCATTTTTATGTTATATTTCTGTCATCTTTTGTATACATATTTATTATTCATGTTTATGGAATTGAATGGTGAAGTTATATCTTGACTATGATTATCATTATGATTATCATTATAGATTTCCTATGTTCTTATGTTTCATACCATTATACCTCCCACCCAAAGGGATAGTCAGTCTCTTCAGATTTACAAACCACCTTTGTAAATGTTAACTTCCTCAATTAAAACACAATTGAACTCACATATAAAAACCACAATTTTGCATTTAAGGCATGATCAAGTGATAGCCCACAACTGCCAACTACCAAAAAAATCAATCTTTGGACAACCCAACTCCATTACCATACACAACACATGTTTCATGTCCTCAAAGCCACACATGCACATCTTATAACATCACAAACTTCTCGACTAGCTATATATTTTTTCCATATACATCCTGACTCTAGTATGAAAAATCATGAGCCATATTTCTTGATTACCATTAGACTTCACCTAACATAACATTTTATATCTCCATCTACTACATTACAAAGACAAGTGCTGATATTATACTCTATATGCCCACTCTACTACATCATAGATCCCACGGCCCTTAACCCAACTTGTAATCCCACTTGAGCCACTTAGTACTACATTGTTTCAATACTACTTATATACTCACTATGTATATAACATATCATGTTGGGGTTTACTAAATCTACAGAGAAATGTAGCACTTGTGTTGCTAGGTCACTTGGGTCAAGCATTGTCATGAGCATTCCAGTGACTTTATGGGTGGAATGGGATTGTCACTAGCATTTACCTGGCCAACTAGAGCCTATGGAGCAGCCGATTTGATGCTAGGATGGATGTTTTGAAAGATACACTACTGAGCTACTTTCAACCGACCCACACTGCAAGTTTTGGGATCAACTCAGATTGCCTTTCCAAATGCAAATGAAGTCGAATCACCTAAAACCAAGAGATGTTATTGTAAAACTTGGAAACATGATCCCATAGTCCTTGATGATTTATGGATACCTCTCACGAGGTCCAAGATATGATCCTTAGAGGATCACTACCCAACCGTGCTTAGTGCACCTTGGGGTCACTTGGGTTGAGTATGGTCGCGAGTGTGCCAGTGATTTCATGGGAAGAATAGGGTTGTCACTGGTGTTTAATCTAACCAAATGGAGCTAATGGTGCAGACAGTTCGATGCCAGGATGGATGGTTTGAAAGATACACTACTGAACTACTTTTAACTGACCCTCACTACAAGTTTTGGCATCGACTGAGATCTCCTTGCCAAATGCAAATGAAGTCGAATCACCCAAAACTGAGAGAGGTTATTGTAGACCTTAGAAACATAATCTCATAGCCCCTAATAGTTTGTTAATACCTCTAAGGAGGTTTGAGATACAAAGCTCGGAAGATTGCTGCCCAATCGTGCTCAGTGCACCTTGGGGTCACTTGGTTCGAGCATGGTCACAAGTGTTCTAGCAACTCCATGGGTGGAACGGGGTTGTTACTAGCATTTACCTAGCCAACCAAAGCTGATAGAGTAGATAGTTCAATGCTAGGATGGACAGTTTAAAAGATATACTATAGAGCTACTTTCAACTGACCCTCACTGCAAGTTTTGGCATTGACTGAGATCACCTTACCAAATGCAAAAAAAGTCAAATCACCCAAAATTGAGAGAGGTTATTGTAGACCTCAGAAACATGATCCCATATCCCCTAATGGTTTTTTGATACCTCTCATGAGGTCTGAGATACGAGCCTCGAAAGATCACTGCCCAATCATGCTTAGTCCACCTTGGGGTCACTTGGGTTGAGCGTGGTCACGAGCGTTCTAGTGACTCCATGGGTGAAATGGGGTTGTCACTAGCATTTACTTGGAAAACTAAAGCTGATGGACCTGATGGTTCAATGCTAGGATGGATGGTTTGAAAGATACACTGGAGAGCTACTTTCAACTGACCCTCACTACAAGTTTTGGCATCGATTGAGATTGCCTTGCTAAATGCAAAAAAATTTGTACTGCCCAAAACCAAGAGAGGTTATTATAGACCTTGGAATCATGATCTCATATCCTCTAATTTTTTTTTGATACCTCTCACGAGGTCTGAGATACGAGCATTAGAAGATCACTACCTAATTGTGCTTAGTGCACCTTGGCATTACTTGGGTCGAGTGTGGTTGTGAGCATTCTAGTGACTTCATGAGTAGAATGGGGTTGTCACTAGCATTTACCTAGCCAACTAGAGCTGATGGAGTAGATGGTTCAATGCCAAGATAGATAGTTTGAAAGATACACTACATAGCTACTTTCAACTAACCTTCATTGCAAGTTTTAGCATCGACTAAGATCACCTTGCCAAATGTGAATAAAGTTGAATCACCCAAAATTGAGAGAGGTTATTGTAGACGTCAAAAACATGATCTTGTAGCCCCTAATATTTTTTTGATACCTCCCATGAGGTCTGAGATATGAGCCTGAGAAGATCACTGCCTAATCGTGCTTAGTGAACCTTGGGGTCACTTGGGTTGAGCATGGTGCGAGCATTCCAGTGACTCCATGGGTGGAATGGGGTTGTCACTAGCATTTACCTTGCCAACTAGAGCCAATGGAGTAGATGATTTGATGACAGGATGGATAGTTTGAAAGATACACTATAGAGATACTTTCAACTGACCCTCACTGTAAATTTTGGTATCGACTGAGATTGCCTTGCCAAATGCAAATGAAATCGAATCACCCAAAATTGAAAGAGGTTATTGTAGAACTCAAAAATATGATCTAGTAGCCCCTAATAGTTTTTTGATACCTCTCACAAGGTCCAAGTTATGAGCCTCAGAAGATCACTTCTGAATCATGCTTAGTGTACCTTGGGGTCACTTGGGTCGAGCGTGGTGTGAGTGTTCCAGTGACTCCATGGGTGGAATGGGGTTGTCACTGGCATTTACCCAGAAAACTAGAGCTGATGGATTAGATGGTTTGATGCTAGGATAGATGGTTTGAAATATACGCTATAGAGCTACTTTCAACTGACCCTCACTGCAAGTTTTGGCATCAACTGAGATTGTCTTGCCAAATGGAAACGGAATCAAATCACCCAAAACTGAGAGAGGTTATTGTAGACCTTGAAATAAAAATTTTGTAGCCCTTAATGGTTTGTTGATACATCTCATGATGTCTAAGATACGAGCCTCAAAAGATTATTGCCCAATCATGCTTAGTGCACCTTGGGGTCACTTGGGTCGAGCATGGTTGTGAGCATTCTAGTGACTCTGTGGGCAGAACAGGGTTCTCACTAGTGTTTACCCAGCCAACTAGATCTGATGGAGTAGATGGTTTGATGCTAGGAAGGATGGTTTGAAAGATACACTTTGGTGCTACTTTCAATTGACCCTCACCGTATAATGAATCATTTACATCTATCATGTATGTATCCATCTGATTCAAATGAACTTTCAAAGCATCAAAGATTGTTTGAAATGATAAAAAATAATATCCTTAAAGCATTAGAAACAACAATCAAACATGTAAGAATTCAAACCATGCAAATGACATAAGTAAATAATAAAAAAATATGTGTTTTCATTGCCTTTTTCTAAGAAAATGTATACTTAGATACCTTGTTGGCACTATTGGCCACGAACACATGATTTTGGTCATAAGTCCTTATCAAGAATTATAGGTAATTTAACTTTTAAATCAAATTGATTGTTACAAATTTCCATTATAGGCTTCAAAAGATCTCAATTAACCATTAAGGATCCTTTTGTCCTTCTATCTCTAATTGGATCCATGGTGACCGTAGGTGTCTTCATAGGTGCTCCTGCACAAGTTACAATCCACATAGAAAAGCAAGTTTATTGACTCAAAATACAATCTAAGAAAGGTGAAATTAATGTATTGAAATTAAGCTTAACGAACTTAGAAACCAATGCACTAAGTTAACTTATTACCTAGTCAAGTGTTCCTGAAGGGTCATCTCTTTGCTTCAGGGTCTCCAATAGTGCTTCATGATAAGTGTATCATCTTAAAATGGAAGAACTTCCATGTTAAGAGCATTTATCCCTCCGAGTAAGTGGTTTAGGGTCATTATTGGCATCTTTGCATTCTCCCTTGTCTTCCACTTCTTCTCTGCACTTTATTTTTGCATTCTAGATGAAATTAGGGTTAAGGTCTTAAGGAATTTCCTGATTTTATCTCTTCCATGGATCTATTTTCTAGGTAGGGTTTAGAAATGAGACCTCCTAGTCCTTCATCACATCATTCTAGGGATTTTATGTTTGTTCTTGACACTGGGTCCTATTCAGACATCAATTTCTAAGTTTCTGGCACCCCTCGAACTCCTATTACAAAATCTGGCAAAGTTAGGGTTTGAGGTCAAAGTCAACCTCGACCCTGACTAGGTTAGGGTCAACCTCGACCTTGACCTCTTCCTACTATAATTTCAAAGTTTCATTTGTTGGTAATTTATCTTTTAGGAAAGTTATTTTCCGCTTCCAGGTCGGCTGTTTCAGGCTCCGAAATGGTAAATCCTTTAATGGTATTTAATCAAGGTATATTTTCTAAAGGTGAGGACCTAATTGGGATTTAATTCTTCAAGGTGGCCCATCTAGAGGAGTGTGCTCTAGATCACTATAAAAGGAGGCCTTCCTCTCTCATTTTTTCATATCAAGTTTACATCTCATCTCAAGCAATCAAGCTCTCAAGTGTCCAAGTTCAAGCAAGTCTTCAAGAATTCAAGTGTTCAAGCATTCATCCATCAAGAAGTTCCATTGTTAGCTATTAAAGGATTCAATCTCCTTGGAGCCCCATTGAAGATCCCTCCTTTTCCATTCATTCAAACCTTCTCATATGCAAAGATCCAATCAAGATTGGTGTTGAAGATCAAAATACCATTGATTGGAGACATCCTACATTCATTGAAGCATTCTTACTTGTGGATTTGAGGATTCTAATCCTCCACAATGACTTCAACATAAGCGAGGTGATTTGTTTCAATTACTTTATTTATGCACCATATATTTCAATTCAATTTCAAGGTTAATTCCTAAATTGGGGTTTGACTAAGGAAAACCCCTCATACAACCGAAAACCCCCATTTTCTTGCAAGTATAGGTGCAGAATCTCAGATCTAAGAGCAAATTCGGATACCCTTTTCTGAAATCTTTCAGGATTTGTGAACAGAATCAGAATCGGACTTCAAATAAATAATGTGGTCTTTGACCTTTTAAAAGGTGAAAGTCGACTTGTGTGAATTTCGAGAAAAGATTTCTGGGTTTTTTCCGCCTTGACATTTTGAGTCCAGAACTAGTGATGGAATCTTCAGAAAGTTCATATAGAAGCTAGAATTCAGCATTTTCCAAATCTGCCCTAATTCAAGGTTAGTATTTGCACTTTAATTATATCAGATTTCAAGCTTAATCCAACTATAGGGAAGTATAGGATTTATTCTTTCTTTCATATTCTTCATAGATTGATTCGATTGTGTATTAACCTCTTGGTTGATCAAATTGGATCTCTCTTTTGGGAATTTGGATTTAGGAGTGAATCTTACATTTTCCCCACACACTTACACAAATAGTGGTGATTCCACATTACCACTATTCATTTTGGTGAACTCAACCAGCTTACTCTTTTTCTTTTTGGTGTTAGATTTACATTTTGCTCTTGCATCTATACTTCAAAAATTAAAAAAAATCTATATATTGAATAAAATACAAAAACATATTTCTTGCATTTTTATTTATCATGAAGATTGTTAAGATGTTTTGGTGCATAATCATGTTTGTTATTACTCTTCTTCTAGCATCTATTTATAATGCATATGATTTTTATGATGGTATTATTTAGTTCATAACATTGATGACCCTTCACTTTGCTCTTGCTTATGCTTTTGTGAAGTTGACTGATACTAGTCTACCTACATTTAAAAATTTTCTTAGGGATTTATGTGGTAGCCTTATTCATCTTTTGGATTATGTGAAGAATTTGGCAGATGATACACCATCTCCTAATCTTCCTAATCTTCATCCTACTCTTCATCCTAATCTTCCTATTCTGACACCTGATTCTCCATCTATTAATCCTCACTCTTCTCGTACTTATGATGGGATTCAAGCTATAGTATAGGATGCAGATGTGCAAGATTTCTTTGATTTACCTTCTCCTCCTAATCATGATGATCTTAAAAGAAAGGGTAATGAAACTTCTTCCAAACCTATTATCCCACCTTACACAACCTTTACTTGTGAACATGATAAACAATCACCTCCTATAGAAGCTTTGCATGATATGTACACTACTGGATATAATATGGTGACTAAACAAGGCTATAAAGGTTTAGGGTTAGGAGTTAATGAACATGGTATTAAATTTCCCATTAATATACCTCCTAAAATAGATATGTGTGGTGTTGGAACTTCTAAATCTCAAGTCAAGTTAAGCGGTGTGGATCTTCATCCTCCCCTTAATGCTCATCTCTCTACATCTCTAATGGATAATCCTAACACTCGTCAAGAAAATGCTAAAATAGTATATGTGGAGCTAATGAATTCTAAGAAGGAAATATTTAGACCTATACCTATTGATGCTTTGTATAAATTTAAATGTCCTTTCCACTATCATAATACTGATTTGCTTGCCGATTGTAACAACTTCAAATTATATGTTAGGGATAGGGTTGTGCATGATATTATACCTTTTTCTCATGCTGTCTTACAACTTCTTCATAATTTTGATATAGGGGATTCCCCTCCATTAGAGCTAGAGTAAATGTTCCTATCCTCTTGTCTCATGGCTGGGGGGCAAGAGGCATCATTTTATCTAGTCTTTTAGGATCCATTAGGTCTTTTTATTAAGATTTAATTAGTATTCTTTATGTTTCCTTCTTCCATGATGTTTTTATCCATTCCTAGGAATTATATTTTCTTCTTAGGAAATCTTTTCTAGGACATGTGTTTTGTAAAAATATCCCTTGTCTTTCATCCCTTGGGGGGGCAAGGTTCTTCCTTCTTTCTCTTTTTCTAAGGGAACGCCTTTCTTTAGCTTAGTGGTATTTGTTTATATTGCAATATTATTTCATCATATTGATAGATATTTTGACTATGGATAACCTTCTTACATGAGAAGTTGTTGTCCTAGGTTGTCACTTCTTCTCTATGTTGCAAATTATGTTCTTTATAAACTCTCACCCTTGCTTTAGTGTTAGAGTTGTTTCCCTCATTCCAAATATTCCTCTTGCTCTTCTTCACCGAGGGCTTGATGATTGAATCTTTGTTCCCACCTTTTGAAAGATGATATCTTATTTACACGCACTCCTCTTTGGTGGGGGTCTTGGAAATAAGATCTCTTTCCTTGAGGGTCCTTTTCCATAAGTGACATATCCTTTTCATGATTATTTATACTCTTGGATGTAGGGGTCAATATCTCTCGCTAAGGATATATTATACATTGTTGTAAACAAGATATCTCCTTGCTTTGTGAAGTAGGTGTCCTCTTCCATCTTTGTTCCTACACTTGGGGGGCAAGGATGCCTTATCATTCTTTTCTATCTTCAAACATTCAAACATGGAGTCACAAATACAGGTTGTGAGTTTGGTAGAAGTACTTTAGCCTTGGAGGCTTGGTATTATTTTCTATCTTATTCAAATCTATGCATTGTTATTTCATTTGGTATTCTCTTCTTTTCTAGGGATTCACCTCTTTCCTTGGTTAAGTAGTATCTATCTATTATGTGATATCCAATCATACATGAAAATTATGGTGTGCATTTGAGGACCTATGTCTTTTATGCAAAACCTTATTTGTTGTTTGACATTGGGTTTCCATGGTTGATACATCTCTCATGTTGGAAACTAAATAGTGTGCTATCCCTCATTAAGGGTTACTTTCTTTTCACTTCTTGCATGATATATTTTACATTCATCTCTTCCATGGCCTCATAGGAGCTGTGACCTTCTTGGCTTGGACTGGGTGTTGTCTATGGATATTGTCTTGATGCTGAGGAAGGCTTTATCCTTGTTCTTTCTTTCCTTAACATGACAAAATAGTATGTTTTTTTCCATATTAAGGAGGGGGGCATATACAGGGTCTCCCTTGTATTATATTTTTTATTTTTATATGCTAAATCTTGGAAGGTAACGCACATAAGTTGCTAAATCCTAAAAAGACACGCATCCATATGATAAATGTTTTGAAGGTAATGCACATAAGTTGCTAAATCCTAAGGAGATGCACATTTTTCAAAATTTTCAATATGCTAAATCCTCTGAAGGTAACACACATATGTTGCTAAATCCTAAAGGGACATACATTTCAAAATTTCAAATATGCTAAATCTTGGAAGGTAATGCACATAAGTTGCTAAATCCTAAAAAGACACACACCTATATGCTAAATCTTTCGAAGGTAATGCACATAAGTTGCTAAATCCTAAGAAGACACGCATTTCATATTCATAGTGATACAAGAAGGTGGATCTATGGGTATTCCAGAAGCTATTAGAAGATGAATTACAATTGCAAGCATAGTTTATGGGTGAACTTGTTGGGCTCTCCCTCTAGGGTGATTCACGGTAAGGTGGGCATCTTATCGGGCAAGGTAATCAATTTATATTTTCGCTTTCATTCTAGTAGGACTGGATCATGAAGCTATGTTGTCTATAGTGTTGCTCTTGTCTTTCTTACGTAATCATTTATGCTATTATGATAGCTTTCCAAATATGATATTGGTATGAGAAATATTTCTTAGCGAGGTTTCTTATACTAATTGATTTGGGTTGTTTTTTACTATCCCTTGTTCTTTTGTATACTCTCATGTATGTATGTTGAGTTAGAATCCTTGGTTTGGGGGCTTGTGTCTTCAGGTAAGTGTTATTTTATCACATTTTGAATCCACTAGGATCTCTTCTCTCTTCTCCTTTACCAAGAGTTTGCATTGAATCCATACTCTTGCTAAAGTGGGGGCATAATGTATCATCTTAAAATGGAAGCACTTCCATGTTAAGAGCTTTTATCCCTCTGAGTAATTGGTTTAGGGTCATGATTGGCATCTTTGCATTCTCCCTTGTCTTCCACTTCTTCTCTGCACTTGATTTCTGCATTCTAGGTGAAATTAGGGTTAAGGTCTTAAGGACTTTCCTGATTTTATCTCTTCCATGGCTCTATTTTCTAGGTAGGGTTTAGAAATGAGACCTCCTAGTCCTTCATCACATCATTTCAGGGATTTTCTATCTTTTCCTGACACTAGGTCCTATTCAGACATCAATTTATAAGTTTCTGGCACCCCTGGAACTCCTATTCCAGAATCTGGCAAAGTTAGGGTTTGAGGTCAAAGTCAACCTCAACCCTGACTAGGTCAAGGTCAACCTCAACCTTGACAAGGTTAGGGTCAATCTCAACCTTGACCTCTTCCTACCATAATTTCAGAGTTTCATTTTCTAGTAATTTATCTTTCAGGAAATTTATTTCCCACTTCCGGGTCGGCTGTTTCAAGATTCGAAATGGTAAATCCTTTAATGGTATTTAATCAAGGTATATTTTCTAAAGGTGAGGACCTAATTAGGATTTAATTCTTTAAGGTGGCCCATCTAGAGGAGTGTTCCTTAGATCACTATAAAAGGATGCCTTCCTCTCTCATTTTTTCATATCAAGTTTACATCTCATCTCAAGCAATCAAGCTCTCAAGTCTCCAAGTTCAAGCAATTCTTCAAGCATTCAAGTGTTCAAGCATTCATCCATCAAGAAGTTCCATTGTTAGCTATTGAAGGATTCAATCTCCTTGGAGCCCCCTTGAAGATCCCTCCTTTTCCATTCATTCAAACCTTCTCATATGCAAAGATCCAATCAAGATTGGTGTTGAAGATCAAAATACCATTGATTGGAGACATCCTTCATTCATTGAAGCATTCTTACCTGTGGATTTGAGGATTTGAATCCTCTACAAGGACTTCAACATAACTGAGGTGATTTGTTTCAATTACTTTGTTTATGCACCATATATTTCAATTCAATTTCAAGGTTAATTCCTAAATTGGTGTTTGACTAAGGCAAACCCCCCATACAACCAAAAACTCCCATTTTCTTGTAGGTACAGGTGCAAAATCTCAGATCTGAGAGCAAATTTGGATACCCTTTTCGACAATCTTTCAGGATCTATGAACAGAATCAGAATCAGACTTCAAATAAATAATGTGGTCTTTGACCTTTTAAAAGGTCAAAGTCGACCTATGTGAATTTGGAGAAAAGATTTTTGGGTTTTGTCTGCCTTGACATTTCCAGTCCAGAACAGGTGATGAAATCTTCAGAAAGTTCATACAAAAGCTAGGATTCAACATTTTCCAGATCTGCTCTAATTCAAGGTTAGTATTTGCACTTTAATTATTTCATATTTCAAGCTTAATCCAACTATAGGGAAGTATAGGATTTATTCTTTCTTTCATATTCTTCATAGATTGATTTGATTGTGTATTAACCTCTTGGTTGATCAAATTGGATCTCTCTTTTGGGAATTTGGATTTAGGAGTGAATCTTACATTTTCCCACACACTTACACAAATAGTGGTGATTCCAAATTACCACTATTCAATAAGTAGTAATAATAGTCCAAAGTTATTTTGTCTTTGGTCTTCCTTGATGCTTTGACAACTTGACATTTGTTTCTATAAGAAGGTGTGAATACATGTGAATAGTTTTGTGCTTCTGATAGTCTTCAAATGCAAGAATTCCATTCTTTCTAATCATGTATGTTTCCAGCCATGTTCTCGCAACAACAACTGAACCAGTAGGGTATGTGAACCCATCACCATCTGTCATCAGTTGTACAAGCTTCTATTTACCTTGTACACAACATTCTAACCAATAATTTGACCTCTCATCATTCCCCTGTATTGCAACCAATGCAAAAAAATCTCCTGGCTGTAGAAGATCTAAAATATGGTCATACTCAACTGAAGTGTCTATGTCATCATTTCTTATAGAGAGTGTCAAAGATAAAGGAGTTATATGTTGTGGAACCCATGTATCCACCCACTCACTTCACTCACAATGATCCCAATCATACTAGAAATACATGGGGCAAAAAAAAACCAACTCTCATGTCCAAATGGTCCATGTACTACTATTGGAGGTTAGGAATGAATGCATTTATGAAGAGTCTTTCACTATTTGACAATCCATCTATCTCCTATAGTTCCCTCCTCAACCAACCAAAAGAATCTACACACTGTAGAATCAAGAGTCCCCCCTGTGACAATGATAAAGTACACCAATCAGCAATAGAATGAGCATCAAGAAGTACAACACCTAAAATCCTCAATCGCTCCTTAACTAGAGCTCTCTTCACACACACACATGCTCCATCATGCTCCCCTTTCCCATGCCCTAACTCAAAAAAACTCCAAATATGAGGTACACCTCTCTCCACATGCATTCTACACAACCAATAAAACATTTTGGCATTCTTAAATTGACTGGTGCAATTATCTGACCAAATGAGATGCCTATCCATAACAATACCATTTTCCTGCAAGAAGTCAAAATAGTTCTGGAAACAATGTTGAACAAACTCATGAGTGAGACCTATCATTGCTCATATAAAAATGGTATTCTTTGATTATATTTCACTCATCTTTTGTGCTATTAGGGGAATGTCTATATGTGATGTGTACAAAAATAGCAACCTGAATGGAATTGTAATATTGAGCTTGATTCTCATTTTGGGGCTGCAATGTATAGTTCTCTGCAAAGTCTACAATGGATATAATAGTTGCAATGGGGAAAGTGTACTTACATGTCCTAAATTGTTGATCCAACCATTGAGACCTCTGAATATTCCTTGCATACTTGTAAAAAAGATTTGTCTTGAAATTTGAGATAAAATCAACAACATTGTATTCTTTTGCAACTAACTCACATCTAGAGGCTTCACCTCCACTCTTCAATGTATATTTCATTGTTTCATATACCTTTTTTTTGGAAAAGTGTCTTTCCAAAATTGTGTTCCAAGCCCTCATGAAAACATGTCCTAAACTTGGACAAGCCACCACATTCTGAGCACTAAGAATTTAAGCAATCTTTTTTATAAAATAAACAACCATCATCTCTATGACATAAAAATTGATCTAGCAAGTCTCTTGATGATTTGGGAAGACCATTTGCACCAAAATCCTCTAGCATTTCATTAGTATGAAAAGTAGAATGAATGGACCGTAATAATTCATGATGCATTGAAAATTCAACATGATATTTGCAACATGTATTCCGAATCTTAAGGGGTACATAATAAAATGGCTTCATGGATTCAAAAGACCTTTGTGATATTTTCAATGTTGGATGTGTCTCACAATTTTTTTTATACAACATTGTTTGACTTACCTCCACATAATGTTTAGGATGTGGAGTGCGGTCTTGATTGCCAACTCTCAACTTCAAGACATCCTTCACATTTGGTGACACTCTTGAGTTAGCATCCCAAAATTGTTGAATTTCATCCTTGACAACATTTGTTGCTTCTTATCAAAATGTGGAAGTCTCCCACCATAAGCCCATGTATCAATTTGAAGTGGATCATCAAGTCTTTCTCTTCTTGCAAGTGCTCTACCCAAAGTTTTAAAGTCTATATTGAAGTCAACACAAGTTTGTCTCATCAAATGAGCCTTTCTCAACTGATGACTTACTAAGGAGGTTGTAATAACCCTCTGAGAAACTCTCTTGTCTTTTATCTGCTAGTCTTCCGAATGCTATTGAGAGCTTTGAAAAGATTCTTCACAACTGTTGACACCAAAATTTTCAAGTTCTAAATAGACAGGATGTCAAGGAAGTATGATGTAAATTTTAGTTTTATATCATGTGCTTATGTTGAAAAAATTAAAATGATAAAAGAGCTAATGTGTTTTCATTTAGTAGGTTGTTAATTATCTTATTCTAATTCCATAAATGCATATTTAATTTTGAAAATAAATAATTATAATAAAAATAAAATAGGTTGAACAAAAGGCGGTGAGAGGGAGTTGAACACTCAACCTCTCAAGCCAGCCCTTTTTCCTACCTATCTACCCTCCTACCCCCTAACCAGTTAGTCTACTTGTTTTCTTTGAGAGGGTTATGAAAAAATACTTATTTATCTTCATTTTTATGTGCAGGTGAGAAGTAAAAACAACCTCCTACACATGGAGTTACCTCTTCCCTAATTACCTTCTGTAATTTAAATAATGTGATTACTATGTTATTTTGTGTATTTACCTATTTTCCTATTTTTAGGAAAAAGAACAGGGAGAGGGAGTTGAACACTCGACCTTTCGACCCATTCCTTTTCCTACCTAACTACCTAACCCTACCCCTACCAGTTGCTCTACATTATTCTTTGAGAATATGTGTGTAAATGAATATATAAATCAAAGAAAGCATTATCTCTTTTTGAATTAATATTAAATGAATTAGTTTTGTGAGATATGAAGTTCATGTGCCGTAATTAATAATCATTATTTTATTTTTTATTTTAATTTATCCCCAAAACCCTAGAAGTAAAGTAAAAAATAAAGATGGAATAAAAGGTTAAAATTGATTTGTTAGGGTTTTGGTATATATTTAATGTTAATTATTTTTCTTTCCCATTTGGCATTTTAACCTAGTAATTTTTTACATTAATATGTTTTACCAAGTTTGGTTTAAAGTTCTTTAACGTTGTTATACTATTATTAATTTTTAAAGACGTATAATATAGATATTCTATATATACATTTATAGGCTTTAGGGTTTGCCATTTATTGCAAATCCCTAAAAGGTAACCTTTCTTTGTTTATTTACTTTAATTTTTAGGGTGTTAATAATTTTATTTTACTAACTTTTATGAATAGGTTAATTCTTCTATATAAATGTTTTAGGGTTGCTTTTAGAAAGATAAATCTTTTTAGTCCCCTAATCATATATATTTTTTATAGTTATATTATTATTTTGTATTAAAAAGATTTTATATCATTAAGGTAATTATTTTATGAACTTAATATGAATTAACCCTAAGTGGATTGATTTCATCTTTAGGGTTAAATTTATTTTTTCATTAAGTGGATTGTACTCTTAAATAAATACATTATACTTTATTTTGAATTAAAAGGATAATTGTAAATGTAATGTTTTTATTTATCTCATTATATAAATCCTTCATGATTTAATTATTGTGCTTAAAATATAATTAAACTTTCATTTTCATTTTTACTTATTTATTTTTCTTATCTATTTTTAATCGATTATTAATAAGTAATGTATGGTGTTTATGCAAGATTAATACACTACATAATGTTTTTATTATTATGTTTGAGATGAACTAATATTGATTATTTTGTGTGTGCGGGAAATTAAAGAGTAAACTATTATGCATGACACACATATAATTATAAGGGATATTTTCCCGAACAACTATTGTTATGGTTGGTTATATAAATTTTTAGGGTTAATTGTATAATTAGGTCCTGTGAAAGGGCATGTCCTTTCACAGGGAACCGTTGGAATTTATACTTATACTCACTCAATTGTAAATAAATGAAATAATTCTATCATGGCAAAAAGGCTACTTCTCACAGACTGGAATTTAATTTCCCAAGATCTCATGCATGGATATCTGATAAGTGCTTATACCCTATTGATTATATAGTTTGTATGTTCAATCAGTTTCTTGGATTACTCTCTAACCAGGGTATCCTATTATGCTTTCTATTTTATGCATTTATTTATAATCAATTTATACAATTTGAATAATGATAGCATGGTGTAGGAACCTATTGTTGTTTCCTTTTAGGCTCTTTAGTTGAGTTAAAAACCATAGGACTTGTTGTATTAATTGTTATAAATTTTGTTTCAAATAGAATCTTTTAGGTTGATGGTCTTGTTCTGCAGAAATGATTTATCCTAAAACCATCTCCAGTTACATGTAGTATTGAATATCGACTCTATTTTCAATTTGGCATCAAGCACTGGTCTATTCATTCATTTGATTTTGTCATTTATTTCTCTCTGTGAAGTACTTTTCTAATCTACTATCTTATTCATCAAATAGTAAATTAGGTTTAGCATTAGTTCATAACATTAGTCTAAATATCTAACTATCCGCCTATTAGGATTTTTAGTTACTTTATCTTCTAGGGATGAGTAACCTCTTTGGAAGAAATTTTGTTGTTTATGCACGCTGTTTGTGCAGTTAGACAGTATATTCAATTTAGGCCTACCAGCCTTGGTTCAATCGAACCAGAATTGTAGAGACATCTATTGAGCCTGTTAGTTGTTCTCAAAACGATCAGCATTTTTGAGCCCCAACAATAGCAATGGCATTTCTCTCCATTTTCTTGTTGACACGAATCTTCAATTTCACAAGCACAAGTCTCATCTTTTGCATCTTTAACAACTCCACAGAAATTTGACATTTCTCAACCAATGTCTTATTTCCAAAAAAATGATCATAAAGTCTTGAAGCCCACAACCTAATGGTTCTATGTGACCTCTTTCCTTCCCAATTATTCATAATGTTCTCCTCAATTTCAATTAACCATTTAGGTGTTCTTGAAAGCCCTGAATTTGAAGATTGATTATCTTTATTGCAAGGGACTTCATTTTTCATATAATTTGGAGATGTGTAATGTTCATGTGGTTCTTGTGCAACATTTTCATTCCCCAAGTCTACATTTTCAATCTCCATCTATACATATTCATCTTCATTCCATTCATTCTCATTCCCCAAATCTATGTTTTCATTCCAGAAGTCTACATTTTCATTCTC
Source organism: Chamaecyparis obtusa (assembly GCA_027943335.1). Taxonomy (NCBI): domain Eukaryota; kingdom Viridiplantae; phylum Streptophyta; class Pinopsida; order Cupressales; family Cupressaceae; genus Chamaecyparis; species Chamaecyparis obtusa. The sequence goes on from BSBK01003715.1 coordinate 1,923,057, forward strand.
CATCTCTACATTTTCATCTTCACTCCATACATTGTTATTCACAAAATGAATTTCCATATTATTTTCAAATTCAACATCCTCTTCACTTGCAACTACATTTACGGGGTCACCTTGATTAATGTTTAACATACCTTCTCTCCTTTTTTGGTGATTTTCTGTATCTTTTTTCATATATGCTTGAATTTCTTCATCCACCACCTTCCTCTTCCGTTTATCCTTTTGATGAATGTTGCTTCCCATGGTGAGACCACAAGTTGACAAAAAACAAAAAATGGGGCCCAAATCACTTTTTCTTTCTACAACCCATGAAAAAATTATAAAATCCTGTGCTTCTCTACTCTATGGCGATAGGGAATATTTTGGTCAAAGTTACACCAGTCCATAATTGGGTACCCTATTTTATCGAGTACATGAAAAATGACAGGAGTAAATGAAAAAATTGAACTTTTATATATAAAGAGAGGTTTAAAAATGTATTATATATAAAAATACTAATGTATTGTATGTGTGTGTATATATATATATATATATATATATATATATATATATATATACACTAATGTATATACTATATATACTAATGTATTATATATATACGAATGTATTTTTTATATATATAATATATATAATGTATTATATTATATATTATATATATACTATAATAGGAGAGAGAGAGAGAGAGGGTGATGGAGACTTCCTAGGGGTCCTAACACTTGATAAGGCATACTAGGACCCCTAGGAAGTCCCCATGACACCTTTTGAAACATTTGAAGGCTCAAGTATGTTTGTAGGGGTTGTAGGACCCCTTAGGACACACTTGATTATTCCAATGTGTCCATAGGGGTCATGGTGACTTCCTAGGGGTCCTAATGTGTGATAAGGCATACTAGGACCCCTAGGAAGTCCCCATGACCCCTTTTGACACATTTGAACACTCAAGTCTCTCTGAAGGGGTCGTATGAGCCCTTAACACACACTTGAGCATTCCAATATGTCAAAAGGGTTCATGGGGACTTCCTAGGGGTCCTAATGTGTGATAAGGCATACTAGGACCTCTAGGAAGTCCCCATGACCCCTTTTGAAACATATGAATGCTCAAGTGTGTCTAAAGAGGTCATAGGAACCTTTAGGACACACTTGAACATTCCAATGTGTCCATAGGGGTCATGGGGACTTCTAAGGGGTTCTAATGCGTGATAAGACATACTAGCACCCCTAGGAACTCCCCATGTCTTCTTTTGACACATTAATATTAAAGTGTGTCTGAAGGGGTTGTAGGACCCCTTGGGACACACTTGAGGGTTCCACTATATCCATAGGGGTCATGGGGACTTCCTAGGGGCCTAACACGTGATACGGTGTACTAGGACCCCTAGGAAGTTCCCATGAGCCCTTTTGACACATTTTAACATTCAAGTGTGTCTAAAGGAGTCATAGGACCCCTTAGGACATACTTGAGGGTTCCAATGTGTCGAAAGGGGTCATGGGGACTTCCTAGGGGTCCTAATATGTGATAAGGTGTACTAGGACCTCTAGGAAGTCCTCATGACCCCTTTTGACACATTTGAATGCTCAAGTGTGTTCGAAGGGGTCGTATGACCCCTTAGGAAACACTTGAGGGTTCAAATGTGTTGAAAGGGGTCATGGGGACTTTGTAGGGGTCATAATGCGTGATAAGGTGTACTAGGACCCTAGGAAGTCCCCATGACCCCTTTTGACACATTTGAATGCTCAAGTGTGTCAGAAGGGGTTGTAGGACCCCTTAGGACACACTTGAGCATTCCAATGTGTCAATAGGGGTCATGGGGACTTCCTAGGGTTCCTAATGCATGATAAGGTGTACAAAGACCCCTCAAAAGTCCCCATGAACCCTCAGAAGTCTCTCTCTCTATCTCTCTATCTCTCTCTCTCTCTCTCTCTCTCTCTCTCTCTCTCCCCCTCTCTCTCTCTCTTTGCCTCTAGTGAACTATTCTTCAAAGCCTCCATTTCTATGTAGCTAGGGTTTACGGTGCTTGTAAAAGGCACAACTATGCCCCTGTAGGGCCTCATGCTCATGCTTGGAATCATATTATTTTCATGCATTCCCTGACATTTAATACAAAGATTTAGTCAACCACCTTTAAAGACCTAAAAGAAATGAAAAATAAAATTTTGGCCAAAAATACATACCGCATTTCTATATGTAGTACCGTCAGCTTCAACAATCCAATCAACTTCCTCTGCTTTGGTAGGAAGATTATAATTTCCATATTTCTCCAAGCCCTAAAATATTTTCGTCATTATTTCTCTCTACCTCTCCCTCTCCATTGCACTCAGCTTAGCCATCCTTATGTACTCTTTAAAAGAGATTCTCCAAAATTTGTATACAAAGGCATCCCAAAGGAAAAAATGAAAAATTTCCTAGAAAATATCAATAATTCATATACAAAAGCATCATACAGGAAAAATGACAAAAAATTAATAGCTAAAATGTAAAATTTATCATTAACACCGACAGTACCAAGGTCATACCCACTGTCAAATCCTGGCCTATGACATGCAAAATGAGCAAAGAAAGTGAAATGAAAAGGAAGTATGGATCAAGTAGTGAAGGTGCATCAAATGGGATCAATATCATAATAAATGAAGAAAATACTGTTATGGACAAAAATATTTGCATATTAATGGGAAAGAGTGGGAAGAGCTTTTTGGACCCATGATAGAAGTTACAGATAAGGAGGAAGAGCTAGGAAGGGGAAAGTGGAAAAGGAAAGAAGTAAGATATGTGTGTGAGCCTATGTTAGATGATGATGATGAGTACTCACCATCTACTAGTAGCTCAAGTAGTGACAGAAGATCTTCAGTGCACATGTGTACACTAACACAAAAAATTTAGATAGAGAAGTAACAAGTGCTGTGGAATTATCCACAGAGCAATGTGAAATGAAGCCTCAAATTGGTTCATTAGTAGGCAAAGAATTTGGCCATGCACTTCATTCTAGCACCACAAATATTTCTATTAGAAATGTCTATTCGTCAATGGCCTTGCATTTACGGGACATGGGAAACTAGGTTACTCATGTTGGGCATTATCCCTCAAATGTAAGTTCATTGCCACCTTTGGCAAGGCAGTCTCAGTCCTCATTTTACATCAAAGGGCAGCCATCTATGGTCCAAGGTTTAAATTCAGCTGACAGGTGGAGAGCTTCTCAAGGTACTAATCTCTTTCATAGAGAAGTTCTTGATTCATCTCAAGGTTCTGATTTAGGTGACCAATTCCTTGGAGGTTCACAAATAGACCCATTGATTTCCCAAATAGCTACACAGTCAACTATTGAAATGTCTCAAAAATGTGTTTTTCCCCTATTTCTCTGAGTTCCAGACTTTGATCATGTAGCTGACGACATTTTTTTCACCTAAATTTGATGAAATGAAAAGGGTATCTTAAGGAGATTATCAGCTTTCTATCGATATAATTTCTATCAAATTTTGAATCTGGTAAGTAATTATTAGTTATTTTCTAATTGAGTTACCTCTAAAGTGCTGATTTATATACTGATTGAAAAATGACTATAACTTTCAGACAATATAACATTTGTGAAATCCAAAAAATGTGTCACATTCTATGCTTCGCCTACTATAAGGAATTTTTATTTTTTTAAAATTTTGTAAAGTTTTGAATGAGTTAAGGTGGTTAGACACAAGAGTTTTTTTATTCTAAAAATGTTGTAGCAGAAAATTCAAAATTAATTATTTTTTTAGAAGAAAATTACAAAAAAATACATGTCACATCCGAGCATGAGTCTACTACTTATATATAAAATCTTATAATAAAATATTATCATTTGATTATGATTAAGGTGGTCAGACATACACCTACTTCTTATTTTTTCTAGAAATTTTTGTACTGCTATATTGAAATCTATACTTTTCACCAATCATACTAACTTTTTTTCAAAAAAGGCCTAGTAGTTTAGAAACTAAATTCAATTTTCTATAGATTATATTCTTACAACTTGTTGATATTAGGTTGATAGCTAGTTGAAATTTTCACATCAAGTTGACTAACCCTGATTTGCTGATTTTTCATTGCCACTTAAGGGCATAGTTTGGCCCCTCATGATCTTGCACATACCCACCCATCAAGATGAAAGTATAGACTATCTAATACATGTAAAGCAATTCACCCCATTGAATCATCCATCTTGTTTCTATTGTTGGATTAATTGTGTGTTGCCATTGATGTCACACAAATGTCATATCAATTATCATGCTTAGTCGGTTAGCAAAGTAGTTCCCAGTGATTACCGAGCTCAGTCAGTCAGCTAAGAGATTCTTAGTGTTTACTAAGCTTAGTCAGTTAGCAAGGTGGTTGTCAATGTTTATCAAGTTCACTCGGTCTCCAAAGGATGTTGCAGAATTCACAGTGGTAACCGAGTTAACTCAGTCACCAAAGGAATTCTTTTCGGATTAGTATTTATCGAGCAAGGGTGGCCCAATAAAGGATTTTGTTAATTTGAGAAATAAAGTTTGTTTATTCCAGCTGACTTTTGTAATGAGTGTTAATAATGATTATTAGTGCTGACTTGACAATCTGAATGGACAATCTGAATGGTATATATAGAAGGTCAAGTTGTGAATTCAAGTGGAAGAATAGTGTGCAAGTGGAAAAGAGTGAAGGAAGAATAGTGTGCAAGTGGAAAAGAGTGAAAGAAGAAGAGTGTGTGGATGAGTGAACATGCAAATCATTTTGGAGGAAAGTGTGAGAGAATTTTGAAGGATGGTTAGATATCCTTGAGGAGCAACAGAGATATATTTGATCAGGAAGGATCTAGTGAAGCAGAATAGAGATTTGTAATCAGCAATTCAGTTGCATCATTATTTAGGTCATTTCATTGTTACTTTCTTACCATTGTAGCAGTGATTTCAAAATCTCTTAACCGAGTTGGTTTAACAGCCATTTTGTAAATCCTCTAACAAGGTGACAGTTCTATTGAATTGTTTCAAAGACCTCTTACAAGGCCACTCCTAACAGGGTGATTAAATCCTCTAACAAGGTCACACCTAATAGTGTGTTTTGTAACCTTTTACTAGGTTGGCTCCTAACAGGGCATCACTTCAGAAGAGTGAAAAACACTAAGTAGTTACATTGGTGGTTTTTCCCATATTGGGTTTCCATGTTAAATCTGGTGTCTCTTGTGTTCATGTTATTTTCTTTATGCATGCATGTTAATCACTGATGAATGCTTAAGAATAGTTATAATTAATACTCACTGCAATAACTGAGTTTTAGCATTTCTCTGTATGTTTTTCGAGTGATAGCAGTAAATGAATTAATAAGACATCTAAGGGATCTGTGGTAATATTTTTATGGTTAAATGATTCACCCCCCCCCCCTCTCAGTTACTCCATCTATATTTCCAAGAATTGGTATCAGAGCTTTTGGTGCTTATAGGAAGGGTTACAAGGACCTGAGCTAAAGATCATGATGTCTTACAAGAGAGAAATTCCAAGGCTTAATAGAGATAAATTTTTAGCATGGCAAGGTCTCATGAGACTTCATTTGGCTTCCATTGGTGATTCAAGATGCAAATATCTTGATGGAGAATATACAGCTCCTACTGGCACATTATCTGTTGAAGACGGTGCAGAGAAAAAGAACCATAACACCATGATGATAGACATTTCATTAGTGCTCAGCTATTTATAATTTGATGAGATCAAAGACTGGACAACTGATTATGCAATGTGGAACAAGCTAAAGAAAATGTATGGTGGTGATGACAATGTGAAGAGAGCCAAAGAAAAAAGCCTAATAGGACAATTTGATCAGATGAAAATGAGAGAAGATGAAAACATTGCAAAATATGTTGAAAGGATCAAAGCAAGTGTTAGTGCAATCAGAGCTTCTGGAGGAACAATTGAGGATGAAACTATTATAAGTAAGGTTCTCAAAGCATTACTCCCTATCTATGCAATAAGAGTATCTGCTATTCAAGAAAGAAGATGTGAAGAAAATCACAATATAACTTTGGATGCCATAGTGGGAAGATTGACAGCTTTTGAGTTGGATAACTATGGCAACTATGTTCCAACTTCCAAAAATATTGAATCAGCATTCGAGGCCAAAATTTCACTTAAGAAGGGCAAGAAAATAAAGGACATCCAGTCAGAGAGTGAAGAAGAATTAGAGGAAAGTTCTGATAGTGATCTTGAAGTTATTGAAGCATTACTTGCAAAGAAATATTCTAGAGGCAGAGGTAAATACAAAGGTAAAACTCCCTTAATCTATTTCTCATGTGAAGAAATTGGTCATATTGCAGCTAGGTGCCCAAACAAGAAAAGCAGGGATGAGAATAAAGGTCACAAGTACAATGGCAAAAAGTATTTCAAATCATTCAAGGATAAAGATAATAAAACATGTTTTATGGCTAAGGATTCTGATAATAGTGAAGATGAAATTGTCTACATTGCTATAAAAGATGAATCTGATGATGATGAAGATGAGATGACACTTATCTCTCATATAAGAAAAAATGATACATGGATCATAGACAGTGGATGTTCACATCATATGACTAGTGATAGAACAAAGTTTAAACACCTTGAAGACTATGATGGTGGTAATGTAAGGTTTGGAAACAATGAACCTTGTTGCATAAAAGGAAGAGGATGAATCTCATTAACCAAAGAACTTATATGTGATAATGCATATTGGGTTGAAGGACTAAAGCATAATCTTCTAAGTGTAGCATAGCTAATCAAGATTGGATTCAAGGTTGAATTCATGCATGGAAAAGCAAGACTGCTGGATGACAAGGGAAAACTGATTGGATCAGGCAAACAAACCAAAGGTAACTTGTTTTATCTTGATCTTGGTGAATGCTCATGTTTTATTACTCAAATTGAAGAAAGTTGGTTATGGCACAAAAGGTTATTTCATGTAAATTTTGATAACATGGTGAAAATAAGCAAATTCAAGAAAGTAAGAGGCATTCTTACTTTGAAGAAACCTGATGTTGGTCTATGCAAGAATTGTCAGATTGGTAAAATGGGAAAGACTAGCTTTAAAAGTAAAAACTATCAGTCTGAAGATATTTTGGAAATTGTGCATACTGATTTGTGTGGATCTATTGGAATTGAGAGCTATACTGGAGAAAAAAAATTTATTCTCTTTGTTGATGACTACTCTAGAATGACAACTGTTATGTATCTAAGAGAAAAGTCAGAAGCATTTGAGAAATTCAAATGGTATTTGGCAAGAGTAGAAAAGGAAATAGGAAAAAGAATGAAGTGCTTGAGATCAGATAGAGGTGGTGAATTCATCTCCCATGAATTCAATAATTTTTGCATTGAAAGAGGAATCAAAAGATAGGTATTAGCCCCAAGAACTCCTAAGCAGAATGGAATAGCAGAAAGGAGGAATAGATCTATCATGGATTGTGCAAGGACTCTAATGATTGAAAAGAACATTGATATGAAATACTGGAAGGAAGCTATCAGCACTGTAGTTCATACCTTACACTGAGTATTGTTGAAGAAAGACACATTCAAAACTCCTTATGAGCTATGGTATGGCTATAAACCCAATGTAAGTTAACTGAAAGTATTTGGTAGTAAGTGTTACATCTTAAAAGAATCTAGAAAAGGAAAATTTGATGTGAAAAGTGATGAAGGAATATTTTTGGGATATTCTTGCAAGAGTAAGGCATATAGATGTTTGAATTTGTCTACTCACAAAATCATAGAAAGTGCACATGTGAAAGTTGATGAGTTTGCAGAAAAGACTGAAGAAGAAAGCAAAAAGGAACTAGAGGATTACAAGAGATTTTTTTACATTGAACTTGATACATTACCAGACACATCTGTCAATAAGGAGACTGCATCTACTAAGCCTAGTATAGTAAGCGAGTCACAAGAAGAAGTTCAAACTGATCACAAGGACCCGAGTCTCAGTCTGAAGCTACCGAGAAAATATCTACTGACCTCGAGCAACTAGAACCTGAAGATGAAATTCAAGAAGATGACAATGTAACTCATTTAAGAGGCAAGGAACTTGTATTGGCCAAGTATGTCAGGAGGCATCATACACCAGATCAAATTATTGGAAACAAATCAGAATGTACTATGACAAGAAGTAAACTAAAAGGTACATGTTTACTTGTTGATTTTGAACCTAGAAATGTCAAAGATGCATTGGAAAATGAAATTTGGATTGAGGCTATGAATGAAGAAATAAAACAAATAGAGAAGAACAAAACATGGACTCTTGTACCTAGGCCTAAAGATAAAAATGTAATTGGAACAAAATGGGTATTCAGGAATAAGTTGAATGAAGATGGTCAAGTACCAAGAAACAAAGCTAGATTGGTGTGTAAAGGATATTATCAAGAAGAAGACATAGATTATGGTGAGACTTTTGCCCCTGTTGTAAGATTAGAAGGTGTAAGAGCTCTACTTGCATATGAAGCACATAAAGGATTTAAGGTATATCAGATGGATGTAAAATCTGCATTTCTCAATGGTATTCTTGATGAAGAAGTCTACATTGAGCAACCTGAAGGTTTTATTGATCCAGACAAAAGGAATATGGTCTGCAAGTTACACAAAGCATTATATGGTCTGAAACAAGCCCCTAGAGCATGGTATGAAAGATTACATAACTATCTTATTCAGATTGGTTTCAAAAGAGCTAATGATAATAGTAGTTTGTACATCAAGGAAGGACCATATAACAAAATTGTCTTGGCAAAAATATTTGTGGATGATACTATGTTTACAGGTAATGATGATCAGTGCAAAGAATTTTCAAAGCAAATGAACAAAGAATTTGAAATGTCTATGTTTGGTTAAATAAAGTTCTTTGTTGGTCTTCAAATTCAGCAGAGCAAGAATGATATCTACAATACTCAGTCTAAATACATCAAGGAAATACTTAAGAAGTTTGGTATGGAAGATGCAAAACTAGTTGGTACCCCCATGTGTACTAGACTGAAGCTTACCAAAGATGATTATTCAAAAGAAGTAGATCAGACCTTATACAGATCAATGATTGGAAAATTACAGTATGTAGTTCATACAAGGCCTGATATTGCCTTAGCAGTTGGTATAGTAGCAAGATTCTCAGCAAAACCCAGAGAAAATCATATGATGGCAATCAAAAGAATCTTGAGATACTTGAAAGGAACTGAAGATTATGGCTTGTGGTATAAATTTGGAGGCAATCTAGACTTAAAAGTGTTTACTGATGCTGATTGGGTAGGAAACATTGATGATAGAAAGAGTACAAGTGGTGTAGCATTCTTTCTTGGCAAGAGGTTGGTATCTTGGACCAGTAAAAAGAAAAATTGCACATCCCAATCCACAATAGAAGTAGAATATGTTGCTGCAGTAGTAAAATGCTCTAATATTGTTTGGTTTAAATAGTTATTGGAAGGCATGAAGGTTGAGATCAAAGAACTAGTTGTTATGTTTTGTGATAATACAAGTGCAATAAATATTTCAAAGAATCCAGTAATGCATTCCAAAACCAAGCACATTGCTATAAAATATCACTTTGTCAGAGAATTGGTGTAGGACAAGGAAATCAGATTGGAATATATTCATACAAAAGAATAGATTGAAGATATATTCACCAAGCCACTACGTAAGGATGCATTCTTGTATCTAAGAGGTAAGTTAGGGGTCATTCCCCTATCTGAGGCTCACTAAATAAAGTTTTAGTGATGCATCAACCAGAGCATATTGAAGATCAGTTAGTTGATGTAGCTTAGTCAAGGAATCATTGCATATGAATCAGTACTTAAGGTACATTGCTATTCACCTGGTATGTGTTGTCTTTGGCATGTGTTGTCAAAAAGGGAGAGTTTGCTATCATATTTCAAGAAATTTCTTAAGATTTCTAAGAGGGAGAGTTTTCTCGGAGAGTTTGAGAAGTTAAGAAGGAGAGTTTTTAGTCAGAAAGAGAAGTTTGCTGATAGAGGGAGTTCTCATAGATGAGAATCAGAATGAAGCTAAGGATATGTTCCTTACTCTATGTTTTCGGTGAAATTTCATTGTGCTATGACATGTTGTGTTGCCATCAATGCCAAAGAGGGAGATTATTGGATACAATTGTCTGAAGGAGATTGTTGGATTAATTGTGTGTTGTCTTTGATGTCACACAAATGTCATATCAATTATCATGCTCAGTTGGTCAGCAAAGTAGTTCCCAGTGATTACTGAGCTCAATCGGTCAGCTAAGTGATTCTCAGTGTTTACCGAGCTCAGTCGGTCGGCGAGGTGGTTTTCAGTGTTTACCGAGTTCACTCGGTCTCCAAAGGATGTTGCAGAATTCGTAGTGGTAACTGAGCTCACTCAATCACCAAAGGAATTCTTTTCAGATTAGTATTTACCGAGTAAGGTCAGCCCAATAAAGGATTTTGTTAATTTGAGAAATAAAGTTTGTTTATTCTAGCTGACTATTGTAATGCGTGTTAATAATGATTATTAGTGTCCACTTGACAATCTAAATGGACAATCTGAATGGTATATATAGAAGGTCAAGTTGTGAATTCAAGTGGAAGAATAGTGTGCAAGTGGAAAAGAGTGAAGGAAGAATAGTGTGCAAGTAGAAAAGAGTGAAGGAAGAATAGTGTGCAAGTGGAAAAGAGTGAAAGAAGAAGAGTGTGTGGATGAGCGAACATGCAAATCATTTTGACGGAAAGTGTGAGTGAATTTTGAAGGATGGTTAGATATCCTTGAGGAGCAGTAGAGATATATTTGATTAGGAAGGATCTAGTGAAGCAGAACAGAGATCTGTAATCAGCAATTCAGTTGCATCATTATTCAGGTCATTTCATTGTTACTTTCTTACCATTGTAGCAGTGATTTCAAAATCTCTTAACTGAGTTGGTTTAATAGCCATTTTGTAAATCCTCTAACAAGGTGACAGTTCTATTGAATTGTTTCAAAGACCTCTTACAAGGCCACTCCTAATAGGGTGATTAAATCCTCTAACAAGGTCACACCTAATAGTGTGTTTTGTAACCTTTTACCAGGTTGGCTCCTAATAGGGCATCACTTGAGAAGAGTGAAAAATAGTAACTAGTTACATTGGTGGTTTTTCCCATATTGGGTTTCCACATTAAATCTGGTGTCTCTTGTGTTCATGTTATTTTCTTTATGCACTAATGAATGCTTAAGAACAATTATAATTAATACTCACTGCAATAACTAAGTTTCAACATTTCTCTGTATGTTTACCGAGTGATAGTAGTAAATGAATTAATAAGACATCTAAGGGATCTATGGTAATATTTTTGTGGTTAACTAATTCACCCCCCCCCCCCCCCCCTCTCAGTTACTCCATCTATATTTCCAACACCTATGATGTATACCCTTGAAAGACCTCTATAAAATTGGCTACACTGTGTCTAAACAAGACCATAACCCTTTTGACTGGAGAAGCCATGTCATTAGGGATTTCCATGTGTGATAGTTATGAGGGTTTAGAAGTTCTAGAAAAGAAGAGGTCTCAGCCATTTTTTATAGAAGAGGTTTTTTTTTTATATAATTTCAAGTTTACTAAAGTAAATTAGAGAAAATAAGAAATAAAACACCGCTCACAATTCAATAAACCGAACCCTAGAAGCTGGAAAATATTGCTTACAATGAGAGAGAAAAAAAGCTTCAAATGAGTATCATGTGTACCTTTGAATTTTTATAATCAAAATATCCATACATCTAGATAGGAGTCGTGGGTAAAAAATCTTGCAAGTCAAACTATGATGCCTATAAGGGTTTGAAGTTCTGCCTTTTCAAATCTGCCAACGTAAACATTGGCTCATGCACGGGGGTTAGAGGAATAAGGTGGAGGTCTGGTAAACAACATTGGGAAGGAAAACACTATAAATGACACCAAGAACGACACCCAAAAAAGATGCCCTTTCACATGCATACGCCTGTAAAAAATGCTAAGAATACCAGATCTAAAAACTACAACCAAAACCTCTCAAATTAGCTAAAAAATCCAAAATTTCTTCTATTAAATCCTTTCTCCTTTTCTTCTTCAAAAATGAACAAGCTATAGTAGATCCAGCTCTAATACCATGTAAGATTTGATGAAAAACAAATCTACTAAGCCCAAGAAACTTGCATGCAAAAACTTGTCACAAGGAAGAAATCTGTAGGAAACATACAAGGGTTTTGCTCTAACAATATGAAAGTTTATTATCATAAGCCAAAAGAATGTATCAAAATATACAATGGATCAATAATTATAGAAGGATATCAAAAAAACTAATGGAAAACCCTAATAGATAAATAGGCATTTAATAATTAGATTTAATTATTAAATGACTAATGCAAGTGCGTAAAGTGAAATCTTAAGAGGTAGAAAAATTAATTTAATGAATGTAATTAAATTAATTATTTACTCTAACATGAAGGTACACATGTACAATTAAAATAGGTTACATATTAATTTTCCCCAATATGACAAAAGGTCAGTTTCAAAAATTCTCTTCTAAAAAAGAAGCAAGCAGGCGCAAAAATAGGAGCATCATTCTTGTGTTGATTGTAGTCCCACCTGGACACTTGTCACCTTGGGAATGAACCTTGAAACCCACTCACTGAAGAAAACATCATTTTACCACCCAAACTATAGAATCTTATGTTCCTCTTCAATTAGGTTCTTACACCTGGCTTTAAGTTGTTTGGCTCTCTTCTCTAAGTAATCAAAATACATCCTTGCAGTTACAATCTCCTTAATCACTTTATCGAACAAGTAATTGTTATCATTGACAAAAATACTATTTAGCTTTGATGTGATGGATGAATCAAACTCCTCCATCCATTCTACTCAGTCTTTGATCTTTTTGAGGCTTTTCAAAATGCAAGGAAATAAATCAAAATTCTTACTAGAATATTCCAAGAGAAGAAATCTAGACTCACTTTTCATAGAATCCCTAGTAATAGATAACTTTAATAGACCTATAGTGTGATCATAGGTCTAATCCATTGTAGCATCCACCTATTTATGATCCTTATCTATTGATTATATTTCCTACATTTTATTTTCTCTAATAGTCCATTTATCAAGGATCTCCTCTAATTTATTCTTATCTTCCTTAAAAGAATTTAAAATGTCAAAAATCATAGAGATCCTATAATAAATAAACCTAGTGTTAATAATGCTGAGAAGATGCAAAATGGTACCATTGATCTTATATTCATACCTCCTCACCACTTCTACCTCTAAGGATTTGAGTTTTTCCCTCTCATAATGTAGTGCTTCTTCAAACTGGGCATCAGGAACCATGGGAGATAGGGGAATAGATATTATGGGGCTTATGCTAGGAGGTGGTGCAAGAGATGATGCAATAAATTTTTTGGAAGACTCACCTATTTCAAATTGCAAAGGTGCATGGTCTCCTAGTTGTGTAAGCCTTCCCATTAATTTACTATTTTTCCCCTTCTCAGCATCATAGGCCTTCATTAGATTTTCACATTTGAGCCTAAGATCATCCATAACCTGCTTATCTTTCAATGTTGTATCTTGCTACCTATACAGTTATATCAGTGGCCTCCACTGTTGAGGTCTCACTCACCCTCCTAACCATCAAGCCACCAACCAGATTAGTTCTTGTACCCTCATCTATCTTTATCTTATTTTTCTTCTACAATGACCACATTACCAGAGCAACATGGTCATCACCGAAGACCACCCCCTTTGATGGTACCAAAAACTCTTCTTCTTTTTTGTAACTAGTATTAGTTCTTTTATTGAATGCATCAAATACAATGACATCATCTATATCCCATTCTGGTAGTATCAAAACACTAGCATCCATAATCATCTTTCTTCCCTCTTTAGGGGTGATCTTGCCAAAATTATCTAGCATTTCTCTCTTTATTTCCTCTTTAATAGAAGAGTCCTCTTTGTCAGGTTGTTCTTCTCTTATATTCTCACACTTTCTCTCAAAATCCACAATGCTCTTTCTCCAATAAAATTGTACAAAAGCTCTAGATTTTGAACAAAATTATCATCTGACAAAAATCTACTAGATGACTCCTTTATCACGGGATCAAGTTCCTTATCTTTAAACTTTGCAATTGTTAGTTCCATAGGAGCGAAAGCTGGTTCCTCTAGCATTCCCTCTTTTATCTCATCCTCTATCAATACAATATCACCCACACTGCCTAGTTGAACCAATTTTTCAGCTAGCACCTCCCCATTTACAAATTATAGTGGGGACTAAGAGGGTCAATAGGCCTCTCACTTGATTGGGAAATCTCCTCAATTATTAGTTATTTAGGGGAAGGGTCATATGGAGATTCTATTGTAGGTCTTTTTTATACTTGCATACCTTCAGTGGTAAGGACCTTTCTTCTAATTTCTTTCCCTTTTCATCCACCTCATGTCTATATTTCACCATAATATACCTTGCTCTTTGTTGCACTATAGGGCTATAGTTTGGAAAGGTGCAATTCTCTTCATCAAAACACTCACCTGATCAGGATTGGCCTCAACCACTCTAGAATTGAAGTATTTCTTTAGAAAGGGCTATGGGGTTTTGGGTCCTGCAAGCATCAAACCCCCAATTATTGAAAAGTGTTCCCTCAATGGACCACTTCTGAAAAAAACCCTTTGTGCCTCATATATCTCCTTGAACTTGTCAAAATCAATTAGCTCATGATAATCTGTAGGTCTACTCAATTTGAAAACTGACCTAATTTCTTTTGCAATAATTAACACAATAGGTATCCTAACTTTACTCCTGACAACCCTAGCCATCGGGTTATAAGAATTTTCTATTAGAAACAAAAAGTCCACATCTATAAACACTCCTAGGACAAATAATTTTCCCATGTCCAGATCCCACACATTAAAATATGGAGTGTAGAAATTTCTTTGAATGAACCATATCTTAAAGATGTTCAAACCACTTATAGTTATATGGGTGTCCCTCAACTAGTTACTTTTTTCATACAACCCCTCATCAACCTTCAACCATGGAACAATTGGAATCAATTTCTTCATGGAAACCACATCATTTGTGGATTGGTCTAATTGTACCAAAAAATCATCATATACTGCCCTATCCTTGTACTCAATTTTACCTGTGAAATCCCTTCACAATGCTATAATTTCTATGGTGAGGGTTTCTATTTTTAATTACTTCACATAGCCTACACAAAACCCTCACAACAACACAATCATAGAAAGAAACTTACCTATTTTTTGCACTGTAACTGTAATTTTGAAATCCTTGAAGCTCCTTCTAACTACAAATTCATAGCTTTTACTCCACTCAAGACAAAAATCTCACTTTTTGATTGATGAAAGCTTTGTGAAAATAAAATCTCATCAATCAACTATTTACCCAATAGCTACAATTGTCACACACTTCGCAATAAGTTTCTCAGAAATTGAACTAAATGTTGCCAGTGGTCAAAATGTTCCTTTTGAAAATTTTGAATTTTGGTCATTGATGAAATTTTCATCCAAATGAATCCAACAACTCAGATTAAAATTTTTAAGACTAAGTCCACTTGAACAATCCACCTAGAAATTTGACCAATGAGAAAGCACGACATGGTAGCCACTTGGAAAAGAAACGTCAGCACCCATTTTTACTTTTCCACCTTGGCCACATATTTCTCAGTCGTGAAGTTGCGATGACTAAAGACATTACAGCTTTCCATCACAGGCTTGTGACAACTATCAAATCTTCCTTGATTTGACCCTCTTTAAATGCCCAGAGGATAGAGCAATGTGACATCATCAATGACACACGTCACACTATCATAGTTTCACGACAACCGTAAGATCTTCCTTAATCTAACTATTGTCACTAAGGATTGCACCCAATTTTCTAAGTGTTAAAACCTAGCAATCCTGTGAAACATGGGACTATTCTAAGGCTATGGGTAACCTATCCAAGAATAGACATCCGAATTAAGGGTCAGCTTCCCTTTGGATCACTTGAAAAACTTACTAACTTTTAGGAGGAAAGGGAGAGAGAGCATAAAAACAAACAACTAAAACTAAATGAAAATGAAGGTGATCCACTGAATTGGAAAGAAGATCCACAACTAAAAAAATCTTACTCCAATAGAAAAATAAAACTTGACTCACAAATTAATCCTACTTCCTTAAACTCTTAATGAAACAAGGTACTTGAAATACAAAAAAGGAAGAAATCTCCACAAGTCTGATAGTCTCAATCGCACACAAGTTACACTGTGATTATTTTCATTGGATTCATTTGAATGTTAACACATATCTACCATCCCTTTGTGGTTTTGAGGGCATGACATTACCTTTGGCTTTATGAGTGACTCTTGTTTATGGTCTGCGGGCTATGTTGTATGTTGGTGCCAGTATAATGAAGATTCACCATTTGTATTTGATTCATGACATGTGTTGTTATAGATGCCCATGAAACCTATGCTTGTTAATTATGCACCTTGGCCTATGTATCTTGATCTTGACATCATTTTACTATTATCTATGCTTGGAGATGTCTGTTGTCATCATGTATATCCGTGAGCTAGTTGTAGAGGATGCCACCATTGGTGTCATTTCTATTGTGTTTTTCATGCTATTTATCTATCATTACTTGATTGTGGTATCTCCATACACCTCTTGATCATGTCTCTGCTTAAAAATGTGCCATGTAAAAATATATCAGAGAAACCCTTAATTCATTAGTCACTTGCTCATCCCTGCTGTATGAACACCTGTGGCAATTCCATTTCTATTGTATGCTCTGTTTTGGATATATTTCATGAAATAGAAATGATGATACTATGCAGATTGTCTATCCTCTATATGAAAAGGGCCCTCTCTATTTGATATGATATATAGTTGCTAAGTTGAAGCATCTCATTTATTTTTTGTGGCTATTTGGTTCATTTCTCAATGCTTGCAATTGTACTATAGATCTAATGTGAGGATACCATTTGATGATATATTGTTTGGTGCTTATTGATATACCACTGTGATTATATATTCCTCATGATGACATGCCATCCACATAAGGCACTATCACTGATTCATTGACTAAGCCCCTTTGTATTTGTCCCATAATGTGGATCTGAATATGTTCATGCCATGAATGATGATAGAATTACATGCGGACTTGAGTATCTATTTCTCTGCTTTGATGACGATCCATTGTGCTTAAAAAGATCTATCTGATATTTCTAGATGGCATGCTCATGTTTGTACCTTGTGTTATAATGCCTTCTAATCACTCTGCCATTTGCACCTCATGATTTTTCGGTGTCTCCATGATTCTGCTCTCATGATCCTCATTGATACTGCATCATCTGGATGTTCCTCTTTTGTACTATGGGTGTTCTTGGCCCTTGATGTGATCAATGATAGAAAAATTGAGGATTTTCTATTATGATCCACATCAAGGGCCCAGTTTATTCAGGGGATTTGTTGTTGGATCAACTCCTCTTGTATCTACACATGAAACAAACACATCGGTGAAAACATGGTGCCTCTTTTGTTCTTTGGAGCCTTATACACATGCCCTGAGCACAACCTTTGTCAGAGGTGCATGGTTGAGTGTATGTATGCATTCTATAAATACTATGATACCAACTATTGCTTATATCCATTGGATCTAACCCATAACCACTCTTCTCTTTTGCAGGTTTTGGATCATAGGAGCTCTCTGGATAGGACCGAATTCAGACACCACTACTAGGCAATGTTTGGTACCCCAGTATTTAATTGATTTTTTTTATGTATTTCTATACTCATTCATGAAATTATGGTAATGGCTATGCTCATGGCCTTTGTGAGCTAAGATAGATGTTTTTCTTTTTTCCAGTTCTTTTCCCTTTGTAGAGCATACATATAACTGATACATGCATATGTAATCTTTAGATGTAGAAGTTTATTTCCTTTCTCTTTCATAAAATATCCAAAATGGAATGAACAAAAACTTAAATAAGATCACCTAATAACACAAACTAGGGGACTGTAGCATCATCTAGTAATTAGGTCTCCAATCTAAGAATGAGTAAAAATATGATAACATTCTAGCAACCTCTTTGGAGTGCTTGCCTTTTAAGCATCCTGACCTGCTGCCTCAAAGATCCATTGGGCATAGAGTCTTATAAGATTCAAACTAAACCTAGTTCCTTTGGACAACCAATCCTTCTTGCTCATAAAATCGCTAACCACTAGAGATAGCCTCTCTAGCTTATTACTACTCACACCAAATTGAAAATTGAATTGAAAGCAAACTAAACTAAAAATTGAAATCAAAACTTGTGCCAAGCACTTAGGGAACACAAAAAACTTAAAATTCTAACCTACTAATGTACAGGGTAGAAATAGACCTCATAAAAAAGCCTTGAGGTGAATCCCATTCACTGGAATGGACAACTCCTCTCCATCCATTTTAGCTAGCTAAAAAGCATTATGGGCTTTGCATCCAATCACCATGAAAGGCCCAGTCCATATGGCATCAAATTTAGTATGCATCCCTGGTTTATACTTTTCTTCATCCCATTTGAGGACAAGGTCCCCCTCCTTGAAAACTTTAGGTGTGGCTTTCTTATCAAAGTTTCTCTTTATCTGAGAATGATGAGCTTTCAGGTTCTCTAGAGCTAGTTTTCTGGTTTCTTCAAGCTCAACTAGTTCAAAAATCCCTACTTGCATAGCATCTTCTTCCATAAGATCAATTTCCTTGATTAAACCCAAAGTAGGCAACTTAGTAGACAAAGGAATCCTAGCTTCTTTCCCATAAACAAGTGTATAGGGGGAGTTACCTATAGACCTCTTAGGTGTTATTCTATCTGCCCATAAGCCCAACTTCAACTTGTTGTGCCAATCCCTTTGGTTTCCTTCTATAGTCCTTTTGATGATTCTCAACAAGTTCTTGTTTGTTGATTCTACCTAACCATTACCCCGAGGGTAATAGTTAGAAGAGGTACTTAGGAATATATTGTGCTTGAGTGCCCATTCTAAGATTCTAGTTCCCAGAAATGCCATAGCATTGTCTAAAATGATAGATTTTGGAGTGCCAAATCTAGACACAATGTCTTGATAGAAGTTTAGGACAGAGGTCTCATTTGCTTCCTTTAGTGCTATAGCCTCTGTCCACTTGGTAAAATAGTCTATTGTAGAAAGTATCCATTTGTGCCTAGCACTAGATGGGGGGTTGATAGGTCCAATGAAATCCAATCCCCATTTGGAGAAAGGCTTCTCCACATTGATGGGATGTAGAGGGAGGGCTGCTAACCTCTATTTTCCAAAAAATAGAACAGAGTTCTTGCACTTCCTTACCCAATAAAATGCATCTTTGTATAAGCTAGGCCAATAGTATCTAGCTCTCATCACTTTCAGAGTAGTGGTTTTGGCTGCAAAGTGTCCTCCAGAACCTCCATCATGAAACTCTTCCAGTATTTTATCCACTTGGCTGGTTTCAACACATCTCAACAAAACACCACTATGATCTCTCCTATACAGAACATCATCAATAATGATAAATGGGATAGCTTGGAGCCTATAGTACCTTCTTTTACTCCTTTCAAGGCCTTGAGGGTACTGACCAGTTGAGAGATAACATTTCATCTCTGTTGTCTAGCTTGCACTCTACTCTGCATTCTGGTTCATCAGGACAACCTCCTCCTTCTACTAGTTTTGGTCTGATATTCTCTCATTTAGTTGTTCACACAACCCTTTTCCTCTAATCATCTTGGTCACTTTAATTTGAATGTCACACTCCATGACTTTGGTGACCCAACTAGCCCTCTTGTGGCTCAAGTCTTTATTCAGTAGGAAATCTTTTATGCAAGGGTGAGAAACCATTAGGTGCACTATTTTATTGGATAACAAGTGTCTAAATTTTTTTAAACTCCTCACAATTTCTAGGACATGCTTCTCTACAGGAGTGTAATTAAGTTCATAACCATCCAGACCTTGGTTTTAAAAAGCCACTGGTTGCTCTTGCTTCTCAACATTCTATTGGATTAACATGGTTGAGATACTATCGGTGTCCCCAAAAGCATATAGGATGAAATCTTTAGAAAAGTCAGGATTTACTAGAGTAGGAGCAGAAGAAATCACTTCTTTGACTTCTTCAAAACACCTCTTTCCTTCACTTGTCCAATGAAAGGTTGAATTCTATTTTAGCATCTGGGTCATAGGCTTCAGTAGTGCTACAACATTTGGAATGAAGCTTCTTAAGAAGTTGATTCTTCCAAGGAAACTCTACAATCCCTTCTTATGAGTTGGTAGGGGTAGTGCCATGATGGTCTTTATCCTCTCGGGATCAATTATTGTCCCTTGCTTAGAAGCAATATGCCCTAGTAATCTACCTTCATGGACAACAAAAATGCATTTCTTAGGATTCAATGAAATTCCAAACTCTCTACACCTCTCAAAGATCTACCTCAGATGAGCTAGGTGATCATTAGTGTCCTTTGAAAAGACTATTATATCATCCAAATAAACTAGAATGAACTTATTCATCAAACCAACAAATGCCATTTCCATGGCTTTCTAAAATGTGGCACCAACATTGGACAGCCCAAAAGGCATCTTCCTATATGCCATGGTGCCCCATTTGGTGATAAATGCTATCTTATATTGGTCCTCTTCTTTGACCAAGATCTGGTTGTAGCCAGAAAAGCCATCTAGCAGAGAAAATCTGTTAGACCCTGAGACATACTGCAAAATTTATTACATGGAGGGAAACAGGTGATGATCTTTGAGTGAGGCTCTATTAAGGTCTCTGAAATCCACACATAATCGAATTTCACCATTCTTCTTCCTAATTGGTACTAGATTGGAAACCCAAGAGGTGTGTTTAATGGGAAAAATAATATTGGCTTCAATCATTTTCCTCAACTCTATTTTCATCAAGACTTCTAACTTAGGATTGATAGGTCTCTACTTTTGTCTCACTGGTTTGGCATGGGGTTCTAGCTCAATGGTGTGATGGGCTAGATGGGGATCAAACCCCTTTAGATCATAGTATTACCATGCAAAAACATCACTGAAATCTTCACATAATGAAACAAAGGTTTACTTTTCTGGCTGTGTGCATACCTTTCCTAACTTAAGAGATTTGTCCTTGAGAATTTCTATAGACTGGTAGTGTTCCTCCTTGACTGTTATGCTGGCCTTGTCTCCTCTGAGTTGATCATCAGAGTTAAAAATGGATTCAAGGGTGACCAGTCCCTTAGGTAGCTTATTACTTTTTAACTGTAGCATCTGGTCATTATATTGGCGAGCATGTTTATTCTGGTTAACTTTAGAGAACTTAGCTTCTTCTATCAAAAAATTAAAAATCTGCTCATCATTTTCAAAAACTTGCCAGCTCACCTGATTGTCTGGTATAAATGGCCTTACCAGGACCTTTACATGCTGTGACTCGGGACTTGTGATCTCTTTTGGAATATTGTATTCTACTCCCATGGTAGCTAGCTTGTTTGCCTATTTGTTCTGATTTCTTGGGACAACAACCAAATTAAAAGCACAAAAATCTTCCATTAAATCCCAAACCCTGTGCTTAAACATCTTAAGTGTATCATTCTTTGTGAGATTAGTGCCAAAAATTTGATTGACCACTAACTCACTATCACCTATAACTTTCAGGCACTTGATTCCTCTCTTTCTAGCCCATTCTAAACCATGAATCAAGGTCTCATACTCTGTTGTATTGTTAGTACAGCTAAAAGAAAAGTGAACTGCAAAGTAATACATTTTCCCTTTTGGAGAAATTAGGATAGCTCCTCCTCCTGAACCAACTTTGCTTCTTGCACCATCAAAAAATAACTGCCACAAATCACCATTTTGATCTTTAGAATGCTTATCTTCTTTCTTCAACAAATCTGGAATCACAACACCTTCTTCATGAATAATATACATTCCAATACCAGAAATCTCCATGTTTCTAAAAGAGTTATCCTCCTCCAAATCTCTTTCAGCCCACTCATCCAAGACAATATCAAGAATCTTTTCAACAACAGTTTCAGGTTTAGAATCACTTGGGTCTTGTTCATGAAACATCAGATTGGCATTTATAGGGCTTGGGGTATAAGGTTTAGCATGGATTTTTGCAAAAGCTTCAGACTTGATTCTAACCCTAGTCCCATACCTAGTTTTGAAGTATAGATGAGACCAATTAGCTGAGAGATATCTCCCTAACCTGGTAGTGAATTCTCTACTTATATAGATAGAAAAGTGAGGAGGTAGGTCTATGACATAGACATCTTGGGGGATAGAGAAGTTGGGACATTCATGTAGAGTGAGGCTCAGGTCCTTAATGACTCCAATGGTGCTAACTGATGACCCATCCAACTAAACAACATGCCTATCTATTGGCTCATAAGGCAATCCTAGGAGGTCTACTAGCTATTTAAAAATCATAGAACTACTTTCTCCCGAGTCTATCATACAATTATGAACCAAGAAGTCTCCAACAATAAGAGTTACATAGAAAGGAGGAGGTTTAACCTATGGGGAAACAATGGGCTGCAAGATGGCTTCTTTGGTTTGCTGCTCCTTTTGAGGTGTTTCAACCACTAGGACCCTAGGTTGTTCTAAAATAGCTTCTTGATTTGATGAAATCTTAGCCAACTCACTAAGTGTTAGCTCCTTTTGTTAAGGGATTGCCAGGGTGTCCATTAAAGGCACATTGATAGAGGTCTTCATCTGTTTCACAATATTAAAAGATCCCAAACTTACTTTAGACTGCCCTTTTGGTGTAGCATTGTCTATTTGTGCAGACACCAACTGTGTAGCTTCCTTGACTAGTTCCTTAGCCTCTTTTGACTAGTTTAGGACTGGAGCTTGAACTGCCTTGGGTTGTGGATTCACAATAGGAGCTTGTTGACTAGTAGAGGCCACTTGTTCAACCTCCAAATCCTTCTTCTTAGACCTTGTGTTGGCTGCAAGTGGAATATAGTTCGAGTTATCATTTGGTGAAAAATTTTCTCCACAAAAATCTTCTTTCTAAAAATTAACCAGTGCCACCTCAGTTGTCTGCAACTCATTTGGGGTAGCAACTGGACCTTGTTGAATTTTTGGCTCTTGAACCATCTCCTATGGCATCATCACATTGTTTTGCACCATGAGGGCCTAAGGATAGCCACTAGAACACATCCCTTGGATATGTTGTTGATTGCATGGGCAGCCCCATGGATATTCTTGTGCCAAGTTATTCTGAGCTACAAGAACCAGCTCTCTAAAAGCGCTAGGAGTGTTAGGATTTCATGGCTGATTGGCTTTTTGGTTGTAATTTCTTGCTTGGCCTTGTTGGCCTTGTTGGTATTGGGGCTTGTTTTGCTGGTAATGATTTTGATAGGGCTACTGATAAGGCTATTGATAGGGTTGTTGGTAAGGTTGGGACTGCTACTTCTTTAGACTAACCAACTCATTAGTAACAGTTTGCAAGGCATTTTTGATCTCGTTCAGCTCTTGGGATTGATTCACCAATGGGCTAGTAACTTGTTGAGAAGGAGCTGGGAGAGGCAGAATAGATGCCAAGGCTAGAATTGCTTAAGGAACATGATGAAGCTCAGGAAAAATAGGTGTTGGAGGCCTTGGGGCTATCTTTCCCACTTGGATTAGGCTATTTTCAGCTCTTATGGCAAGATCATATGCTGCTGGTGAATTAGTCCCTCCCATGGATTGGATCATAATAGAGATATCACTGTTGAGGGCCCTTAGATAATATAGGAAGGCATGCTGGCTTGAAGGTCTAACTATGGCTGGTATTCTATTCCATGTCCTTTGAAATCTGAAATTGAAATCCATCATGTATTCTTGGGGTGACCTTTTAATAGTAGTCAAATGCTCAACTAATGAGAGGTGATCTGATTTATCTTCAAATTGATTGGTCAAGGCTTGATCCAACCCATCCCAATTAGCTATAGAACCAACTACTTTGCCTCTAAACCATTGCAAAGCTTTTCCTTTGAGGGAAGCTGCCAACAACCTCACAGCCACATTATCCTGGGTTATATTATGAAGAGCACAAAGGGATGCTACATCTCTTATATGCTCAATAGTGGAGGTCTGATCCTCTCTAGTGAAAATAGGCAAACTTTTAAGAGCTGATATAGGTATGTCATTATGATGCTAGAAATTCAAGGGGCTGCCTTGATTGAAGGCTATAAAAGGATGTTGTCTAGCCATTGGAGGATTAAGGGGAGCTTGAATTGCTAGTGTTGCTTGCACTGACTAAATTTGGGAAGTGGTTGTAGGAATGCGAGCAGGATTAGGAGTAGAGCTAGGAGTAGGATTTTGATGAAGGGTGCTCCCCTTAATACCACAAACACATAACCAAAACATAGAAACAACAACAACAATATGCAAGAACAAAAAATTGGCTTCTTATTATCTCCACAAATTTGGAATTACAAACTTTTAGAATTACAATATGCAAAGCCACATGGGCATTCCCTTACAATATTCTGTAGGACAAAGCCTTGAATCAATACCTAGATCTACTACCTCAAATTTCCCTAGACAACACTACGGGCCTTCTTTATATAGGCATTTTCTACTGCCCGAGAAGGTTCCATAAATTTAGCCCTTAGGGCCGACCAAACTTAGAATTATTTATTTTTCAATTTATTACATCAAAGTCACCTCAAAATAACTTTTGAAACCCAAACAAAAATTTTGAAGGAAAATTATTTTCTGCCAATTCAGGTGACCCAACTTTTGAATACCATAAGTCATCGCCAGTTGACCCGATTGACTATTATAACCCCATTTTGGAAAGGCCACGAAGTGCTCTATAGGCTTAACTCACACAAGCACCTATCACCCAAATTTATGACCTCATTTGGGGCCTCTAAAGCCTTCAAAACTGAGTTCAAAGTTTTTGTACCCTATTGCCAATACCAAAAATCTTAAATATCTTCAAAACTAGACCTGATCTAGCCATGAAACTTTACTGGCAGGCTGATATGACTGAGATGAACTTCAACATGTAAAATTAGAACATTCCAAGATCGTAAGACCAACTTACTAAAAACAACAAGTTTCCATAAATAGCAGCTCTACACAAGTTAGCCCTTATTGAATACAAAAATAGAAATATTTTTGGTTCATGCAAGATTCCTCTTACACCCAGGATGCTCCTGCATTAGACACCCAGGGTGATTTGAGAAGTGACCCTATCATGACTCAGGTGTGCAGAGGAAAACCAAGATGGTTAACCTCCTCCTTTGTTAGCCGTGATGAATCTTCAATAGGTCATCCTTTCCATTTGACCAAATACTCTTCATATGTCCTGTTCCTTGTGCTTCTGCCAACATGACTATCCAGTATGTCTTCAATCTCCCTGATATCTGGACTGGTTGCTGGAATACTCCACTACTTTATTATGATCTCATCTTCAACACCTTCCTCATGATACTCTATCAGATCTCAAATGTTAAACACTGGTGAAATATTCAGCTTAGTAGGCAACTTGACCTCATATGCATTTCCTGAATTGTGCTACTTTAGTATCTTACATCGCCCAAACTTCTTCATTTTCAACTTGTTATATGTACCAACTAGAAATCTTTCCTTCCGCAAATGAACCATGACTTCATCTCCAACCTGAAATTCCTTATGCCTCCTTTTCTCATCTGCCTTAGCCTTATACTACACATTCATCTTGGTAATGCGCTTCCTCACCTCCTCATGGATGTTCTTCAAATGTTCTACAAAATCCTCAGCTTCAGCACTACTTATTTCTCCTTTATCTATCTTTCTCAACTTAGATGCATTTCTTGGACTACTCCCATATACAACCTGGAATGGTGATTTACCAGTGCTCCTATTGACAGAATTATTCTATGCAAATTTTGCCTGTGGTAAAATCAAATCCCATCTTGTTGGCTTATCTCCAACCAAACATTTTAGCAAATTTCCCACACTCCTATTCACCACCTATCTTTCCATCAATCTATGGATGATGTGATGAACTAAACTTCAAATCTATCTTCAACTTCTTCTACAATGTACACCAAAAATATCCAATGAACTTAGTGTCCCTATCTAAAACTATACTCTTTGGCAAACCATGTAGTCTCACCACTTCTCTGAAAAATAATTCCGCTACATGAACAACATCATTAGTCTTCTTGCAGGGAACAAAATGTGCCATCTTTGAAAATCTGTCAACTACCACAAAAATTGAATCATGTCCCCGTTGTGTCCTTGGTAATCCAAGAACAAACTCCATACTGATATCCTCCCAAGGCTTCTCTGATATAGGTAATGGTTGATACAACCCTATATTCTACTTCACTCCTTTCACCATCTGACATACTCTGCAACTTTGTACAAACTTCTTGACATCTTGCTGCAACTATGGCCAATAATAATTCTCAGTAACCAAAGAAAGGGTTTTATCATGACCAAAATGTCTAGCCAATCTTCCGCTATGCTTTTCCTTGATGAGATTCTCCCTCATAGAACTTTTTGGAATGCACAACTGACTCCCTCTAAATAGCATATCATCCTAAATGATGAAATCCAGCCACTTCATCCTATCTAGAGTAACAAGTTCTTTACAAGCTTTCCATGCTTCACCAAAATCAGGATCCTCTGGAAACAAATTCTTGAGTGCCTTGAACCCAACCACCTCAATCTGCATCTCTGTTAGCAATAGTTTCCTTCTGCTAAGAGCATCTACAACCCTGTTAGACTTTCCACTCGTATGTTTCAAAACAAATGTATAATGCTGCAAAAACTCAACCCATTTCAAATGCCTTTGATTCAACTTTCCTTGACTATTCAAATATTGCAAAGCTTGATGATCAGTATACAAAACAAACTCCTTAGGAAGTAGATAGTGTCTCCACTTCTTCAATGCCTAAAGTATAGCATAAAATTCTTGATCATAAACAAAATAGTTTCTCTTGGCATCATTCAACTTCTCACTGAAATAAGCAATAGGTTTACCTTCTTGACTCATAACAACTCCTATTGTAGTACCGCTAGCATCACAGTCTACTTGAAACACCTTATTAAAATCAAGAAGTGCTAAAATAGTTTGTTCTATAACCTTTTGTTTCAACAATTGAAAAATCTTTTCTACCCCATTAGTCCACTTAAACTCTTTTCTATCCCCTCTCATTGTTTCATTCAAGGGACCACAAATACTGCTAAAATTTTTGATAAAATTTCTATAAAAACTAGCCAAACCATGGAAAGACCTTACCTCAGTAGTACTCCTTAGAGTAGGCCATTCAAGGATAGCTTGTACTTTCTCTGGATCCATTTTTAGACCTTCTATTGAAACTACAAATTCCAAATACACTAATTCCTTTTTCAAAAAACTGAACTTCTTCAAATTAATCAACAATTTCTCATCTCTCAACTTCTCAAACACCATACGAATATGCATCATATGCTCTTCCAATGTCTTACTAAAGATCAAAATATCAACTAGGTACACAATGACAAACTTACCCAGAAATTATTTCAGAACCTCGTTCATGAGCCGCATGAAAGTGCTCGGTGCATTGGTTAGCCCAAAAGGCATGACCAACCACTCATATAGTCCTTCCTTTATCTTGAAGGAAGTCTTCCATTCATCTCTTTCTCTGATCTAAATCTCATCATATCCACTCTTTAGATCTATCTTTGAGAAATACACAACTCCACTCAAACAATCCATAATATCATCCATTTGTGGCAATGGAAACCTATACTTGATTGTGATCTTGTTTATTGCTCTGGAATCTGTACACATCCTCCATTCTCCATTCTTCTTTGGTGTTAATATTGCTGTTATAGCACATGGACTCGGGCTCTCCCGAATCAATCCCTTTTGTAACAACTCATGTACTTTTCTGTTCAACTCTTCACTATCTATTGGTGTTATTCTGTGTGATGCCTTGTTTGGAAAACTAGCTCCTGGAATCAAATCCATCTGATGACTGATCTTCCTTATCGGTGGTAATCCATTAGGTACATTATCAGATACAATATCTTAAAACTCATTTCAACAAATCTGCAACCTCTATAGGTACATCCTCTACTTCCTCTTTACCAACTTTTGGAATTAAAGCAAAACACAAATGCTCATGCCTCATACCATCTAGGAATTTTATTCCATCAACAAAAGTTATTCTTGCATTACCACATACCTTTTCTTCGGTCTCCTTCAATGGCTTTAGCTTATGTCACACTCCATCCTTTGTTAGGGAATAGGTATTTGC
This sequence comes from Chamaecyparis obtusa, assembly GCA_027943335.1. NCBI lineage: Eukaryota > Viridiplantae > Streptophyta > Pinopsida > Cupressales > Cupressaceae > Chamaecyparis > Chamaecyparis obtusa. Next base: position 1,951,221 of record BSBK01003715.1, read on the forward strand.
ATGACCATCATGTACAACATATCTGTCAAACTGCCACGGCCTACCCAACAACATGTGACATTCATCCATAGGTATGATATCACATAGTACCTCATCATGGTACCCACCAATCATGAACTTTACTAGGCACTGCTCACTGACCATGACCTTGTGGTCATCCTACACCCAGGTAATCCTGTATGGATGTGGGTGTTTTTGTCTCTTGAGCTTCAACTTTGTCACCATCTCTTCTGACACCAAATTGTTAATCAACATTTCTCCTCTTTCAGCATCTTCAAAATTTGATGATTTGGCATCTTCATATACATGTGCAACTCTAGCCTGGCCTTCATTCCTCCTATCTATCCTTCCTTGGAATTAAAGAAATTCAAATGCCCTATGACCTTCTTCTCCATAGTGAAAACATGTTCCATGGAAGCCTCCTCTTCCAGATCCTTGTCCTCTTCATCTTCCTCTGTGATCTCTATTGTTTTGATCTTGGAAATGATTGGAATTGTTTCCTCACTGATTTTGACTGCTACTAGCCTCATCTTTCTTTTTTAGATCTTCATTCTGGCCTCCATATGACCATCCACCAGATCATCCACCATGACCTCTTCCATTTTGTCTACTCTCAAACTTCTTGTTCAACTTTTCCTCTACTTTTAGGGCAAACTGGTATGCCTCTTCAATACTGTTCATTCGAACCAGATTCAGCTCCTCCTAAATGCTTGGCCTCAACCCATTAAGGTAACGGGAAACTTTCTCCTTATCAGCTTTTGCATGGCCTATTCTTATGAGGATTTGATAGAACTCCTCTATATACTCCTAAACAGATCTTCCTGCTTGCCTCAAACTTTGCATTTTCTTCAGTAGGTCAAGCTCATAATCAACAGGAATGAATTGTCACTTCAATTTAACCACCATTTGATCCCATCTTATGATTTTATCTTTCCCTCTTCTATTTCACTCCAGTTGAATCTCTTGCCACCAGATCTTCGCATGACCCTTTAGTCTGGCCTTCATGAATTTGACGCTATTAGGATCCTCAATATCTTCATACTCAAAATATTCTTCACATTCATTGATCCAGTCGATCAACTCCTCTAGGTTAAGATTTATTGAAAATGTAGGAACCTCAATCTTAGGTCTTTTTTCAATCTTAGAAATGGCTCAAAAAAGTCTTTCTTCTTCCTGGTTCACAACTTTGACTTCTCCTTCTTAATCTTCTTCTTCGGCTTCATCCTTGCTTTCATCTCTGACATTAAGATTCATTCCTCTATGAATCTCCTCTTGCAATGCTTGCACTTGCCTCTATAGTGCTCTAACCTCAAATGTTACAACACCAGCTCTTCTACCACGTTCCCTTCGTGGAGGCATTTTTGCGCTTCTCGCTAAAATCCTAACCACGGTCCTGGTGCAAACTGCCTCATAGTCAGTGATCTATTTACACACTCAGGAACTCCTAATCTAATACCACTTGATGAAGGGTTCCCCCTTTAATACCACAAACACATAACCAAAATAGAGAAACAACAACAACAATATGAAAGAACAAAAAATTGGCTTCTTATTATCTCCACAAATGTGGAATTAAAAACTTTTAGAATTACAATATGCAAAGCCACATGGGCATTCCCTTACAATATTCTATAGGACAAAGCCTCAAATCAATACCCAAATCTACTACCCAGAACTGCCCTAGACAACACTACGGGCCTTATTTATATAGGGATTTGACACCGCCCGAGAAGGTTCCAGAAATTTAGCCCTTAAGGCCGACCAAACATAGAATTATTTTATTTTTCAATTTATTACATCAAAGTCGGCTCAAAATAACTTTTGAAACCTGAACAAAAATTTTGAAGGAAAATTATTTTTTGCCAATTCAGGTGACCCAACTTTTGAAGACCATAAGTCATTGCTAGTTGACGCAATTGACTATTATAACCCCATTTCAGAAAGGCCACGAAGTGCTCTATAGGCTTGACTCGTGCAAGTGCCTGTCACCCAAATTTTTGACCTCATCTGAGGCCTCTAAAGCCTTCAAAAATGAGTTCAAAGTTTCTATACCCTGTTGCCAATATCGAAAATCTTCAATATCTTCAAAACTAGACCTGATCTAGCCATGAAACTTTATTGGTAGGCTGATATGATTGAGATGAACCTCCACATGTAAAATTAGAACATTTCGAGATCGTAAGACCAACTTACTAAAAACAACAAGTTTCCATAAATAGCAGCTTTGTACAAGATAGTGCTTATTGAATATAAAAACATAAATATTTTTGGGTGATGCAAGATTGCTCTTACACCCAAGATGCTCCTGCATCAGATTTGCAAATTTTGACACACTAATTTGGGCTGCTTTAGACCTCTTTTTGATGGATGGAAGCTTTGTATACACAAAAGGATTCTTACTCTGCCTAGTTGGGATGCCACTCATAATCTTAAGTACTGATCTGCATGAAACAATATTAGAGTCACTAGGTATGATTTCAAAACACTATCATTGCTCATACCACACAATAACTTGCATAAAAATTTCATAGAAATATAACTCATTGAGTCTTATGTCCCACCGGGCATGCGAAAAATTGTTGTCACTAAGGATTCCACCCAATTTGCTAAGTGTTAAAACCCAACAATCCTGTAAAACATGGGACTATTCTTAGGCTATGGGTAACCTATCTGAGAATAGACCTCCAGATTAAGGGTCGGCTTCCCTTTGGATCACTTGAAAAAATTACTAACTTTTAGGAGGAAAGGGAGAGAGACCATAAAAACAAACAACTGAAATTGAATGAAAATGAAGGTGATCCACTAAATTGGAAAGAAGATCCACAACTAAAAAAAGCTTATTCCAATAGAAAAATAAATCTTGAGTCACAACTTAATCCTGCTTCCTTAAACTCTTAATGAAATAAGGTACCTGAAATATAGAAAAGAAAGAAATCTCCACAAGTCTGATATTCTCAATTGTACACAAGTTACACTATGGAATTAAGATGAATTCCTGAAAACCAACTTGGATTCAACATGAAGATTAAGGATACAAAGACATCATAGTAATCCTGCATGTGATTTCAAAAGCAAATCCGGAATTGTAGGAGAACAAGAAGGATCAATTTTCACTGCTGAAAAGAAACTAAGTACAATTGTGTCTCTTAGAGCTACAACACTCATATCACAGAGAAAGAATGAAGAGCTAACCTCAATCACCAAAAGTGAGAGGTATATAACTAAAACCTAGGAATCTACATTCAAATTCCACTACCTCCTAAGAATAGAAAAAGATCAATAAAAGACCCATGAGGCTGTATCATAATTTGAATGCCAAATTCCTAAATTTCTAGGGGGTGAGGAAAGTGGGGTCCCTAAAAATAGCTAGTCAAAGAAGACCATTCAGTCCACTAAGTCATCCATCAAAAGATTCTAACAATGGTTTATAGAACACCACTGTCAGAATTTACAATAGAATGTGCAATGACTGTTACATTTTAAAACTGACCCCTATATCAATAAATACCATGGATTTATCATTTATCCTAAGTCAAACAAATGACTCTCAACCCAATTAAGGGGAAAGCACATTTTATGACCTATTACATCCATAGAATAAATCCATCTATACCTAGCACAAAACTTAGGATATCAAGAAACCAACCTAATGTTTTCAAAATATCCTATCAAAAGAAAATCCCCATGCTCAAGCTTGAATACATATTATCAAATAAAATTACCAATGAAAATTTTGACCCTATGAAAGGGGAGAAAATAATCCAATAGTCATTTAACAAAAACTTCCTCACAAAACAAAAATTGGCACCTAGACTTCTCCATTTGGCATCTGGCAAGATGCTATTTCCACTGGCACTTCACTGGACTCAGATTTTGGAAACAACAGCTCATGATTCATGGCAATACAGAGGTAGGTGTTTGATTTTGAACTCATCTTTTCATCCTACTATTGATTTAGATGGACTGGCATTGTATTTCATCTCTGATACTAAAAACTTAATTTGTTGTATGCTCAGCTCCATCAAGGGCACTGTGATGGCAAGCTTATTTGTGTTTGATCATGTACTGGCATTGCATTCCTATGAGTGTATAATCGACCTCATGAATATGGAACTCACAGTATAGATTCACTGTTATGATTTGCAATCATTTCATTTTTTCTGAGTTAGGGCATGACATCAATGGCACTGTACATTGAATTTCTTTGCATTTTATTGGAATTGATGCCTCTGTTCTTGAAGGCACTACCATGTATTTCCTCTCTACCTGTATCATTTTATTTTGTTGATATTTCACCTTCATGGAAATCTTTCCACCTTTGTGGGCATTGCTATGTTTGAGGGTAACCCACTGCATTGTATTTATGACATAATAACATTTATGTATTTGATTTGATAGAATAGACTTTACATTTGTGTTGGAAGCATCGTGCATTTGGCATACCAATGGAAACTTACTCACTATTATGATTTTCATGTGGCCCTCAGGGGTCAATGCATTGCTCACTATTTTTATCATGCTAGCCTACGGGTTGCTATGTATGAGACTAGAGCATGAGCTTGCTATTTTGTTTCACTTGGTAGCTTTTAGTGCCGAGGGCCATGGAAAACCCATGTTAAAAATGAGGGTATTGTGTCATGCTGATAGTGGCATAGGGTTTGTGAAAGTTTTGAAGCATGAATGAATAACTATTTGGCATATGGCTTCAAGCCTATTCATTACTGTATCTTGGCACTCTAATGGCATTGCCGCACTATGATGTCTTCTATGTTGTATTCACTGGCATCTACTCATTGATGGTATTTGGTAATTCTTTTGCTTGCTATCAACTCTTTTATGTTTCCAGTGAGGGCACTGTGATTATTTTTGTTGGATTCATTTGAATGTTAACACATATCTACCATCCCTTTGTGGTTTCAAGGGTATGACATTACCTTTGGCTTTATGAGTGACTCTTGTTTATGGTTCATGGGCTATGTTGTATGTTGGTGCCAGTTTAATGAAGATTCACCATTTGTATTTGATTCATGACATGTGCTGTTATAGATGCCCATGAAACCTATGCTTGCTGATTATGCACCCTGGCCCATGTATCTTGATCTTGACATCATTTTTCTATTATCTATGCTTGGAGATGTGTGTTTTCATCATGTATATCTATGAGCTAGTTGTAGAGGATGCCACCATTGGTGTCATTGCTATTGTGTTTTGCATGCTATTTATCTATCATTACTTGATTGTGGTATCTCCATACACGTCTTGACTGTGTCTCTGCATAAAAATGTGCCATGTAAAAATATATCAGAGAAATCCTTAATTCATTAGTCACTTGCTCATCCTTGCTATATGAACACCTGTGGCAATGCCATTTCTATTGTATGCTCTATTTTGGATATATTTCATGCCATAGAAATGATGATACTATGCAGATTGTCTATCCTTTGTATGAAAAGGGACCTCTCTATTTGATATGATATACTATTGCTGAGTTGAAGCATCTCATTTATTTTTTGTGGCTATTTGGTTCATTAGTCAGTGCTTGCCATTATACTATAGATCTAATGTGAGGATACCATTTGATGATATATTGTTTGGTGCTTATTGATATGCCACCATGATTATATATTCCTCATGATGACATGCCATCCACATAAGTAACTATCATTGATTCATTGACTAAGCCCCTTTGTATTTGGCCCATAGTGTGGATTTGAATATGTTCATGCCATGAATGATGATAGAATTACATGTGAACTTGAGTATTTATTTCTTTTCTTTGATGATGATCCATTGTTCTTAAAAAGATCTATTTGATATTTCTGGGAGATGGCATGCTCATGTTTGTACCTTGTGTTATAATGCCTTCTAATCACTCTACCATTTGCACCTCATGATTTTCCCATGTCTCCATGATTCTTCTCTCATGATCGTCATTGATGTTGCATCATTTGGATGTTCCTCTTTTGTACTATGGGTGTTCTTGGCCCTTGATGTGATCAATGATAGAAAACTTGAGGTTTTTCTATCATGATCCGCATCAAGGGCCCAGGTCATTCATGGGATTTGTTGTTGGATCAACTCCTCCTATATCTACACATGAAACAAACATCAATGAAAACATGGTGCCTCTTTTGTTCTTTGGAGCCTTATACACATGCCCTGAGCATAGTTTTTGTCAGAGGTGCATGGTTGAGTGTATGTATGCATTCTATAAATACTGTGATACCACTCATTGCTTAGATCCATTGGATCTAACCCATATCCCCTCTTCTCTTTTGTAGGTTCTGGATCATAGGAGCTCTCTGGAGGGGACCGAATACAGACACCACTACCAGGTAATGTCTGGTACCCCAGTATTTAATTGATTTTTTTTTATGTATATCTATACTCATTCATTCAATTATGGTAACGGCTATGCTCATGGCCTGTGTGAGCTCAGATAGATATTTTTCTCTTTTCCAGTTCTTTTCCCTTTGTATAGCATACATATCACTGATACATGCATATGTAATCTTTAGATGTAGAAGTTTATTTCCTTTCTCTTTCATACAATCTCCAAAATGGAATGAACACAAACTAGGTGACTATAGCATCATCTAGTAATTAGGTCTCCAACCTAAGAATGAGTAAAACTATGATAATACTAACCTTCCTTAACTCTTCCATCTTTGAACACGTGGCACCTTGTCGTGAAGCCCCAATGATAAAAGGTCATGCATCTTTTGATCACGAGATTCCAACAACCATTGGATTTCCTTTGATCTGATCGTTCATTCAAATTTATTAACAACTATGATGTGACATCACTGGGGACACATGTCACAAGGTCACAATTTTGTGAAGGATAAAGTTCACGTATATTTTCATAGCGATAACATGACAGCCGTTAGATCAACTTTGATGTAACTGATGCTTATTTTTTTACTTGATTTCACCTTGGGTCCACCATCTACCAGGTGTCACACCATCATGATGCCACAAAAGATAAAGATATTATATTTTCTCATAGCGGGATCATGAAAATCATTAGATTTGAAAGAGATCACACATAGTTTAACACATGTTAAGACTTAGGGAAATTTATTCTGTCAGGAACTATAGACTTAGGAAATATTAAAGAGGAACCCGCTAGGCTTAACAACTTAAAAAGAACTTGGCCCCACCTAACAACTTAATACACATGACTTAAATAGCTTTAGTTAAAACAAAAAGGTGACACACAAATAGAATAAGGTAGGTTTTTTTGATTTAAACATAAAAAATTTAGAACCCTTAGCAAATTAATAAACCCTATTTCTAAACTAGGTCATTTTCAACAAAGTATTGCATTAAAACATGAAAAATGACCAACAAAACCCTTACAAACTACTAAAAAAACTATGAATTTTGGAGCCAATCTACATAATAGAAAATAATAAGTGAGGTTTCAATTTGATGAACCTTAGAATCTCATCCTTATCTCACCTATAAACCCTCAAATTCTTTTTGTTGAACCTCCTTCTCAATAGTTCTTTCAACCTTTGAGGAAGAGTAGAATTTTATCAGCAAACAGCAAAGTGAATATGAGAAATGAAGCCAAAATCATACTTAAACCCAAACCACATTCAAATGCAAATTTTTGGCACCCAAAAAACCATGTAAAAAGAATGAAAATCTTACATTTTAAGATTTTTAATTGTGTTACCAAGTGTCCAAGTCACTTCTATGCATTATCAAATCAAAAGTGTCATTTGTTCGATTTGTAATCCATAAAAAGGTCAAGTAATTGCAAAAATGAACATCTTGTTGGCATGTTTTAAACCTTAGCCAATTTTTTTATTAAAAAATTCCCAAAGCCTCATCCCAAAATTGGTTTTTAAATTATATAATTCTGAACTTTACATTATACAGGTTTCATCACCAACTTTCTCGATCTCTTGACCACCAAATGCCTGACTTGCTTACTATAACTTTTTGAATTATTGGCTTTTAAGGAAATGAGTAAATTTTTAAATTATATGTCAACATAGTCCCATGGTAAGGATATCATCTGATCAGCCAATCATTCGACTTAAGAACCATTGCATCAAGTTTTGATAATGGATGAATGTCTACTTTCTTTGAATTGGATGATGTATATTTGAAATATGTAGAGTACTAATAACATTAAGTTTCCATAGCCTATGATATCATATCTATTATTGGATTTGGCCATGTGCATTTTTTATGTCCAACATTTCTGATCACTCTCTATGATCCATCATTGGGGAAACATTGGACATAAAAATTACACATGGTCAAATCAAGAAGTATAATAGATAGAAACCATAGAGTATGGTGGAAATCATGTTGTATCAGGTCATTGAAGTTTATAAGAAGATAGAGTCTCATTCCCAAGAAGATGATGAATTATTGGTTATCGTACATTTTGTGCTCTAAAAGGCATGATGCTATAAAGGTCTTAAAGTATATTTTCATAATGTTTGATTAAATGTCAAAATGTAATTGACAAGGTGGTAACAGAAGTTTTAAAAATTAATGATGTCATTCCCTTGATGGTGACATTTAATGATATTTAGAAGAATGAAAGGTAGAAACATGTTTAATCTTTTTATAACATTGAAAGCCATTCAAAGTAACATATTTTCATTTACACAAGATGAATCACTGCGTTCAACATGGTTCTTCCTCACAATTGTCAATTCCCTATAGTTCAACCTAATTTGAATTTTCTAGAAGTTGAGCAATTTGATATTGTTTCTCCACATGGAAGAATAGTATTGATTTCATTGATTTTAGAAGAATGATTTTCGAGTTCGTTGGTTCTTGGAAAGGAGTTTACACTCAAAGAGACACCGATATGCCTATGATGGATATTAAGGATTGGTTAGTTCCAAATGTGGGCAATCTATAGGCAACTGGACCAACTATAGGGATGGATAGTCCCTCTTCTACTTCTGGCTCTGTGAAACCAGGGTGGGTACACCTGATCCAATAGTATTTAACTCTTAACTGATAGTCTTCACTCTGCCCCCTATTTCTTTATTGGATCTTTTAACAGATAAAAACAGTGAGAGAATACTAAACAACAACCTATTGTTCATTGATCCTACATCACTGGGTAGGACAATACATAAAACTAAATAAAAGTAAAGTACTGGTAATGATTTTAAGATTTTGGGACTTTGAAATTTAAATCACCTTCTCAGAACAAAGATAGGAGAATACAGGCTAGTGTCTTATCCATTGGGCAATAGAGTCAGAAAATAGAAAGGATCCAAAAACAACTTTGAGAACAACTGGTTTTTGAAACATAAATAAAAATACCCCAAGTCTTCCCTACTTACAGATAATACTTATGCGAATTCAATGAACACATATTTTACTTTGAGTAATATTTAATCCGACCCTAGGTCAGAACTCAAAGCGAGATACATACACATAAACCCTAAAATAGGCTTAAAGATTCATAGAACAAACATAATGGAGAGGTAAATATTTGATATTTGTATTAAGTATAACCATGATCATTTACATACATCATATTCTGAATAACAAACTTACTGGATAATGGTGCTAACTTGTATCACTTCTCTATTATCTTGACAAAATCATGCAAATTTACAATCCTTGACTGAGTAGCAGGGCTTCAGAATTCTCTTTTTCTTCTTACACCTAACTCACTCAATACCTAGAATGACCATGGGAAATCCTTTTATATACAAGGAAATGCAATAAGCTTCTGGTCATTCTAGGGTTTACAAAATATCAACCCTAAAATTTTACAACTACAAAATTTACAATAAATACACCCAGTCACAATGGCGAGGAAATTGCAATTGAGCCAACCTTCTTTATGTCTTTTAATGCAATCTTTGGGTAGCTGTTAACAAATCTGATCTATAATATTTGTTGTCCATTCTGTAATGAATATTTCCTCATATCTCAACCACCCTTATGACTCAAAATTAACTGTTCTGATCTACTTTATGAAGCTGGCGGTGTATCCTCACTCTCCATAGCTGGCATGTACTGAGATCTCCATTTATTATACACCTCTTCACTTGGGAACTCAAACTTAACAAATTCATCCTTCCTGGTAGACAACTGTTCCCATTCACTTATGATCTGTATGATTTTCTATTGAATGGTGTCAAACATTAATCTGGCATTTATCAACATTTTAATTGTGCCACTGAAAGAAGACTTATCACTTAAAACATTATTGATTCATTCTGTGAGGAGTCCATCTAACTCCTCCCTCCACTGATAAGCTTCCTTAAATTCTCCTTTGTCTGTAAAAATAGGAGGCACCAGTTCATAACCTGAAAGCATTAATTTAGATTTCAACATACTTGTTCTCTTGATAAAATTATCCACAAAAATGTTGAAATGCACCAACTTCTTCACAATTTGATGCAATGGCTTTATTAAAGGATCCGGGTCCTCCTGTCCCTTTGATAACATACAAAATAGTTTTACATTGGGAGACCTTTCAATCCATATTTTCAAAACTGGAGCCATTTCATCCTTCTCTTTATTAATAACCTTAAGCAAAGAAATTAACTTATCCATATGGCCATGTATAATAGAAGGCTTTAAATCTACTGCAAATTCCATAATCACCCCTACTATTTTTTCTTCATATTTCTGATTTACCAAAGCTGTGGCCTTTGCGTTCTCATTCCTTTCCTTTTCCAATTGTTCCCTGATTTCCCTCAATTTATTTGTTTCCTCTGTCAGCTTTAGCTTCTCCCGAGCAACCCTTGCATCCATATCTATGTCTGGGAGTGGCGAGGGTGGAAATTCAATTATTGGGCTTGAAGATGAAGCCACCGCAAGCTTATCAGAAATTGCTAATTGAGGAGATCTTTGGTCCTGTGGTCTTGATAACTGGACAATCAGTTTGTCTTTTTGAATTAGCTCAACTTTGAGCTCATTATAAGATTTAAGGACCATTTCAAATTTGAGCCTAAGCTCCTCCTTTTCTCTGGCATCCTTCTCTGCCACACTAACATTGAACTTGGCAGTTTCAAGAATCAAATTAGAGGCCTCCACACTAGATGTTTCTCCCACTCTCTGAACCATTAGGCTCCCTATATATCTTGTGGAGAAATCACTCTTCTTCCCTTTATTTTTGTCTTTATCTAAAGACCACATGACCAGAGTAGCATGATCTTCAGAAAAAGTAATTCCCCTAGCTGCCTGCTTAGCCTGTTCTAGTGTAGTTAGGGTCTTTACCTTTCTCTTCCTTACTTGGTCAAAAATAATGGCATCAGCAATGTCCCATTCTGGTAGGATCAGAATCCCTGTTGTATGAATCATGGCTCTCCCTTCTTCTGGAGTGATCTTCTCAAATTGTTTAGCCATTTGTGCCTTGGTCTCCTCCTCTATTTCTTTCACATCTTTATCAGGGGATTCTTCCTTCTTCTTCTCACAAATCTCCTTAAACTGATTGATTTTCATTCTCCATAAGAACTGTGAGAAGGCCCTGGTTTTAACAAAATCATCATCGGCAAGGAAAGAGTCACTTGCCTATTTTAGAATAGGGTCTATTTGTTTACCCTCAAATTCTTCTACTGTGAGATCCATGGCCACCTCCTTAGTTGCCTCCGACATTCCCTCCTGCAAATCTTCATTAAAAATAAAAAGATTTCCTTCATCCCTTAACTGCACCATATGCTCTGCCGCTCCATGCTCATCCCACTGAATAGGGGATTGAGAAGGAGAGTAAATCTCCTCTGCCGGTCTTTCTTCTTCTTGTCTTCACCTTTTGGGGGAAGGTGCTTGCACTGCTGGATCACCAAGTGGTCTTTTCCCTCTTGAAGTGGAAGGAACATCTTCACTTCCTTGTTGTGAGGTCAGAAGGACAGTATGTCCACTCCTCTTTTGTACTGTGTACACCCCCTTAGGGATTAACTTCATATATTTAGGCTGGTTTAAGATCTACCTAGCCTTTTCTGGATCTATCTTAGTCACAGATACCCTTTTCTCATTTACAGCACTCATGAGTCCCTCAAAATTCTCCATAAGGACATTAACTTTTCTAGCCCATGGTTCAAAACTAATCAATGGGTCATAAGTTTTATCAAAGTTTTGAATAAAACCTATAGACTTGCTATAAATCATCCATTTTTCCTTCTTAATCTCCTGAGTTTGAAGGTCAAACTCATTTCTTATTATGTCTTCTGGAAAATTAAATTGATGCTCAATAAGAGCACACCTCACCTTATCTTTGAACATGCCTGAAAGGAAACCCTCTATATCTGCACACCTCACCACTGCCTTTGACATTCTGCAGGGTTGCAAAACCTTATGCAAGTGTACCCATCCTCCTTTTGTAATTACATACTGATGTGCCAGAGTTACATCAAGAAAGAAAGTTCCTCTACCTTTGCCAGTGAGTGTGGCTTCTTGCAAATTTCCAATTTTTCTGAAGATCTCAGCATATCCTAGCTTCAATGGGACATGATATGGCAAAATACAAGGCACCACCTTACTGCCATACACTCTAAATATTGTGGAGACTGGATATAAAATGATGTCTCCAAAATTATGGACAATGGTAATGTCCTTGTAGTAATCCATCGGCCTAATCAATCTTAATAACTCTCCTGGGATTCTTGGATTATCAATAAATAAAAGAGACCTAAGCCTCGATGCAAAATCCCTATCAAAGGCAATATAACTAGCATCAGAGTTGTCCCAGGACAAGGCTGTGGTCCACAATTGCACTGGGAGAGTCTCTCCATATCTTTCCTTCTCAATATTCATGGTTGTACTAAAAAAATTCTCACCCTTATACAAAAATATGTGCATAAGCATCAAGTACCATCTGAATGGTCTAGAGACCTTCATAGTCTTAATCCCTATTAATCCTTCATGAATTATTTCAGCCAAATGAGAAGCAAAGTAAAAAATGAGGGCAAGCTGGGGGTGGAGTGACTACACCATCATGAACATAAAAGGTACTGGCATATGAGTCTTCTCATCATGCCCTAGGATCAAAGATAAAGACTTATAAACTTCTTGTGCCTTTTTACTGAATAAATCTAACCTGTTGGGCTCCAGTGTAATTGAACTGACAAAATATTGATCCTATCTGATCAAAATATTGCCTTAGAGGCCCTGCCCTTAGATAATCCTTCTGTGCCTCATAAATCTCAGTGAACTCCATGAAATCTATTTTTTCCAACCCCACAGATGGTTCATTTAATGAGAAAACCTATCTAATCTCATCCTCAGTAATGCTTATCAGGTCTCTTCCGCTTACATCCTTGACACATCTTGTCATAGGATCATAGCATTTAGCAATCTGTATTAACAATTCATCATCCATGAAAACCCCAGGGCATACCAACCTCCCAATGTCAAACTGTCATACATTACTGAGGGGTGCACAAGCATTCCTTTGTGAATATACTAATTTAAAAAGAATAGGACCGTTGTGCTTATCGCCCACTTTAGCATCTCTCATCCAATTCCCTCTGTCATAGAGACCTTCTGCAACTGAATCTCTAGGATGTCTCAGAGTGAGCTCTTTTACTCTTTTTACCCCATTATCAGAAAATGGGAGCAACTGCATCAAATCCTCAAAAATTCCTCTCTTACTATATTCTGTTTGACCAGACAAACTCCTCTTGGGTGGCATTTTGAAAATAGGGCTTCTTACTAAGATATGAATTCCCAAGAAAACTTCAAACAATATCAACTGACCATATGAAAGAAGACCCCACAAAGCTTTACAAATTTCGAATGACTTAAACACAGGAGTAAACCTACCAGGCACCTGAAAAATCTTCTGCTTGAAAGCACTGCATGGAAAATATATCACCGGAGAACACACGAGAGCAGTGAAGAAAAACATTAATCAGATTCTGGTATATAACATCTGCTAACAGCTCACAATTCTCCTGCACATAACAAATTTATTCCACCATTACTGAGGTTGGCGGCCCTACTGGATGTGAAAATGTCATTCAAGAGAAAAATTCAAATTCAAGTCGTTGATATATTTCATTTTCGGCGCATCGGGCGGTAGAAAATCTTATCAGCAAAATCCTATAGTACCTTTAGCAAGCTAGTTCTCGACCAACGAGAACATTTCAAAATTAGCATGTGCAGAAATAAATTCCTTAAGTTCATCCTGGTCTGAGCAGCGATCTTTACACGTCAACATCACCCGTGGCCAATCAAAAATGACCGCCTCATCAATATATCTAACACAAAGGACCCACCAAAAGGCTTCCATCTCTTTATCCAAATCAATGGTTGTCGCTAAACCACAAACTTAAAATCCGAGCATCTCATCCCAATGGTTTAACGACAACCGTGAGATCTTGCAGCATTTTAATCATCTAAGAAACTAAGGTCCCACTGTGACACATCAGCGGGTACATATCAAATCAAAACATGCCACGCAGCAAAAAACTGACAAGTGGACCCAATCCCTTTTCCTTTCTAACTCAGAGCACTTTGAAAATAGTCAGATCACAGCTGTTATCCAACCAATAAGAAATAAACATGTCAAAGTGAACTGGTGCAATAAGGGGCCCACTGAGCACTTAAGTCTCTAAGAAGATCGGACAGTCGTCGCTATACCGTGAACTTAAAATCTTCACATCTTTGATCAACGGTATAACGAGAATCATTTGATCAAACTGAAGATTAACCTTTTGGAAAACATGACCCCACAAATAAACACATCACCTTCTGTCAATCAAATCATATTGCGCCACGTTTTCATACGGGTGGGTCTCTTCTGACTATCCTTTATCATCTTTTAAAAATGCATCAGCCGCCACCTAGCTTTCTGAGAACCATTAAGAACCACAAGAATTGTAGTGACCTGGCACTGTTAGGACTGACCGAATCCTTTTCAAATATAGCAAATCTGACGGCCATCACTATACTGCAAGCTTAACATGCAAGCATCTTGGATCAATGGTATAATGACCACCGTAGATCTTTTCCACCCTTTAAAGTTCACAAACTCTTCCTCCAATCGATCCCGCCTTTTAGATAGGTGGCAACTCATCGCTATATCGCATGTCAGAGAAAACTGACAATCGGGGTCTTGCGGTGTAACGATAGCCACTAGTTTTACTTTAGTGAGAACTTTAGGAAAATATACCAAAAACTTAGGCCTAGAGAAATAAAAAGGAGAAGAGGGGGACGGGGGCCAACAACTTTCTAACCACAAACGCATGACTTAAAAATGTTAAAGGCACATGCGGATTAGCACTTTTAGTGAATCAAAAAAGGTAACATGGGAAAACAAAAAGGAACAAACCAACCTAGGGTTTGGAAATGAGGGAGGAAACCAAAGCCAAAAATGCGGAGCCAAGAAATATTTAAAAAAGTGATAACAGTGGCTCTTGCTTGGGGACATGTATCTCCTGCAGATACATTGAGAAACCAGAAACTCCTGGTATAGCAAACCAGAACAAAACTTTAGCCCTAAGCAGGGAACTATATACAAAAATTTACAACCAGACCTGTACAGGGATCACCGATCTTTAGGAAAAATAAAACTTTAAGAACTGCCCATGAACAGGCAATTCTAGGGGTTCTCCCACCAAATTTGTCAGAAAATAAAAATTTTCTCCCTATCTTTCTTCAATAATAAAAGGCCCTAACCAAACAGGGTCAAACTTTCCATGCCTGCCTTTGTCTTCAAGCCTTGCATTCCACATTAAAACCATATCTCCCTTTGTGAAAGATTTTTGGGTAGTCCTTTTATCATACAAGACTTTGCATTGGGCCTGCACCCTTTCATTCTTGTCATGTGCACTAACCCTTAATTCATTGAGTTGAATCAAATCGTTCATCTTGACTGCCATGTCTTCTTCTACATCATCATCATAAGCTTGAATGAACTGGTACATCTGTAGCAAATTGTTTTGAGGCAGTCTAGCATTAATCCCATATACTAAATCAAAATGGGCACATCCTATTGCTTTTTTCACTGTAACCCTATCAGCCCATAAAGCTTGTAATAATTTTGAATCCCAGGCTTTCTTGTTTTTATCCAGAACTCTCTTCAGAATCTTGATCAAGCTTTTATTACTGGATTCTTCCTGGCCATTGCCTTGTGGGTGGTAAGCAGATGAGTATGAAATTCTAATACCATTATGCCCACAAAAATCAACAAACTCCTTTGATCTAAAACATAATGCATTATCAACCACCACAGTTTCTGGGCAACCAAATCTTGTCAAGATATTTTGCATCATAAAGTCTATCACTACTTTGCTAGTTGCCCTTCTTGTAGGGATTGCTTCAACCCATTTAGTAAAATAATCAGTTGCCACCAAGATATAAGAATGCCCACCACTAGACCTATTAGGGATCTCCCCAATGAAATCCATACCCCACTTCTGTAAAGGGGCTTGAATAGAAATAGGCTTGAGTGGAACATTCCCACTGAATTTCAACTTTCCTGAAAACCTTTGGCAGGGATCACATCTCTTAACAAACTGATGGGCATCTTTAAAAAGTGTAGGCCACCAAAAACCTGCTCTAATGATCTTGTGAGCTGTAGTTTTAGCCATATAATGCCCTCCACAGACTCCACTGTGCATATCTTTTATCAGAAGTTTGGCCTTTTCCTGATCTACACATCTGAGTAAAACACCTTCATTGCTCCTCCACCAGAGCTCACCTTTTATAATTGCATATTTCATTGATTGGAGTCTAATATTTCTTTTCTTATTATTATCCATCTTAGGGGGTAGGATCATCTTTTGCAAACATTGGACAACATCTTTGTACCATTCACAACAGTCCATATTGCAAATATAAGGTCTTTGATCCTCTTCCAACATATTTATTTGGTTTGCATTTAGATTACTCTGGGCCATCAACTTTGCTAGGCCTAATCCTCTTACCAGCTTTGTTATGTGGATATCAATGTTGAACTCTTGAATCCTATTTATCTACCTACATCTCCTTCCTGAGACCTCTTGTTGGACCAGGATATCCTTGACAGCTGCACTTGGTACATAAGCAACCACAGTAGCCCCTACCAAATAACACCTAAATGTCTTGATAGCCTTGACCAGAGCATAAGCTTGTTTTTCAATAATATCATAATTCAATTCTGCTACCTGCAAGGTTTTTCTAAAAAAGGAAATGGGTTGCTCAAAACCCTCAGCATTGTTTTGTAACAACACTGCAGCAATAGTGTGGGCTGATGCAAAAGAAAAAACTTGCATTGGCTTGCTATAATCTGGCACCTTTAAGACTAGGGCATGCTTTATGGCCTTTTTAATGTCATTGAAAGCTTGAATAGCTTCAATGTTCCATTCAACCTTCACTCCTTTCTTCAACATTTTGGATATGGGAATACTAATTTCTACAAAATTTGTTATAAACCTTCTTAAGAAGTTAACCTGTCCTAAAAAAGACTGAATTCTTTTAACATTTTTTGGTAAAGTTAACTTGTCAATAGCTTCAACTCTTTCTGGATCTATCCTCACACCATCTTTTGAAACAATGTGCCCACGTAGCTTTCCTTCTGTTACACCAAAAGCACACTTCTTTGGATTCAGAGATACCCCATACTCTAATGCTCTGGTAAAAATCTTTTCAAGATGTTGACAATGTTGTTCTTCCTTTGCTGAGAAGGCTGTCAAATCATCCTGATAAACCACCATGAATCTATCAATAAAATTTGCAAAGGCTACATCCATGGCTCTTTGAAAAGTGGCACTAGCATTTGTCAACCGAAAAGGCATTCTTACATAGACATACGTTCCCCAAGGAGTTGTAAATGCGGTCTTGAATTATTCTGTGTCTTTGACCATGACTTGATTGTAACCAAAAAAGCCATCCATCATGGACATCAACTCTGACCCAGTGACCCTTTGCAACATATTCTCCATGTTTGGTAATCCATAATTATCTTTCAGAGAATTTATATTGAGATTCCTAAAATCCACGCATAGCCTAATATCACCATTTTTCTTTCTAACTAGTACCAGATTTGAAACCCAAGTGGAATGCCTAATAGGTTCAATTATTCTAGCATCTATCATCTTCTTGAGTTCACTCTGCATTTTAGGTGCCAAAGTAGGGTTAACAAGTCTCAACTTCTGTCTAAAAGGCTTTGTGCCTTCCTTGAGGGGAATCTCATGCTGAAAAAGGTCTTCCCTGTAAGCCTTAAGGTCATCATAAGACCAGGAAAAAACATGCCTAAATCTCCTGAGGAGATCAATCAAATTTTTTCTAATTCTTGGGGATAAAGACCTGCCTATATAGACCTTCCTAGGGGCTATCTTTGTGCCCAAATTTATTTCCTCCAGCTCATCAGTTTTAGCAAAATTAGCATGGAAAATTTTATCCTTGTTGTCAAATGCTCTTTCAAGAGAAACCAATCCTTTAGGAACTCTGTTTGATTTCAATTACAACACTTCTTCCCCAAAAATAACATCCTTGCCATTCACTGTATTAACATAAGAGCTAAAATCCATTTCTTTGTTACCAAAGTGAGACTCACAATGGAGAAATCTTAATATGTCTTGATCATCAGAAAAAACTTGCCAGTTATCTAGATTGTCAGGGATGGAAGGCCTGGTCTGTACCTCCACATTTGAGATATCTGCAAAAGTAGCATCCTCTGGTCTAAGGGCAATATTTGCTAATAGGTCAGCCATTCTATTAGAACTTCTCTCCATCCAACAGATATTAAAAGCACTAAAGCTTTCAATCTCATCCCACACAGCATTCCTATATTGTTTCAACTTTTGATTCTTGGAAGCATACTTTGACCTTATTTGGGATACAACCAATTTAGAGTCACCAACTACTTTTAAACATCTTATGCCATGTCTTGATGCCAGTCTCAGACCAATTAACAGAGCCTCATACTCTGCAATATTATTTATGCAAGTAAACAACAAGGAAAATGAGTACTTGAAAGTTTTACCATTAGGAGATATGAGCAATATTCTAGCTCCAGATCCTTCCTTGCTACTTGCACCATCAAAATACATAGTCCAAAGATCATCTAGGTCAATCCATCCTTCTTGATTTTCTGATCTATAGGTAGGGTCAACACCTTCATCTTCCTCCTTGTCTTGGACCTTGAAAGCATTGATGTCAGTATCAAGGAAACAATTCATGTTGTCCGGCTCCTCTTCTTCTATCATGTGTGGAGTTCTGGATTCTCTAGTAACCCTAATACTCTCCCCCTCAAAATTGAAAGTGGAAAATGATAGGTCACACTGTATGCTTCCTCCCATAGATGCACTCCATTTTCTTGATAGCAGCATCCCATACTGGGGAGGAATATCCACTACTAAAACACTCATAGTCAATAATTTATTAGGATAAGCATCCAACCTATAAGGCAAGGCTTTAATGGTACCAACAACTGGTACTTCTCTTGAATCCATTGCTTGGAACCTACCATGGGGTGAATCTACTTTCAATCCTAAAGACTTCATGATCTCAGTTGGCATAACGGTATTCGATGCTCCAGAATCAATCATGCAATTTTTTAGCAATTTTCCATTTATTTGTAAAGTCAAGAAGAAAGGGTCAACTGTTCCTGCTATGGTATTGACAACATTTGTATCCAAGTAAATCTGAGGAATTTCAGAAACAATCTCCTCACTATAGTTTTCATCTTTATCATTTACCACCGCTATTTGCTTTTCAGTTCCTCCTAATTTTTGAGGATTGGTATGTACTGTGCTCTATACCCATTTTAAAGCATTCTTCTTATGTTCATCTATTCTCATCATTTCCAATAATTGAACTTTGACAGTGATTTGAGACAGTAATTTATTCATATCAACTGGAATATATTTTGAATCAACTACCTCTGATTTTAGATCCTCAGTCATTTTATCAACTTCCTAGATGGGTACCTCTATAGGTATATCAACTTGAGCTTTGTCCTTATTTTGTATAGCAGGTGATACCTCAGCTGCTGGCCTTAGCTTTACTTTATACACAACATTGGGTTTAACATTCCTCTTTATCTTAACCTTATCAGTATGAGGAGAATCCTTGATCTTTTCTTGTGATGTTTTCTTTATAAAAATGCCAGTAGGCTTGGGATCTGAATCACCCACCACTCTATTCCTCAAATTATAATTTGCCTTTTCTTGAGTAACCAAATTTTCTGTTATCAAAGCGATCTCTTCATCAGAGGGCCTTCTCAAGGTAGTAGCTGAGTCATTTTTTTGAACATTACATTGAATGTTGTCTGGCTCACTATCTTCATTATCTGAAAAGACCTGCTGATGGTACAATTCATTTCTGGCTTGGGAAAATGAGGCATCATGATTTTCATCTTCCTCAGTAGAATCTTTTTTTACTCAAAATATGAGAAGAAATCATCCCACACCCCTGATCATCATAAGGCTGCTCTTCCGTGCACTCTTGTTCTTCCTGAGGAGACATGTTTTGGGATATGGCACAATAATCAGGGTCATGGGGTGATTGACAGACCATGCACCATGGGATATCTTCCACTACATTCATTGAATTTCTTTGTAATGGGTCAGGGGTTCTATTATTTGGTCTATCCCCCTTGTCTGGGCTAAAAGGTTTCCCATCCTTCCATTGAGTATTGTAAGGAAAGTTCTGCATCCTTGGAAATTTATTAAAATTGTTGAAGGGAGGCTTGTCTCCTCCTGCAGCTTTATTATTTCTATTTTCACCAGGTTTCAGATCCTTGATTGCCTTAAAAATTTGTTTCAGGTTTTCCTCATCCTTTGGTTTAACACTTTGGGGCTTTCCTTGATCCTTTCTATTTAACAAAGGTGATCTGTTATCTTCTCTCCTTCCCAACTTCCCTGAGATTCTCTGATTACTTTCTATATTCACAGCTAACTTGTAGGCTTGAACAAGGCTCCTTGGGTTTTTGTCTCTCAATAAGTAACTCATTTTTGAGTCAAAGGCATTTAAATATGTAACAAGGCATACCCTATCATCCAATCTAATGACTTGCAATAGTTTGTGCATGGCCTTTTGAAACCTGACATTAAATTCAACAACATCTTCATTGAAATCCTTTTTTATGTTATTAAATTCATTCAGCATAAAGCCCTCATGTGTCTTATCACCATACTGCTCCTTAAGACAATGCCTAAGATGATTCCATGAACCTATGCTACCATGAGGCAAGGCTCTAAACCAGTCTCTTGAATCTTCTGTTAGAGATTGCACAAATAATTTCATAATAACATCATCTGGTACAATATTGTAATCATCAATTACATCAATGAATTTTTTTAAATGTTCTTCACAAGTTACAACATTGCTTCCTATAAATTTAGGGAGCTTTTTTCTAATTTCTTCAGGGATGGGGTTGGGATAACCAGGAATGCCATTGAAAACCAACTGCTTGCACCTTTCATGTATAACACCTAAATTTGGAAAACCAGCACCCTAGGATGTGGATGCATTTGTATTTGTAGTAGCAGAACCATTAAATCCTCTTGGTGGGGGAAAGCCATCTGTCTGATTAGTTGGGTGTGCAACAATAGCTCCTTGTGTCATATTCAAAAAACCAAAATCTGTAGGTCCTGCAGACCTCTTAAGAAAATCAATTTTCTTTTTCATTTCTAATGTTTCTGCTTCTAATTCTGCCTTTTCCAGGTGTTTAGCTAGCAACTCTTGCTCTTTCTTGGCTTTTTCCAAATCTGCCTCCAGTCTCAAAGACTGGTCAAGATTTTGCTTAGGGTTGACAGGTTCATTGATTGAAATACTTTTGTCTTTTTGTTTCCCCTTATCCTTTGGAACAACAGGTAGCTCATTTGTCTATTCAGGGATGGGAACATAATTTATAGCCTCTAAGTTTAACAGTTGTCTTTTTAACTGTTCAGCCCTTATCATAGCTTCTCTAATTCTTTCTTCCTTATCCCTATCCCTTTTTTCTCTGATAGCAACCTATTTTTGAATCCTTCTTTCCAGTTGATGAACTTCCTCAAATATATCTTCAGAGTCAGGCAAAGTCATTTCAGATTCATTCTGTTGTGCTTGAGGATTTTCTTGCTGACCCTGAGAGTCCTGAAGGCCCTGTGGTATTGAGGAACCAAGGGTGAAAGGAGGAAGAAAATCTTGACCCCCTCTACTCTTACTTCTCGACCTTCCTTGCCTTTGTGAATTCTTTCTCCTATTCTGAGATATTCCTTCACCCTCCTTCTCTGTGGGTGAGTAATAATCTTCATATTGATTAAGTCCTAAATCAACTACCTCCTCATATTCTGAGGCATTTCCTTCTTGACTAGGAGGAGGAATATTATGCCGTCTAGGGTTTTCCCTCTGTCTCCAAGTCATGGACATATCGTTGGTATCTTTGTCCTTCTTACCTTGGTTTCTTCTAGATGTAATAGGAAGCCCACCTTGCAGACTTTCCTCAGGGTGTTCCCTACTATATGACCTTATATTTCTGAAACTCATACTGCTATATTTTATAAAGCACTAATCATAAAAATGTTCAGAGTCACCACTCACGGAGTGTGAGATAATATCAAAACCTTTAAAACTGACTCTTTGCACTTTCAATAGAAACCACTGGATATGATAAACAAGTTGGCTAGGAGTCAAAGCTCTACTCGTACCCGCATTGTTTATAACTAATTTATAACACCAGAGATATCAACTAATTTAAATAGCCAGGTTAGGAGTCTAGCTCAACTTGGAACATACACTATTTTCCTCTGATTACAATCTCTATTCCCTAGCAGAGTCACCATTTTGTTGGTTCTTGGAAAGGAGTTTACACTCAAAGAGAAAACAATATGCCTATGATGGATATTAAAGATTGGTTAGTTCCAAATGTGAGCAATCTATAGGCAACTGGACCAACTATAGGGATGGATAGTCCCTCTTCTACTTCTAGCTCTGTGAAACCAAGGTGGGTACACCTGATCCAATAGTATTTAACTCTTAACTGATAGTCTTAACTCTGCCCCCTGTTTCTTTATTGGATCTTTTAACAGATAAAAATAGTGAGAGAATACTAAATAACAACCTATTGTTCATTGATTCTCCATCACTGGGTAGGACAATACATAAAAGTAAATAAAAGTAAAGTACTGGTAATGATTTTAAGATTTTGGGATTTTGAAATTTGAATCACCTTCTCAGAACAAAGATAGGAGAATTTAGGCCAGTGTCTTATCCATTGGGCAATAGAGTCAAAAAATAGAAAGGATCCCAAAACAACTTTGAGAACAACTGGTTTTTGAAACATAAATACAAATACCCCAACTCTTCCCTACTTACAGATAATCCTTATGCAAATTCAATGAACACATATTTTACTTTGAGTAATATTTAATCTGATCCTAGGTCAGAACTCAAAGCGAGATACATACACATAAACCCTAAAATAAGCTTAAAGATTCATAGAACAAACACAATGGAGAGGTAAAGATTTGATATTTGTATTAAGTATAACCATGATCATTTACATACATCATATTCTGAATAACAAACTTACTGGATAATGGTGCTAACTTGTATCACTTCTCTATTATCTTGACAAAATCATGCAAATTTACAATCCTCGACTGAGTAGCAGGGCTTCAGAATTCTCTTTTTCTTCTTACACCTAACTCACTCAATACCTAGAATGACCATGGGAAATCTTTTTATATACAAGGAAATGCAATAAGCTTCCGGTCATTCTAGGGTTTACAAAATATCAACCCTAAAACTTTACAACAACTACAAAATTTACAATAAATACACTCAGTCACAATGGTGAGGAAATTGCAGTTGAGCCGACCTTCTTTACGTCTTTTAATGAAATCTTTGGGCAGCTGTTAACAAATCTAATCTATAATATTTGCTTTCCATTCTGTAATGAATATTTCCTCATATCTCAACCACCCTTATGACTCAAAATTAACTGTTCTGATCTACTTTATGAAGCTGGCAGTGTATCTTCACTCTCCATAGCTGGCATGTACTGAGATCTCCATTTATTATACACCTCTTCACTTGGGAACTCAAACTTAACAAATTCATCCTTCCTGGTAGACAACTATTCCCATTCACTTATGATCTGTATGATTTTCTGTTGAATGGTGTCAAACATTAATCTGGCATTTATCAACATTTTAATTGTGCCACTGAAAGAAGACTTATCACTTAAAACATTATTGATTCATTCTGTGAGGAGTCCATCTAACTCCTCCCTCCACTGATAAGCTTCCTTAAATTCTCCTTTGTCTGTAAAAATAGGAGGCACCAGTTCATAACCTGAAAGCATTAATTCAGATTTCAACATACTTGTTCTCCTGATAAAATTATCCACAAAAATGTTGAAATGCACCAACTTCTTCACAATTTGATGCAATGGATTTATTAAAGGATCCGGGTCCTCCTATCCCTTTGATAACATATGAAATAG
Source organism: Chamaecyparis obtusa (assembly GCA_027943335.1). Taxonomy (NCBI): domain Eukaryota; kingdom Viridiplantae; phylum Streptophyta; class Pinopsida; order Cupressales; family Cupressaceae; genus Chamaecyparis; species Chamaecyparis obtusa. The sequence goes on from BSBK01003715.1 coordinate 1,975,576, forward strand.
TTTTACATTGGGAGACCTTTCAATCCATATTTTCAAAACTGGAGCCATTTCATCCTTCTCTTTATTAATAACCTTAAGCAAAGAAATTAACTTATCCATATGGCCATGTATAATAGAAGGCTTTAAATCTACTACAAATTCCATAATCACCCCTACTATTTTTTCTTCATATTTCTGATTTACCAAAGCTGTGGCCTTTGCATTCTCATTCCTTTCCTTTTCCAATTGTTCCCTGATTTCCCTCAATTTATTTGTTTCCTCTGTCAGCTTCAGCTTCTCCCAAGCAACCCTTGCATCCATATCTATTTCTGGGAGTGGCGAGGGTGGAAATTCAATTATTGGGCTTGAAGATGAAGCCACCGTAGGCTTATCAGAAATTGCTAATTGAGGAGATCTTTGGTCCTATGGTCTTGATAACTGGACAATCAGTTTGTCTTTTTGAATTAGCTCAACTTTGAGCTCATTATAAGATTTAAGGACCATTTCAAATTTGAGCCTAAGCTCCTCCTTTTCTCTGGCATCCTTCTCTGCCACACTAACATTGAACTTGGTAGTTTCAAGAATCAAATTAGAGGCCTCCACACCAGATGTTTCTCCCACTCTTTGAACCATTAGGCTCCCTGTATATCCTGTGGAGAAATCACTCTTCTTCCCTTTATTTTTTTCTTTATCTAAAGACCACATGACCAGAGCAGCATGATCTTCAGAAAAATTAATTCCCCTAGCTACCTGCTTAGCCTATTCTAGTGTAGTTAGGGTCTTTACCTTACTCTTACTTACTTGGTCAAAAACAATGGCCTCAGCAATGTCCCATTCTAGTAGGATCAGAATCCCTACTGTATGAATCATGGCTCTCCCTTCTTCTGGAGTGATCTTCTCAAATTGTTTAGCCATTTGTGCCTTGGTCTCCTCCTCTATTTCTTTCACATCTTTATCAGGGGATTCTTCCTTCTTCTTCGCACAAATCTCCTTAAACTGATTGATTTTCATTCTCCGTAAGAACAGTGAGAAGGCCCTGGTTTTAACAAAATCATCATCGGAAAGGAAAGAGTCACTTGCCTATTTTAGAATAGGGTCTATTTGTTTACACTCAAATTCTTCTACTGTGAGATCCATGGCCACCTCCTTAGGTGCCTCCGGCATTCCCTCCTGCAAATCTTCATTAAAAACAAAAAGATTTCCTTCATCCCTTAACTGCACCAACTGCTTTGCTGCTCCATGCTCATCCAACTGAATAGGGGATTGAGAAGGAGAGTAAATCTCCTCTGCCGGTCTTTTTTCTTCTTGTCTTCACCTTTTGGGGGAAGGTGCTTGCACTGCTGGATCACCAAGTGGTCTTTTCCCTCTTGAAGTGGAAGGAACATCTTCACTTCCTTGTTGTGAGGTTAGAAGGATAGTATGTCCACTCCTCTTCTATACTATGTACACACCCTTAGGGATTAACTTCATATATTTAGGCTGGTTTAAGATCTGCCTAGCCTTTTCTGGATCTATCTTAGTCACAGATACCCTTTTCTCATTTACAGCACTCATGAGTCCCTCAAAATTCTCCATAAGGACATTAACTTTTCTAGCCCATGGTTCAAAACTAATCAATGGGTCATAAGTTTTATCAAAGTTCTGAATAAAACCTATAGACTTGCTATAAATCACCCATTTTTCTTTCTTAATCTCCTAAGTTTGAAGGTCAAACTCATTTCTTATTATGTCTTCTGGAAAATTAAATTGATGCTCAATAAGAGCACACCTCACCTTATCTTTGAACATGCCTGAAAGGAAACCCTCTGTATCTGCACACCTCACCACTGCCTTTGACATTCTGTAGGGTTGCAAAACCTTATGCAAGTGTACCCATCCTCCTTTTGTAATTACATACTGATGTGCCAGAGTTACATCAGGAAAGAAAGTTCCTCTACCTTTGCCAATGAGTGTGGCTTCTTGCAAATTTCCAATTTGTCTTAAGATCTCAGCATATCCTGGCTTCAATGGGACCTGATATGGAAAAATATAAGGTGCCACCTTACTGCCATACACACTAAATACTATGGAGACTGGATATAAAATGATGTCTCCAAAATTATGGACAATGGTAATGTCCTTGTAGTAATCCATCGGCCTAATCAATCTTAATAACTCTCCTAGGATTCTTGGATTATCAATAAATAAAAGAGACCTAAGCCTCGATGCAAAATCCCTATCAAAGGCAATATAACTAGCATCAGTTCTGTCCCAGGACAAGGCTGTGGTCCACAATTGCACTGGGAGAGTCTCTCCATATCTTTCCTTCTCAATATTCATTGTTGTACTAAAAAACTTCTCACCCTTATACAAAAACATGTGCATAAGCATCGAGTACCATCCGAATGGTCTAGAGACTTTCATTTTCTTAATCCCTATTAATCCTTCATGAATTATTTCAGCCAAATGAGAAGCAAAGTCAAAAATGAGGGCAAGCTGGGGGTGGAGTGACTGCACCATCATGAGCATAAAAGGTACTGGCATATGAGTCTTCTCATCATGCCCTAGGATCAAAGATAAAGACTTATAAACTTCTTGTGCCTTTTTACTGAATAAATCTAACTTGTTGGGCTCCAGTGTACTTGAACTGACAGCACACATTGATCCTATCTGATCAAAATATTGCCTTAGAGGCCCTGCCCTTAGATAATCCTTCTGTGCCTCATAAATGTCAGTGAACTCCATGAAATCTATTTTTTCCAACCCCACAGATGGTTCATTTAATGAGAAAACCTGTCTAATCTCATCCTCAGTAATGCTTATCAGGTCTCTTCCGCTTACATCCTTGACACATCTTGTCACAGGATCATAGCATTTAGCAATCTGTATTAACAATTCATCATCCATGAAAACCCCAGGGCATACCAACCTCCCAATGTCAAACTACCATACATTACTGAGGGGCGCACAAGCATTCCTTTGTGAATATGCCAATTTAAAAAGAATAAGACCCTTGTGCTTATCGCCCACTTTAGCATCTCTCATCCAATTCCCTCTGTCATAGAGACCTTCTGCAACTAAATCTCTAGGATGTCTCAAAGTGAGCTCTTTTACTCTTTGTGCCCCATTATCAGAAAATGGGAGCAACTGCATCAAATCCTCAAAAATTCCTCTCTTACTATATTCTGTTTGACCAGACAAACTCCTCTTGGGTGACATTTTGAAAATAGGGCTTCTTACTAAGATATGAATTCCCAAGAAAACTTCAAACAATATCAACTGACCATATGAAAGAAGACCCCACAAAGCTTTACAAATTTCAAATGACTTAAACACAGGAGTAAACCTACCAGGCACCTGAAAAATCTTCTGCTTGAAAGCACTGCATGGAAAATATATCACCGGAGAACACACGAGAGCAGTGAAGAAAAACATTAATCAGATTCTGGTATATAACATCTGCTAATGGCTCACAATTTTCCTGCACGTAACAAATTTATTCCACCATTACTGAGGTTGGCGGCCCTATCACTCACTGGACGTGAAAATGTCATTCAAGAGAAAAATTCAAATTCAAGCTGTTGATATATTTCATTTTCGGCACATCGGGCGGTAGAAAATCTTATCATCAAAATCCTATAGTACCTTTAGCAAGCTAGTTCTCGACCAACGAGAACATTTCAAAATTAGCATGTGTAGAAATAAATTCCTTAAGTTCATCCTGGTCTGAGCAGCGATCTTTACACGTCAACATCACCCGTGGCCAATCAAAAATGACTGCCTCATCAATATATCTAACACAGAGGACCCACCAAAAGGCTTCCATCTCTTTATCCAAATCAACGGTTGTCACTAAACTGCAAACTTAAAATCCAAGCATCTCATCCCAACGGTTTAATGACAACCGTGAGATCTTGCAGCATTTTAATCATCTGAGAAACTAAGGTCCCATTGTGACACATCAGCGGGCACATATCAAATCAAAACATGCCATGCAGTAAAAAACTAACAAGTGGACCTAGTCCCTTTTCCTTTCTAACTCAGAGCACTTTGAAAATAGTCAGATCACAACTGTTATCCAACCAATAAGAAATAAACATGTCAAAGTGAATTGGCGCAATAAGGGGCCCACTAAGAACTTAAGTCTCTAAGAAGATCGGACGGTCATCGCTATACCGCAAACTTAAAATCCTCACATCTTTGATCAATGGTATAATGAGAATCGTCTGATCAAATTGAAGATTAACCTTTTGGAAAACACTACCCCACAAATAAACACATCACCTTCTATCAATCAAATCACATTGCGCCACGTTTTCATACGGGCGGGTCCCTTCTGACTATCTTTTACCGTCTTTTAAAAATGCGTCAGCCACCACCTAGCTTTCTGAGAACCAATAAGAACCACAAGAATTGTAGTGACCTGGCACTATTAGGACCCACCGAATCCTTTTCAAATATAGAAAATCTGACGGCCATCGCTATACCGCAAGCTTAACATGCAAGCATCTTGGATGAACGGTATAACGACCACCGTAGATCTTTTCCGCCCTTTAAATTCCACAAACTCTTCCTCCAGTCGGGCCCACCTTTGAGACAGGTGGCAACTCATCGCTATATCACATGTCAGAGAAAACTGACAATCGGGGTCTTGCGGTGTAACGACAACCACTAGTTTTACTTTAGTGAGAACTTTAGGAAAATATACCAAAAACTTAGGCCTAGAGAAATAAAAAGGAGAAGAGGGGGACGGGGGCCAACAACTTTCTAACTGCAAACGCATGACTTAAAAATGTTAAAGGCACATGTGGATTAGCACTTTTAGTGAATCAAAAAAGGTAACACGGGAAAACAAAAAGGAACAAACCAACCTAGGGTTTGGAAACGAGGGAGGAAACCAAAGCCAAAAACGTGGAGCCAAGAAATATTTAAAAAAGTGATAATAGAGTTGAGGGAAGTATAGATACAAGTATTGGAACATCATCATCGTATAGAAAGGAGGCATATTATAGGTAGAGATTAGGCTTGAAAGAAGAAGAAGAAGAAGAAGAAGAAGAAGAAGAAGAAGAAGAAGAAGAAGAAGAAGAAGAAGAAGAAGAGGAGGAGGAGGAGGAGGAGGAGGAGGAGGAGGAGGAGGAAGAGGAAGACAAAGATGAAGAAGATGAAGATGAAGAAGAGGAGGAGGACAAGGAAGAAGAAGAAGAAGAAGAAGAAGAAGAAGAAGAAGAAGAAGAAGATGATGATGATTTGTCTTTTAATATATTCAAATTCTCATTTTATAATTTTACATTAATTTTGATTCAATGAGTTTACCACAAAGGCCATTATCTTGATTTACCCACAAGTCTTGATTTATTATTTTTGAATAATTGTATGAGTGCAAATGGTGACTTTGTCAAACTAGCTAGCTTACAAAATGCCAGAGAGTGTTTAAATAACTAAACATAGTTTTTATTATATGAAATTTGTATTCAAATTGATCTCATCAAGATGATATTTACATTCAATTTTGGTGGCTTATAAAGCCATAAATTTCCCATGTAAACTAATTAATTAACATACTCATATGAATAGCTCCCTATAAAACTAACATCTAATTATTAATTATATTTATTCTAACCTAAAATTAACCTAATTAGTGTAATACACTAACATTAATCCCCTTATCACATTAATTCAAACAAGAGTGGAACATTGAAAGGGTTATGAACCCAAACCTTCTAGAGACTTTGATGAAACATCTTCACCAATTTTCCCTGTTTGCAACTCTCCATCTAAAATTTTTGTAGGATATCTAAAGCATATTTTTTTTTGAGACATAAATATTTCATCTTTGTTTTTCCATACTTATATACCAAGAAAGTAGTGTATTTGTCCCAAATCTTTCATTTCAAACTTAATAGTCATGGCTTCTCTAAACTTTGCAAATAAAGTTGGAATATTACCTATGTAGATAAGATCATCAACATAGAGAATTAAGATAAAGATATCCTTAGCTAAGCTTCTGATATAGAGATTTGGATCTGATTGACTTCATGCAAAACCTTTCTATTGTAGGTATGAGTCTATTCTTCAATACCATTTCTCCTTGTGCATGTTTGAGACCATACAAGACCTTCTTTAATCTGCAAACATAATGTTCTTTAGAATGTTAGCTTGTGGTGATTGATCAGGAAAGTACTATACACTTTTCCTCCTACCCTTGCCATGATTCACAATGAGATAGGATGACACTTAGCTAAGGAAGAAATCCCCCAAGATAAGGATTCTAACTCAACATACACGCACGAGGGTGTGAAAAGAAAACCAAAAATAGCACAAAGAGGGGTTAGTACTAAAACAAACCCAAATCAACTAGCACAAGAAACCTTGCTAAGAAAAATTTCTCATACTAATATCATATTTGGAAAGCTATCATAAAAGCATAAATGATTACATAAGAAAGAAAAGAGAAAAACTATAAATAACATAGCTTTATGATCCAGTCATACTAGCATGAAAGCAAAAAGAGAGAAAGGGAAAAGAGTGATTACCTCGCCCAGTAAGATGCCCACCTTACCATGAATCACCAAGGGAGGGAGAGCCAAATAGGTGGCCAAACTTGATAGTTCACCCATAAATTGTGCTTGCAATTGTAATGCATCTTTAGATGGCTTCTAGAATACCCATAGATCCACCTTCTTGTATCACTATGAATATGAAATGCATGTCTCCTCAGAATTTAGCAACTTATGTGCATTACCTTCAAAATATTTAGCATATAAATGCATAAAATATAAGTGTAAAATATTGGATTTGGGGTCTCTTTTATGTGACTGAGACCCCAAGGCTAATATTTTACACTTATATTTTACGCATTTATATGCTAAATCTTCCAAAGGTAACACACATAAGTTTCTAAATCCTGAGGAGACATGTATTTCATATTCATAGTGATATAAGAAGGTGGATCTATGGGTATTCCAGAAGCTATCAAAAAATGCATCACAATTGCAAGCACAGTTTATGGGTGAACTATTAGGTTTGGCCACCTGTTTGGCTCTCCCTCCCTTGGTGATTCACAGTAAGGTGGGCATCTTACTGAGTGAGGTAATCACTCTTTTCCCTTTCTCTCTTTTTTCTTTCATGCTAGTAGGACTAGATCATGAAGCTATGTTATTTATAGTTTTGCTCTTGTCTTTATTATGTAATCATTTATGCTTTTATGATAGATTTCCAAATATGATATTAGTATGAGAAATATTTCTTAACAAGGTTTCTTGTGCTAGTTGATTTGGGTTTGTTTTAGTAATAACCCCTCTTTTGTGTTGTTTTTGGTTTTCTTTTCGTACCCTCGTGCATGTATGTTGAGTTAGAATCCTTAGCTTGGGGGCTTGCATCCTTAGCTAAGCGTCATCCTATCTCATTGTGAATACACTTTTTGGCTATTTTTGGGCTGACATGTTGTAACTCATTCTAACCCTAAAAGTGGCAAAATATTGTATAATATGGCTTAGGGTTAGGGATTTCATAATGTATGGTTTTAGTACTTGCGGTGGAATTGAGATGTAAGGGATTACAGATTGTAGTCAGGTTGTAATCATTGGATAATAATAATATTGGACTCAACATAACCTAGGGATTGGGTGAACCACATTAAATCTTTCTGTCTTCTATTCTCTTCTATGCAGTTTATATTTTTCGTGATATTAGCTATTTTTGCATGTAATTTTCTTTTCTGCCTTGTTAATCCTAACATAGAAGTTATTTAAAAACCTTTAGGTTGTGAAACATACACTTCATCATCAATATATCTATTTAAGACATCACTCTTTACATCCATTTGATAAACTACCCAACTTTGTTGAACTGCCAATGCCAAAACTAATTTGATACTATCCATTTGTGCTATGGGTGCAAATGTCTCAGCATAATCAATACCTTCATGTTGAGTGTAACCTTTGGCAACCAATCTAGCCTTATGCTTATCAATGCTTCTATTAGATTTATACTTTTCTTTGTACACTGATATTGTACCAATAACTTCGTTACCAGGAGGTAATTGAACCAAATCCCATGTGCCATTCTTTTCAATTGTGTCTATTTCATTATTCATTGCTTCAATCCACCATACTTTTTCTTGAGCTTGTTCAAATATTTGTGGCTCATTAATTTCCATGATTTGAGTCATCAATGCAAAATTCACTTTTGTTTGTGACCTTGTTATCATTTTTAAAAAATTTGTATCCACCATAAGAGTTGATGGATGATTTTTTTATGTCCTTCTTTGATATTTTTTATATTTTCTTTCTCTTGCGCTAGATGATTCAGGTACATCTTCTTCCTCCTCTTCAATATCATCAATTACTATCTCTTCTTCTTTTGTTCCATTTTCTTCAGTATATTCTACTAGTTCATAGAATACCACATATCTGCTTGTGACAAGCTTTTTTGCTACTGGATCATACAACTTATATGCTTTATTTTTAGTTCTATAACCAATAAAAATGCATTTAAGGACTTTATCATCTAACTTGGACCTTTTTTTCTTTTGGTATGTGTGCATAAACAACACATTCAAATACTCTAAAATGATCAACACTTGGCTTTACCCTAGACCATGCTTGTTTAGGAGTCATCCTTTTAACCACTTTTGTAGGACCTCTATTTAGAAGATACACTATTGTGTATATTTCTTATGCCCAAAAATATTTATCCAAGTTTTTCTCTTTCAACATACTTCTTTCCATTTCAACAATTTTCCTATTCTTCCTTTCAGCAACTCCATTTTGCTGCAGACTGTAGGAAGTAGTGAACTCCCTCTTGATTCCTTGATTTTTACAAAAATAAATAAATTGATTTGACTTGTACTCACCTCCATTGTCTGACCTTATCACTTTGATATACTTACCACTTATCTTTTCAACCAAACTCTTGAACTCTACAAATTTTTCAAATACTTCTGATTTTGAAACCAAACAATATACCAAAGTTTTTCTTGAGTAATCATCAATGAAGGTGAGAAAATACTTGTATTTGTTCAAAGAAGGTGTTTCCATAGGACCACATGAATTTGTATGGATTATCTCAAGATGTTGTTTAGCTCTGGTGGATTTACCAACAGGAAATTGTATCCTATGTTTTTTTCCAACAATGAACCTTTCACATACATATTTTATGTCTTCAATTAATGGTAGACCTTCAACCATTTCTAATCATTTGAGTAAAATCACTCATTTCACTAGATATTAGTGCTTGGTTCCCATGAGTAAAATGAAGAGGAAACATCCTATCCCTTGTCATTTGTGCTCTTCTAACAACTACATTACTTTTTAATTTATCTCTTATTATGCACTCATTCTTATCAAACGTTGTTTGATAATTTTTCTCTAACATTTTTCCAACAAACAACAAATTTTTCTTTAGTGTAATGGTACCCTTACCTTTGCTTCCATGAGAATTATTATCTCCTAGTACTACAATACTTTGATGCTTTTGATTAAAGTTGAAAAATAGATGCTTATTAGATGTTATTTGTAAAGAACATCTAGAGTCTATATAGCACACATTATTTTCACTTAAACTTTTATTTAGGCAAGAAATAAACAAATTTTGTTTATCTTCAACATTGCTTTGAGCACTTCTCTTTTTTGTTTCACCTTGTTTACTCCAACATTCTAAAGTATAATGTCCAAACTTATCACAATGAAAGCATTGGACATTTATTTTACTATTATATCCCCCATTACTTCTACCTCTTCCTCTTCTATCTCCTCTGAAGTTTCTACTTCTTCCTCTAGAATAATTTTCTCTTCCTCTAGAATTGTTAGATTCACCTTTCTATTCATTCTTATTGTTATCATCATGTTTATCATGACTCTTAAAGAATGTTTTTCTTTTTCCTCTTATATTTTTCTTTAGAGGAAAATTCTTACTCTAAAATTTCTTCATTACATTTCATTCTTTCTTCAACAGTTAACGAAATTTCACTTAATTCATCAATTTCAATGCTCGAGAGATCCTAAGATATCTCAATTGTAGAGACCACACCTTCAAAATTTGGAATCAAGCTTCTCTAAATCTTTTCAATGACATGCTTTCCATCTATATCTTCCCCTAGTATTTTCATCTGACTCACTAGACCTTCTACCTTTTTCAAAAATTCATTGACAGATTCACTAGATGTCATTTTTATAGTTTCAAAGTTTTTTTTCTCATTGTTTGTAATTTAGCATTTTGTGCTCCTTGATATGCATTACTTAATATTTGTCATGATTTCTTAGAATGAAGAGCACCGCTTATCCTAAAGAAAAATAGCTTGAGTGATTGCACCCTGAATTAAGAATAAAGCTTCATTATCTTTGTTTACATTTTCTTTGTATTCCCTTTTTTAGTTAATACATTTACATCTGCTATCTCAACATAGCTGTTTTGAACAATTTTTCACAAATCCTTAGATTTGAGTAGAGTTTTCATTCTAGTGCACCAATATGTAAAATTTTCTCCTTCAAAGATGGGAATCAACACATTAGACATTGCCTTGCTTGCCATATTTTCCATAAAATGTGCACAATGACCCAAGTTGCTCAACACAAAGTCTTAGAGAGATCTGAAAATGAATACTCTCCTTGTCCCTTCAAATGGGACTCACACACAAAATAATGTTTTTGATAATGCACTTAATTACAAAAGAAATATATACCTCTTACAACACAACTTTGATAAAAACTTATAATTCTTCAATATAAAAAATCTCTTATATGATCATGTTGTTGGCAAGTTGGCTATACTAATGTATATGACTTGATATAGTGTTATCATTATGACAAAAAATCCATATAGTAGTTTGGAGTCAGTGTACTTGATGAGAAGATTAGAAATTGGTTAAGTGTTGAAGACTGGATAGTGTACAGAGTTCCTGCAGCTTAGAGCATCAGCGCACGTGCGTAAAAAATAATTATGGTATGCACCCTAGAAGTTAAGTTGGTTAGACTATACTTATGCTTATTCTATGAGCGCATAATCAGATATGCAAGGATGAGAAAGATACAGTCAGTTGAAGTTGCACAGCTAGTGAAGAACAGAGTAAGTAGTCGATAGTTATCATTTTGAGTTGTGACTATATTCTAATGTTGTAAAGGCTATGCGCCTATTGTAATTAGGTTTTAGACATGTATATATGTTTGATTTTAAGAATGCTTAAGCTAATTCATTTGGAAGCATTGTATGTAATAGGTTTAAGGGCCGACCTAGTTGTTTATTTTGTATGAGCATATAAATATAAGATGTTCCCATTGTAATTAAAAAATGGAGTAAAAAGGAGAGTTGTGATAAGCATAGAAGAAGTGTGCGAAGATATCATAAGATGTATTAAAGCTTTGCTAGAGGTCAAAGCATTAGCGCATCAAAGGAACTGATCTGACAAGCAATGTCACAATGATAGTTTATCTAGTAGATATAGTGTGTATCTGAGATTAGAAGGTTGTAGCCTTCACCACTTGAGTAGTGAGCTCTAGGATAGTGCATCCACTCCCCTAACAGGGACTAATGTAAAATAATCCTAAGAGGTTTCAACCCTTGACAAGGTATACTGTATTGAATGCATTGCAAAGCAACTCCTAACAGGGTTAAGGATCTTCTAACAAGAATCACAAAACACTAGTACAAAATATTAGTGGGTGTCAATTCCCACTAGGGTTTTTACCGATTTGGGTTTCCTCATAACCATATTGGTGTCATGTGTTGATTTCATGCTTCATGTTTAAATGGATGTTTATTTCAATACTTAAGCATTTAAGTTCAGTTTAAAGATTAAAAATAAAAGTTAAATTACAGTGAACACTGATTCACCCCCCCCTCTCAGTGTTCCCATTCCCAATAATTGGTATCAGAGCTCTAGTCCTCAGTAAAGAAGTTTAACCACTTGAGGAGATCATGGACAAAGCATAAATGAAACATCTGAAAAGAAATCTTGAAGCTACTCTTGAAGACCTGGACAAGTCCAAAAGAGAAATTGAAGAACTAAAAGAAAAAGTCAGTGATGCCCAATTAGTTATCAAAAGGCTTAGAAAGGATCTGAAAGAATGTTCCACCAGTGATTTGGGAATAATGATAAAGAATTTGAATGAAGAAAATGCATCCTTAAAAGATCAATTTGAAGAACTTGATGATAAGCTAATTAACAATCAGGAAGTCTATAATGAACAAGTCAAGGAGAACCTTCAACTGAATGAAGAATTGAGGAAAGAAAACATGGAAATCTTAGAGCTAAGAAACAATAAGGAAAGCTTGGAATCTGAATTGAAAGAGGCTAAGAATCACATTGATAAATTACACATCAGTTTTGATTTAATATAATCTCAGTTGTATGCAAGAAGAGCCAAAGGAGATACTAGTTGCATTGGATGCAATGAAGCACAAAATTAGATTGACAACATGTGAGAAAAAATGAATGCTCAAAAAGACTCTACTGATACTAAGAAGACTAAAGATCAAACCAAAGACAATGGTGAACCACCTAAGAATGAGTGCAAGCCAATAGACTGCACTTGTTTTGCATGTAACAAGCATGGACATATAGCAAGGAACTGTACAGAGGTAAGACCTCTTAATGATTACTATTATTCATGCAATAAATTTGGTCACAGAGCTATGAATTGCAAGACTAGTAAAAAGAATAGGATTCAGCATGATTAGAGAAATCAAAATCAGATAAATATAAGAAGTTCTTAGAATGTTACATGTCAAATATGTAACTATAATGGTCACTCAGCTAGACAATGTAAAATGATGACTCATGTCAATGCATCGAGGAATATAAGGCCTTCAGTCATTTGTCACTCTTGTAACAAGGTTGGACATATTTCAAAGTTTTGTAGATCAAGGATGCAAGGTCAGGAAAGCTCTAAAAAGACCAAAGAACTAGTATTGGATCCCAAAGGAGAAGTTAATTTTGTAAAAGCCTCAAATGATGCGAGCTTGATTTGGTTAGAAGGAAAGAAAGAAAAAGTTGATGAGTATGTATTGGATGCATCCATAGTGGATGTACCCTCTACATCTGGATGAATGGCCCTTAGGGTCATAGGAGGAGCTAATTTAGCTCTAGACCCCTGTGTGGATGGTATACTCACTCTCTGAGTATGCACCTTTGAACTTAAGCTTTTGGAGAGTAAAGAAACCTTTGTGCATGAGTGCAGATACTAATTGTTAGCAGAACTCAAGTTGGAAATTTTTAAATGACAGCTTGGTTTACGTGGCAAGCATTAATGGAAGAATTTTCACTTTAAGTATACAGAAAGTTGTTTGATTACTCATTGCATTGGAATTCAGAGAGATTGGAGAGAAGAAAGAGCCTTATAAGTGATTGAGTAGATTTGCAGTAATTAGTAGTGCATTTGGTCAATTACAGAAACCCTAGTTCATCGCATCGATTCAGAAGTCTTTAGATTAAATTAGAGATCAGTTGGAAAGTGATTAAACAAGTAAGTCATGGTCACTCCCATAGTTTTTGATGTTGTAGAGAAGAAGAGATGTATTTAAGAAGAATCCATTTAAGTCAACCCTAGATGATTTAGAGGAAGCATTCTCCCGTACACCTATGGGCATTATGCATGTCGAGGACATTAGGGCATACATCTACTACAAGAAAGAACCAATAGGGTTGGATAGGTTAAGGGCATACATAGATACCATGTTGAAACCAGATAAAACATTCATGGATGAATATGTTAAGTGGAATGATCACCCTATAGTTGAGTATGCTACAACATATGAATTTTATAAGACTAAATGGATTAAGATACTATTGAGAATGATTCATGATGATTTATTCTAGATAGGTGACATTCTAGTAAGAATCACCAGTGACCTAATACATGAGATGATAGGCCTTTCTAGGATAGGCACTGTTCTTCCTGTGGGCAAGGATGTCAGGAAAATTGTTGAGAAAACATGTAAGTCAAGGAGTGATAGGTGCGGGATGAAAATTGAGCCTATTGAGCAAGCTGACATCAAATTGATGTCCATGATACTTTGATACAGGTTTCATCACACTAGCAGGGTGAATAGTGTGTCTGCGGGCACAATTCTAGCTACCATTAGACTTGTGAAGGAAGATGGAGAGTTCAATCTATGTGAGATCTTGTGTGCATAGTTGATTGATAACATCAAGGCAATCAAGAATGACAAGACCAAGATATTCAAGTTTGGGTCTTTGATCATTTACATGTACCTTCATATAGTTGGGAGAGTATCAAATTTGTATTTGGACAAGTCCATTCCAACCATGCCACAAATATGTAACAAGGCATCCACTAAGAGTACATTGAGAGATTATGTAACATTGTAATTGAAGACCTTCAGGGCTAAAATGCAAATGAGGTACATAATTCTAGAAAACATTGCTGAAAAGTACAAGGATACAAATTTTTTTATGGTTAAAACATATACCACATGCATGGAGGTAGTAGTCCCTAGAACAAAGTGGATTCATCCACTTGGATATGAAGTAGATGAACAAGTTTTAGAAGCATATGCTCAAGTATTGCTTTCAGCTCCTACTGACCCTAATGAGCCTAGATGGGGAACTTATGAGGAGAAGACAAGAGAAGTAGATGCCAAACTAAATAGTGTAGCAACAAAAAGAAAGGTTGCTAAAGTCACATCAAAGATCTTGAGAATACATGGTGTGTCTCAAGTAGATCTTGACAAAGAAAAAGAACAAAAGATTGCTTTGGAACTAAAGAGTGCAGATACAGCAAAGGCAAAATCACCTGATCCCAAGTTGAAGAAGGTAAAGATAGAGAAATCAGATGAACAGGAGGAAAAAATTGATGATACTCCTTCAGTGCCCAAGGAAAACATTAACCTTACTGCTCCTCCCGAGTATAAGGTAATGCCAAAGAGGAAGAAAGAAACCAACACTAGTCATCCATCCTCGCGAGCAACAAGAAGTAGAAAGAACACTCAAGCACCTCCTGAAGTAAGTTTCAATCCTAGTCTCAGTGTGCTAAGTGCCAAAATAATTGATGAGGGAAGAATTGATCAAGTAGGGAAGTTTTATGAAAAATATAGTGAAATAGATAAATCTAAGATTCATGGTATGTTAGTCAAACACATGTTGAAGTTCAAGAAGACAGTCTTGGAACTTAAGACCATGATCCCTAACAATGTATGGAATATCCTTGAATTCCAAAAGAGATAGGCTATTGAAGAAGATCTATGGATAAGGGAAAAGATCTTAGATGATATCCTTTCTCTATGTGAGCTAGAAGAGAAGAAGTTGCTGTTAGATCTAGTGAAACCTCACCTCAGAACAAAGACAAGAACACTGAATATAATGGATAAAAATTATGAGCTAGTTGCCAAAGAAACAAAGAAATACTTTGAGAAGGTCTTGATGAAAAGGAACATATATTAATCTACTGCACCCACAACACATGTACCCACAATGCTTACCAAAGGGTCAGAGACCATCAAGGTACAATCTATAGGTCCTCAGGATTCAGCGCCTATAGCAAAAACACAATCACAGGTAGATAAGTATGTGCCTATGTCATAATCACTCAAGGACAGCACCATTATCATTGATAATGTGGAAATAGTCATGGCAGCCACTGACACACAATTGGAAAAGTTTGAGGAAGATTTTGTGAGCACACAAGAAACTGAAATTTTATGTAGCAACACACCTCCCATTCATCAAGAAGAGGTATTGATTGAAAATATAACAGATGAGAAAGAAGAAGAAAATGAAGAAATAGAAAAAGAAAAGAATAATGAGCCATTAGTTGAACTAGTCAAGGTAAAACAAGAAATGATGGATAGCACTCCCATCACTCCCTTTGTAGAATTGTTGTCAAGTTTGACACTTGACACATCTAGTTTGGACTCATGGAGAGAAGAAGACTTGATTAAGTTCAACATCTTAGCTATGGAGAAAGCCAAAGAAAAGCAAGTGATGAGGAATCCCCTCCTGGTAGAATCAGTAAACATTTTGAACAATCTATTGCCAGAGGATAAGAGAATGTCAAAGATACACTTTGTTGATGATGTGAGTACAACCATCTCATATTTCAAAAGCAATTTCTCAAGCCTTGAAGAGTCTGCATCCCTAGTTTCAGAAGAAAAGTATCTAAAGAAGAGATTGAATGAATTGGTGAACAACTTTGCACTTGACCTTAGCTCACTCAAGACTAGTCAAGCATCCCTAAAAGAATTTACAAATCAAGGAAGAAGAATCATTGCAGAATGCATGGATCAAGATAAGTTTACTGATGCTCATTTCAAGAAAATAAAAGAGGTAGAAGCTATGATTGAGCAGCTGAAGAGTTCAGTGAAAGACACATCCACAGATGTGAACATGTGCAATAATGTCTACCAAGGACAAATATGCAAAATTAAGAAGGCAAAGAAAGAGATGACAAAGATTAGAGCTAGATAGACTTAGTTAAGGAATGCTCTTACACCCTCATTAGATATTATAAATCTGAATATCAAGGAGATTGATGCCACCATGATAACCTATGATCAAGGTCCTTCCACAAATTTGAAGAAGATGGAGAAGCTTTAGTATGCATTATGCACCCATTTCCAGATAGTAAACTCTTTGATCACTTTTTGGAAGAAGGAGATCTAGAACCTAAAAATAGCATATCCGGATGCTTTCCCTTAGTGAGTATGTGTAGATAAAGTTTTTTGTAGATAAACTCTTTGATCACTGTATAGAATATGGATCATAATATGTATAGGGAGATATAAGTATATAGAGAAGACAAAAGTTTTTTGTATTAAGGTCAGTTAGCAACTTGACCATATTCCTTTGTTGCCATCAATGAAAAAGGGGGAGATTGTTGGAAAGTTGGCTATACTAATGTATATGACTTGATATAGTGTTGTCATTATGGAAAAAAACTCATATAGTAGTTTGGAGTCAGGGCACTTGATGAGAAGATCAGAAATCAGTTAAGTGTTGAAGACTGGACAATGTATAGAGTTCATGCATCTTAGAGCATTGGTACATGTGCGTACGGAATAATTATGGTATGTGCCTTGGACGTTAGGTTGCTTAGATTATACTTATGCTTAGTCTATGAGCCCATAATCAGATATGCAAGGATGAGAAAGATACAATCAGTTGAAGTTACACAGCAAGTGAATAATAGAGTAAGTAGTTGACAGTTATCATTTTAAGTTGCGACTATAGTCTAATGTTGTAAAGGCTATGTGCCTATTGTATTTAGGTTGCTGACATGTATATATGTTTGATTGTAAGCATGCTTAAGCCAATTCATTTGGAAGCGTTGTATGTAATAGGTTTAAGGGCCGACCTAGTTGTTTAATTTGTATGCGCGTATAAATATAAGATGCCCCCATAGTAATTAAAAAAGGGAGTAAGAAAAAGAGTTGTGATAAGTAGAGCAGAAGTGTGCGAAGACAACATAAGATGCATTAAAACTTTGCTAGAGGTCAAAGCATCAATGCATCAAAGGAACTGATCTGACAAGCAGTGTCATAGTGATAGTTCATCCAACACATATAGTGTGTATCTAAGATCAAAAGGTTGTAGCCTTCACCACTTGAGCAGTGAGCTCTAGGACAGTGTGTCCCCTCCCCTAATAAGGACTAATTTAAAAGACTCCTAACAGGGTCCGACCCTTGACAAGGTCTACTGTACTGAATGCATTGTAAAGCAATTCCTAACAAGGTTAAGGATCTTCTAACAAGGATCACAAAACACTAGTACAGAATATTAGTGGGTGTCAATTCCCACCGAGGTTTTTACCTATTTGGGTTTCTCCATAACCATATTGGTCTCATGTGTTGATTTCATGCTTCATGTTTATATGGATGTTTATTTCAGTACTTAAGCATTTAAGTTCAGTTTAAAGATTAAAAATAAAAGTTAAATTACAGTGAACATTGATTCACCCCCCGGCCCATCTCCCTCGCTCCTCTCAGTGTTCCCATTCCTAACACATGCAATCATTATGCATTATGTAAAAGAAATTTTTTATTTATAACAAAAACAATACTGTACGCTTTTAAAAGAAATTATATAGTTTCTTTTCAAAAATAATCTCTAGCTAATCAAAGGCCTATAAAGAAATCTAATGTTTAAAACTTTTTTCCAAGTAAAAGAAAATTTAACATGCAAATTTTCTTTGGGAGAATATCTCCTTCCACACTTTTCCACTGGCTGAGCACACTCCCTCCTTCCAACAGATGGGTGCACTTTCTACTGGGCTTTGCAAAAAGGAAAAAACAAAAAAAAATGCATATGCTTGTATTATTTCCCAACTAGTATGGTGATCAGATTTCAAGATCCTTCTAGCTATGTAAATTTCAATAGCATATGTGTATGCAATCATTAGCTTCTCTTCTCTTGAAAACACAAACAAAATTTTAGACTCTTCTAATTCATACCCACCAAATTCTTTTGAATCATCCCTGAACGAGAATCTAGCTCAAGATGATAGAAAACCTCATGTGAACCCTCTTTTAAACTCTTTCCATTGTGTAAGATTAGAATTATACAATAAACTAGCTACAAGATCAAACATATCCTATATTTAAAAAATACATTACAATACATATATTACTAATATGCCAAGATCTAAAATTGAATATATTAACACTATATTTTTTTAGGGAGTTTTTATATTTGTCAAAATGTATCCGGTTGTACTCAACACACATCACATATTGTCTTTGCTTTGCTATTCACGCTGTTTGGGTATTACAAAGAGATTTGGGGTGTAAAACAAAGAGCATTGTATGTTCTTCTTGCTACCATACGAAATACAATATCCATCATGATCATAGGAAATATCGGATTGAGCAAAGCCAAAACATAAATGCTACAAAGTAAAACCATAAAGCATCTTACATGTTATGAGATCTGAGCAGATATGATAAGAGATAAGCTTGCTTTAATGGATGCAATGTGGGTGATGGGATTTTTGTTGGAGTAATCCCATTGCTCTCAGATCCTTTAATCACCGGTGGTATTGTTATCCACGTTTAAGTATTTCAAGCTCATTGGGAAGCCAGATGATTTTATATGGAAGAGTTATTCCAACTAATTCATCTTTCTTTTCTCTACTTTTATGTTTAAATATCATCTATCTATAAATTTATCCTACCACTAAACACTTTGATATGCTAGAACAATTTATTACAGGAGAAAGTACACCAAAGAAATCTTTATTTTTAAGTCGATATGGTATAGTCAATTTTGAACAACATATTATAACTTTTGATTTGTTTCACTGATTAATTTTGAATTATACATCGTACAGAGCCTATCTAAAGTGTGATTTGAAATAAAGTATATCAAAACATAAAATTTGATGTTTATGTTGAACGTTAAATAAGAAAAAAAAATCTATAGAACGTATTTGTTGTAGTTTGTTATACTTCCTTATAGGGCCCGTTGAGCTTGTTGGTATATAAGATCAGTTTATTGCAATAGAACATCTATGAAAGCAATTCTCTGATGTTTAGGAAGAGCGATTTAGTATGGTCAAGCATAAACAGTATGTTCCAAGATAGTTAATTTGAAATCACATTTTGTAAACTATCTAAATAAATCAAAATTTAAAATAGACTATTTACACTGACAATAATATAGACTATTTACGCGGACAATAAAATAAGGAAAAAATCCATAGAACCCATTTGTTGTAGGGAAATCTCATCTACATCATAGTTTGCACAATTATTTAACCTTTCAATGTCATTATCATACTGTCAATCTCCCCAAGTCATACCCATGTTGATAATTCTTACTATCTCAATGTCTGTTAACCGCCAGTTTCCTATATTTTTTTTTTTTGATCGATAAGGGGCCGAGGCCAAATATTATATTAAAATAGTAAAGTATACCAAAGCATAGATCAAGCTATAGAAATTCAAAATTCACACAACATTCCCTTGATGTTTGTCACATGATCGCCTAGTTTGAAAATGACTTATGTGAACATGCGACACCCCCCAGCCTTCGCCATTGCTACCTGCCCTTGGCTATGGGACCCACAATGTATATCCCTCTCAGTGTTTACTAGTCAGTAAGAAAATGAAACATCGGCAAGACCTGGCACATTGACCCACCTTTAATTCCGCACCAATGACTTTCATCAATTGTCACATGATCGCATAGCCAAGAAAAGGGCTATGTGAACATGCGACACACCAAAACCCTTTAGTACCGTTAACCGCCTTCGCATAAAGTTTCCACAATGGGCTTGTCACATGATCGCATACCACAAGACTAGCTCATGCGAACATGCGACAAGCCACTAGCCCTCAACCCAACCTTAGTGCCCACTTTATCCATGAACTGGCGAGAACTTTGATTGTACCCGCATCCAGAAGATCGGCGGTCGATACATCTTTGCATATAACTTCTTAGCCAATCCAAACCTGATGCCTTGACAAAGAAACATCACATGGCCCCACTGTAGACAAACCAATGACATCTAATTAGATGGAGAGCGCATGATCGCAAGGAGAGAGAATATTCCATGTGATCACACACCCACCGTCAATCAAAATCTCTACCCCAATCCCACTGACAACACTCCACCATGAAATATCCTATTCGGACGGTGGGCACGACACTCCCCTACCAGCTTAGTCAATCCCCACCTGACACCTTGATGATGAATCATCTCTTGGTCCCAATGCTGACATGCCAAGAGCATCTAATCAGATGGTGGGTGCATGATCACAAGGGGAGAGAATATTCCATGCAATCACACGCCAGCCGTCGATCAGAATCTCTAATGCTAGCCCCAGTGGCAACACTCTACCACTTAATTTCCTTTGGCCAATAGAGGGTCTCCATTTATGCATACATATCACCGTGGACCCATAGTTTGAAACCCAATACCGCAAAGAAAAATCAATGGTTGGCATGATTTCGCATATCTCTGACAAATCTCTTGCACTTTAGCGACCATTTTTGATGCTCTAAAGTGTGAATACCATCTGACTAATCTGTAAACTAGGTCCCACCCTTGAGCTTTGATAGTAGAGGCAAACTCCCATTTGTAGGATAGACTTTCTTCATTCCCTAACTTAGCAACGCCTAACAAGATAAGAAATTGAGCCCCACACAATCACAGTAGCGCACCTGGGAATTGTTGATGTTAGAGATTTAACTATGTAGTGGTGAATGACCAAAAACAACCAAGGTTTTTGATGATAGAAGATAACTCCATTGGCATCTAATCGGACGGAGGGTGCATGATCGCATGGGGAGAGAATATTCCATGTGATCGCACGCCAGCCGTCAATCAAAATCTTTATGCAAGCCCTGCTAACCACACTCCACCTCTTTATTTCCTTTGTCCAATAGGGATGCTCCATTTATGCATACATGTCATCCTAGACCCACAGTTTGAAACTCTACCCCATAAAGAGGAATCAACGGCCGGCGTGATTTCGCAAAGCTCTGACCAATCCCTTGCGGTTTAGCGACCACCGTTGATTCTCTGACATATGAAGACCTTCTAACTTATCCAGAAGTCAGGCCCCACCCTTGAGCTTTGGCAGTAAAGGAAAACTCCCATTCACTAGGTAGACTTTCTACATTCCCTGACCTAGCGATGGCTAGCATGATAAAATATTAGGCCCCACACATTTGCAATAGCGCACATAGGAATTTCTAATGATAGAGATTCAACTGTGCAGAGATGAGTGACCGAAAACAACCAAGGTTTCTGACACTAGAGGATAACTCCAACGGCATCTAATCGGATGGAGGGCGCATGATCACATGGGGAGAGAATATTCCATGTGATCACACACCAGCCGTCGATCAAGATCTCTAACGCAAGCCCTGCTGACAACACTCCACCTCTTTATTTCCTTTGGCCAATAGGGATGCGCCATTTATGAATACATGTCACCATAGCCCCATAGTTTTAAACCCTACACCGCAAAGGAGAATCAATGGCCGGCGTGATTTCACATAGCTCTGACAAATCCCATGCACTTTAGTGACCATCATTGATGCTCTGACATGTGAAGACCGTCTGACTTATCCGGAAACCAGGCCCTGCCCTTGAGCTTTGGTAGTAAAGGCAAACTCCCATTCACTGTATAGAATTTGTTCATTCCCTAGCTTAGCAATGACTAACATGATAAAAATTGGGCCCCACATAATCGCAGCATCGCACATAGGATTTGCTAGAGTTAGAGATTTAACTGCACAGAGGCAACCGACTAAAATCAGCCAAGGTTTTTGACGCTAGAAGATAACTCATGTTCGGACGCCGATGCTCTTTGCTATACAATAGGTATCTACTCTTCTTGTCCTGATCCAACTCCTCAATTAATGTTCTCAACTCCTACACTCGCTATGCGCAATGAGAAAAGATGCCTGTCTTATCACCACAAGGAGCCGTTTTGTCAACTTCTGAGGCAAAAATATATCCAAACCTGATTTGACCTTTTGATTTATTGGTTAGATTCATAGAGCCCCGTTGAAACTCTACTGACATCAGATAGAATTTTCAAATTTGTACCTCTAGCTGCCAGGTCTGCCAGCTCATCCGCTTCAGTGTTACCTTCTCTGAAAGTATGGTTAATGGT
The DNA here is from genome assembly GCA_027943335.1 of Chamaecyparis obtusa. Taxonomy (NCBI): domain Eukaryota; kingdom Viridiplantae; phylum Streptophyta; class Pinopsida; order Cupressales; family Cupressaceae; genus Chamaecyparis; species Chamaecyparis obtusa. The sequence continues at coordinate 1,998,109 of BSBK01003715.1, forward strand.
TTTCGATTCAAAATTATCCATTAACTATAAGATTACTTCTAAAACTGCCATAAGACACCAATTTGGGGTTGATCTAACTTTGATTACATTGATGGTAATCAGCGAGTCACCCTCAATTTCAAGCTTAGAAATCCCTACTTCCCGGGCTAGTATCAGTCCAAACAATAGTGCTTTAAATTCTGCCATATTGTTGGTATCTTTGGGTAATGGTATGGCTTGTTTGGCACTCACATTCCCAGTTGTAGAATGTATGATGCATCCCACTCCTGAGGGGCCTGGGTTACCTTTAGAAGTTCCATCAAAATTTAATTTGTACCATCCAATTGGGGGGGGTTTCCAGACACAAGCCTTCCTTAGTTCTTGATTTCTTTTGTTTCCTCTGCCTATGGTGATTGGAGTTTTTAACCCAAACCAATTTTTTTTCATCTGATCATCCCAGCTAGAAAAGAATTTGTGTTGTGCTGATTGAGTTTGGATCCAAGAATTCATTACCTCAACTATGGCTACCTCCAATTTGTTAATTATAGATTCATATTTCAAAAATTTATTCTGGAATAATCTTCTATTCCTTTCTTTCCAAATCTCCCAAATCACAATTGATGGAGAGATCATCCATAGATTACTGAATAAACTTCCTCCCATAATTTGTGGCCATGATATCAAAAGTTGGAGTAAATTATTTGGGGGGGCTGATGACCAACCCAATCTTGAATACAGCTAGTACCAACAATCTTTAGCAAAGGGACATGATAATAAAAGATGATTTACGTCCTCTTCATTCTTGAAACACATAATGCTTCTGGATGGGCCCTGATATCCCATCTTAATAAATTTATCTGCAGTTAATATTCTACCCTAGGATGCCACCCACATGAATAACCCAGGTTTTGGGAGTCCAACCTTGTTCCAACATAATTGTGTTGGGATCTCTTCAATTTTGGTTGTGAATGATTTGGGTATTATATTGTAACCCTCTTTGACACTGTAGGATCCTAATTTTGCCCCATTCCAGATGATTTCATCTTTTCCTTGTTTGAGAAGAAAGTGCCTATCTTTGATCAATGTTTTGAGCTTATCTACCTCTCTTGTATCTAATTGAAGTGATGAAAAGTCTTTCCACTCCCAAGAGCCATCTATAGCAGCAGAGGATGAAGGGATGATATAGTCACTGAGAAATGCTCCCCAGGATGAAGTACAAATATGACTGATCTGATTGGGGCCTAACTGTGAGTTGATGGTTGGATGTCCATCCCAAGAGTCTTCCCAGAATCTCGCTTCCTTTCCATCTTTGATATTCCAAGATAAGTTATTGTCAATAATATGTCTTGACTTAGCTATGAAGTTCCAAATTCTCGAGCCTCTTGGGAACTCTTTAATTCTGACTATATCTTCCTTATTAAAGTTGCCTAAATATTTAGCTCTGAGAATTCTAGCCCATTTGAGATCCTGATTATTCACTAATTTCCAATAAAGCTTTGCTAGTTTCCTGTATTCATTATCACACTCTCATCAATATAAACATTTTTAGCTAAAAAGAAAAAAGAAGATCAAATAAGGTAGTTGGTTCTGATTATTCTAAATCTAAACCTGTGTTAGAGCTCTCTTACCTCCCTCTGCTGTAAGGAAATGGAGATAAATTGTTATCATGTTAAAAGTCAAGAAAATCAGAAGCTTCATTGTTTTGAGATGTGTCTTTATAGACTAAATTGTCAAAAGTTCAGAGATAATTGGTATCAAGGGCATGGCCTAAACCCATGTCATTTATTAGTTCAAAACATACAACATATTTTTTACACTGAACATTCAGTTGTATTTGTATTTGTATTTGGCTATATTTTGCAGATATGGGAATACTGGGATGTATAGAACTCATTTGTTTCGCTTCCCTACCATTATAACATGCTCCCAGAATTCAATAAATGTGTGATGGGCACAGACACAAAAAATTGTAGCTTTATTGCAGGTTGGCCTACTCCTAAACTGCTTGGAGAACACTCAATCACCATGGTCGAAGGAAACCAACACAAGCGTATCAGACGCTCTTATAGGAAACCAACACAAGCGTATCAAGTTTTACATTCTTAACTTTCCTTTTAAGTTTCCAGTAAAGTAGTCATATATTTCTAAAAAGGCACCACTTTTTATTACCATTTTCAAGATTCAATGTGATATAATTGGTCATCCAAAGTTCAAAGAATTCTTGTTCTTATTCATATTGATATCTATTGAATACGACATTATTTCACTCCCTCCTTTTGCATCTCTTTGAAGTGACATAGAACTACTCTAATTATTACATTTTTATATAAAACTAAGAATTAAATTCAATATTATTCATTTATAAAGTGCCTTGAAAATGATGTGATTTAATAAAATCTTAAACTAGAAAATGTATATGAATGAATTTTGAATAGTATATTTTAATTATAATATTTATCAGTCAACTATTCTATATTGTGAGACACATCATAGAAAAGTGAACAATAAGAATATGATGAAGATTTTCTATCAAATTTGATGGGTTTAGTGGATTCCAATTAACAAAAAATGAGTGAACTTAAACTCCATGCTTTTAGCAGGATATGAGTCCACTGCTATCTTGATGATATGAGCTATTGTTTACTTGTCTAAATACCCAAATGTTCTTTCTAAATTAAAGGTAAATTTTTTATTCAAATTTAAAGACTTATCAATTTGAGTGTATTATTTAATATTGTCTTTTAGTATTGTTTGAAATGATATAATATTTTTTTTGGTAAAGGGCTTTCGTGAAATATTTTATTAATTTTTAACCTATAATATAACTCAACTCACTAGGGGCATTTGTTGGAAAGAGTGAAAACCTTCAGCTTTGCCCAAACAATAAAAAGAAATATTATAGATTGTGTTATCTTACAATCATCCTAATATAAATAACAAGAATAACACTTATTTACCTAATGTATTACTGATGAAGGGTGCTCCCCTTAATACCAAAAACACATAATAGAAACAAAGAAACAACAACAATATGAAAGAATAGAAAATTGGCTTCTTATTATCTCCACAAATGTGGAATTACAAAATTTCACAATTACAATATGCAAAGCCACATGGGCATTCCCTTATAATATTCTATAGGACAAAGCCTCGAATTATTACCCAGATCTAATACTTAGAACTGTCCCGAATTGCCTAAGACAATACTGCAGACCTTTCTTATATAGGCAATTTCCACCGCTCGAGAAGGTTCGAGAAATTTTAGCTAACAAGGCTGACCAAACATAGAATTATTTTATCTTACAATTTATTACATCAAAGTCGGCTCAAAATAGATTTTGAAACCCAAACAAAAATTTTGAAGGAAAATCATTTTTTGCCATTTCAGGTGACCCAACTTTCGAACACCATAATTCATCGTCAGTTGACCCGGTTGACTATTATAACCCCATTCTAGAAAGGCCACAAAGTGCTCTACAAGCTTGACTGTCGCAAGTACTTGTCACCCAAATTTTTGACCTCATCTAAGGCCTCTAAAGCCTTCAAAACTAAGTTCAAAGTTTCTATACCCTATTGCCAATACTGAAAATCTTCAATATCTACAAAGCTAGACTTGATCTGTCAATGAAAGTTTACTGGCAGGCTGATATGACCAAAATGAACCTCCAGGGAAGAAAATGGAACATTTCAAGATAGGATGACCAACTTACTAAAAATAGAAAGTTTCCATAAATAGCAGCTCTGCATAAGATAGCCATTATTGAATCCAAAAATAGAAATATTTTTGGGTGATGAAAGATTGCTCTTACACCCAGGATGCTCCTACATCAGACACCTGGGGTAATTTGAGAAGTGACCCTGTCATGACTCAGGTGTGCAGAGGAAAACCAAGACAGTTAACCTCCTCCTTTGTTAGCCATGATGAATCTTCAATAGGTCATCCTTTCCATTTGACCAGATATTCTTCATATGTCCTGTTCCTTGGGCTTCTGCCAACATGACTGTATAGTATGTCTTCAATCTCCTTGATATCTGAACTAGTTGCTAGAATACTCCACTGTGCTGCTATAACCTCATCTTCAACACCTCCTTCATGATACTGTGTCAGATCTAAAACATTAAATACTGGTGAAATATTCATCTCAATAGGCAACTCGACCTCATATGTATTTCTTGAATCATGCTTCTTCATTATCCTACATGGCCCAAACTTCTTCATTTTCAACTTGTTATATGTACCAACTGAAAATTGCTCTTTCCACAAATGAACCATGACTTCATCTCCAACCTAAAACTCCTTATGCCTCCTTTTCTCATATGCCTTAGCCTTATACTGTGCATTCATCTTGGTAATGTTGGTGTCCAAAATGATGCTTATGTTCATGAGGCTGCCAATATACCCTCAGATGGATCTTAGGAATGGTTAGCTCCAAAATTGCTATGAGGTCTTAGGGGAACTGGACCAACTATAGGGACAAGACTACCCTCTTCTACTTTTGGCTCTGCAAAACCAAGGTGGGTGCACCTAACCCATCATAAAATATACTTCACACACCAAGGACTAGGTTCATATAATAGATGACTAGATAGTAAGAGGGTACTAAATGATAACCACACATTCATTGACTCCTCTTTACTATGGGGTAGGACCTTATACAACCAAATACTGAAAATCTAAAGGATAGTTCTTAATCTTATATGTTTTAATCATAACAATCTAAGTCATGATATGTCAACAAGGAAATACTCATCTAGGCCAGTGCCTCATCCATTGGACAAGTTTTCTTAAATAGATAACATACACACACCAGAATTATATCTGAGATTCAAAGCCATAAACACATCTATAATCTTCTTTACTACTTATATGAAATCCTCACATAGACAAGAGATAGACCTATGTCTCATCTAAAGCATAATTTAATCTAATCCTTGATTAGAACTGAAGAATGAAGACACATACACAAAAAAGTATGCAGTGAACTAGAAAGTTCAAAATCTATCTGCAATGACACAAAGGAGAGATAAGGATCATATATTTGCATTAAGTATGAAGAATCCTTAAGTGCATACAATCAATTCAAGCATAACAAGCTTGAAAATTACAGCTTAGTCTTGCAACTTTCATTCAATTGCCAACAAAAACTAAGTCAGATCATTACAATTTAGACTGGGAAGAGGACTCTCAACTGAAAAAGCTTGAATACCAAACTCCCAATGCTACCAAATGATCATAAAAATCCCTTTATACCAGGGTTACATTACAAGAACAATGATAATTTGAAATTCAAAATCCACCTAACCCCCTCAAGGAGTAAACACAGACAAGAGAGGCACTGAGCCACGACATGTAAGCTCAAACAGTAAAAAAATAACAGTCAACTAGCCCTGTACTGGTCCAAGTACCAAATCATCATCAAACCCCCAAGGAATCTAACCAAATTGACCCCTGCAACATGCTTCAGGGTACTGGAACATTTATTCTCCTCCGGCAAGACATTCCTCTACAACTACCATGGCAACCTGTACCATAATGCAACACTTAGCTATCAATTCCACCCACTCTGGCCGCTCAAAAATTGAATTTTTGGTACTTCCTTGCTTGAAACCCTCTGCAGAGTTTGAATTTGAATCCTAACGGTCCCCTCTTTGGCACTTGCAGAGAAATGACAGCCCACGTTCAAACATCTATCAACTTTAAAACGTAGTTGTCTGATCCATTTACTTTCGTGGCCTTATGACTTTCTTCTAAAAGTGGCCCCACCAGACCTAGCAAATTGGCGACAAAGAACCTTCGCCAATTTGTAGAACATTTCACCCTTTTGCTAAATATTTTAGCCACTTCCTGACTACCATTCATGTAATTTCCAGATAAACTAGCAAATTGCCTTTTCTTTTCGCGAATGAGCGACCACGTCAAATTTTGTCAGCACCGCCAGATCTTATCAACTTCGCCAAACCTTAGACCCCACCTAGGCCCGCCTGGTTCCATATGTCACTAAACCATTCACGATCCACACCCAATCACATTGACGAAGGACCCACTTACATAAGCCTTTGAAATGAAAAGTTGGTGTAAGATCTCATGGCTCTAACAAATCCCATGAGAACTTATGCTGACCATAGGATTCATCCTCATCACAGACCCTTCTTACAATGGCCCCACTTCTGGGCACATCCACATTGACCAATAGAAACACAACAACTGCGCAAACGTGTCACACCGGACCCATTGAGAATAACAAACAACCTAGCAAGATGGATTAAAATCTGACGGATGGTGCATGATCTCAAAGCCTAGAATATTCCTTGAGATCATACGCTGACCATTAGATTAAAAGCTTTCAACACGGGCTCTCTGACACAAACTAACTCATCAACACACAGACGAATGAAAACTCACCAACATAGAATAGCGTGGCACATAAGAAACCACTTGGCAAATAGGACCCACCGAAGAACTGCCGCCTGAGAAAAGTAACATCAACGGCTGGTGTAAGATCTCAAAGGTCTGACAAATCTCTTGAGAACTTATGCCCACCATAGGATCTTCTGACATCGTCAGGGCCCGCTGAGCCTTTAGAAATTCAAGTCCCACTGACACACGTTGATTCACTCACTCATGGACCAATCATAAAATGCTGACAAAGCATACCTAGCAAGTGGAACCACTGACAACTCTGCAACCGTGAGATTCCAAATCGACGATCATCTCATGATCTCAAGGGCCTAGAATATTCTTTGAGATCATGAGATAGCCATAGGATCTTTCCCCTATTTGACAACATGACCCCACCCACCAAATCATTCCTTCATCTAACCAATAAGATACTGCCACATGCGCTCAGCTGGAAAGGGTCCCGCCTGCAAACAAAAGCTACGTCACAGGGATGGATCAATGATGGTCTCATGATCTGAAGGGTTTGACAGATTGCATGAGAAGACATGCCAGCCGTTTGATTAAAATCATGTCAAAGGTTGGGCCCAAAAAAATATAAGGCCGAAGACTTAGGAAATAAAAAGCTTGTAGGGTGCAATTGCGGACTTAGGAAAATATTTTAAAAGGGACCCACCATCAAGTCGAACCTGCGCAGCTAAGACTGGTGAACAAGGAGTTTCAAAAACACACAGGGTCTTTGGCAAAAGATGGAAAATAAACAGAATTTTAAACATGACATAAAGGTAAACAAGGAAGCCGAAAACACTGAGGGTTTCCATGCAAGCCAAAAAGGTCGAAAACATCATGGATTTTCTAAAACACTATGGGTTTTCGACATTGTGGCAAATTTTGAAAACATTTCTTGCAGAGCTTGAAACTTGAATAACTTTCTAGGTTTTGCGAATTAGCAGATGCAACTTGGGCTGAAGCAAGGTGACACATAAAGAGCATAAGGCAAGAGCGTACACCATAAAACCAAGTGAATTTCCTTTGCAAGTTAAAATTGTGACTATAGGCTCGGTAGAGACAACATAACAAAGGTTGCAGGGAAAAAGGCCATTTTCCAAGATTTTGCAATGACTAGAAAATGGACTAACAGTGGCTCTGTCTGGGGATGATGGGTAACTTGTGCCCATGTGAGAATTTAGGATTTCTGGGAGAGCAGACCACCAACAGGACAAAAATAGGGAACTCAAAAAACATAGGGAACAGGAAGGAAAAGCACACAACAGGAAAGGGAAAGACTATACAAAGATTTATAGTATTTACAACCAGGCTCAAGGCCCCAAAATTATGATCAATACTTGCCTCTATCAAACAAAAAATTCTCATCTCCACACATCAGAGACAAACTAAAAATTCTGCTTCCACGTGACAGAACACAATTATAACCACTTTTCAAAAACTTAAAACAAAGATTGCTGGCACATTCCTCATGAGGGCTGGAAAGGTAATCATACCAATTCTAAAAATGTTGTGGCACATGCATGTTGCAGCCAAAAAGGGAAGTGCAGAAGGAGCTACAACATAAATCACTTTCAAATTTACCACCACATTCGGGAAGCTTACTGTCCAACTGAAAAGAAAAACTCTCCAGCTCTATCAAACTGTAAGTGCAATCGCTATTGGATCCATTCATACCAAAAATTTGTACCTCCAAGGAGAAGATATACTGATCTTCATGCAAACACTGAGGGAACTCATCAGATGGGGCACGATCACCGAACATAGGAGTAACCTACATTTTGTCAACAACTGGCAAAACCAAAAATTATTGATAGGTGGGAAGAGAAACATCAACCTGTCCATGAGATGGTGAAGCTTGAGTAACTGAAAGGCCATCCTTCCATGGCTTAGAAAAAGATTCAAAATCAGAAAAGGATTCAGAATCCACACAACTCTTCCAATCAGTACTCAAAATAATATCAGTGACCACCGAGTCACTTGAAACTGAGAAAACACTGGCAACCTCATCATCCGACACACCATATATAACAAGGTTTCTGCCCGGTGGTGTTGGGGTAAAAATGGGAGAAGAGGCACACATGTCAAAGTTAGATCCCATTGACTCATGTTCCATATCAAAATCAATGTGTGTTGGATGTAAGAACCCAAAGCCATCACCCCCTGAATACTTGAGATATTTACAAGACAATAAATTTGAAATTTGTTCACTGTGAAGTGAACAACTATCCTCAAGAACATCATCTTCTACCATACAATCATCAAAAATACCTTCATCTATCCAATCCTCTTCTTCATCTGACTGATTGTATAAACTTTCTATCCCATACTAAGAAAAGGCATCACTTTCATGACTACAAGAAAGAGTGTCAGCTCCTGACACATCTCCTTCATAAATTTCATCATTCTCAATATCAACACTAATGAGCAAAGCCCCAAGTCCATCCTCAAGTTCAAGATTAGCATCACCAAGTACCCAATCCCTGATACATCCATAATGCTCCTCCCACAAGGCATTTGACCAACTGGTTGACTCAAGAAAACAAAGCTCCAAGAATAAACCAATGAAATCAGATTCAAGAAACTCAACATCCTTAGGAAGCTCATCATACACTTCACAAAATCTATCATAGAAAAAGGATATGGATAAATCCTTTCTACTTCCCACTTTTAATCTTACTAATCTCATGTAATCCCTAAGGATGCCCTGATCTAATAATGCAAGCTCCTCCTCAAGCTTACCCATTACAACTTAGTGCACTACTTCCATAAAATTTTGCAAAGCTACAATAGAGAACTTGAAGTATGCTAACCTCTGCTTACACCTTATCCTTCTTTTAGTGCTTGACCACTTTATAAGAAACATTTAAAACTTGAAAAATACTTGGGAAAAAACTTGCAGCAAAAGACCTTTGGCTGGAAGGTAGGGCAGATCTTGGGGTCACCTTGAAACTCCATTAGATAACTTTGTAATGCAGAGCCACCACCTCTTTGAGAGGAAAATATTTCACTGTTTCTTCTTCCAACCAACACAAAGCTACACTAAGTATACACAATATTTATCAGGAGGAACACTGATCAAATAGAGAAAATCAGAGCCGCCACTCACAACTAGGTGAGAAAATATTAGCAAATGCTTGTTTTTGTATTTGACTCTTTCCAATGGCTCCCCAGTAGAGTCACCATCTTGTTGGTGTCCAAAATGATGCTTATGCTCATCAAGCTGCCAATATACCCTTAGATGGATCTTAGGAATGGTTAGCTCCAAAATTGCTATGAGGTCTTAGGGTAACTGGACCAACTATAAGGACAAGACTGCCCTCTTCTGCTTCTAGCTCTACAAAACCAAAGTGGGGGCACCTAACCTAGCATAAAATATACTTCACACACCAAGGACTAGGTTCATATAATAGATGACTAGATAGTAAGAGGGTACTAAATGATAACCACACATTCATTGACTCCTCTTTACTATGGGGTAGGACCTTATACAACCAAATACTAAAAATCTAAAAGATGGTTCTTAATCTTATATGTTTGAATCATAACAATCTAAGTTAGGATATGTCAACAAGGAAATACTCATCTAGGCCATTGCCTCATCCATTGGGCAAGTTTTCTTAAATAGATCACATACACACACCAGAATTATATCTGAGATTCAAAGCCTTAAAGACATCTATAATCTCCTTTACTACTTATATGAAATCCTCACATAGACAAGAGATAGACCTATGTCTCATCTAAAGCATAATTTAATCTAATCCTTGATTAGAACTGAAGAATGAAGACACATACACAAACAAGTATGCAGTGAACTAGAAAGTTCAAAATCTATCTGCAATGACACAAAGGAGAGATAAGGATCATATATTTGCATTAAGTATGAAGAATCCTTAAGTGCATACAATCAATTCAAGCATAACAAGCTTGCAAACTACAGCTTAGTCCTACAAATTTCATTCAATTGCCAACAAAAACTAAGTCAGATCATTACAATTTAGACTGGGCAGAGGACTCACAACTGAAAAAGCTTGAATACCAAACTCCCAATGCTACCAAATGATCATAAAAATCCCTTTATACCAGGGTTACATTACAAGCACAATGATCATTTGAAATTCAAAATCCACCTAACCCCCTCAAGGGGTAAACACAGACAAGATAGGGACTGAACTATAGCATGTAAGCTCAAACAGTCAAAAAATAACAGTCAACTAGCCCTATACTAGTCCAAGTACCAAATCATCATCAAACCCCCAAGGAATCCAGCCAAATTGACCCCTGCAACATGCTTCAGGGTACTAAATCATTTATTCTCCTATAGCAAGACATTCTTTTGCAACTACCATGGCAACCTGGACCACAATGCAATGCTTGGCTATCAATTCCACCCACTCTGGCCACTCAAAAATTGAATTTCTAGTACTTCCTTTCTTGAAACCCTCTGGAGAGTTTGAATTTGAATCCTAACGGTCACCTCTTTGGCACCTATAGAGAAATGATGACCCACGTTCAAACATCTATCAACTTTAAAACGTAGCCATCTGATCTATTTACTTTCACGGCCTTATGACTTTCTTCTAAAAGTGGCCCCACCAAACGTAGCAAATTGGCGACAAAGAACCTTCACCAATTCAGAGAACATTTCCCCCTTTCGCTAAATATTTTAGCAACTTCCTGACTACCCTTCACGCAGTCACTAGATAAACTAGCAAATTGCCTTTTCTTTCTGCGAATGAGCAACCACGTCAAATTTTGTTGGCACCGCCTGATCTTATCAACTCCCCCAAATCTTAGACCCAACCTCGGCCTGCCTGGTGCCATATGTCACTAAACCATTCACGATCCACACCTAGTCACACTAACAAAGGACCCACTTACATAAGCCTTTGAAATGAACATTTGGCATAAGATCTCATGGCTCTGACAAATCCCATGAGAACTTACGTCGACCATAGGATTCATCCTCATCATAGACCCTTCTGACAACGGCCCCACTTTTGGGCACATCCACATCGACCAATAGAAACATAGCAACTATGCAAATGTGTCACACCAGACCCACTAAGAACAATAGACAACCTGGTAAGATGGAATAAAATCCGACGGATGGCGCATGATCTCAAAGGCTTGGAATATTCCTTGAGATCATATGTCGATCGTTAGATTAAAAGCTTTCACCGTGGGCTTTCTGACACAAACCAACTCATCAACATGTGGATGAATGAAAACCCGCCAACATAGAATGGCATGGCACATAAGAAACCACTTGGCAAATAGGACCCACCAAAGAACTACCACCTGAGAAAAGTAACATCAATAGCTAGTGTAAGATCTCAAAGGTCTGACAAATCTCTTGAGAACTTATGCCCACCATAGGATCTTCTGATATCGTCAGGGCCCGCTGAGCCTTAAAAAATTTAGGTCCCACTGACACATGCTGAGTCACTCACCCATGGACCTATCATAAAATGTTGATGAAGCATACATGGCAAGTGGACCCACTGACAACTCCGCAACCACGAGATTCCAAATCGATGATTGTCTCATGATCTCAAGGGCCTAGAATATTCTTTGAGATCATGAGATAGTTGTAGGATCTTTCCCCTGTCTGACAACATGATCCCACCTACCAAATCATTCCTTCATTCGGCCAATAAGATACCGCCACATGCGCTGAGCTGGAAAGGGTCCCACCTACAAACAAAAGCTACGTCACAGGGATGCATCAACAACGGTCTCATGATCTGAAGGGTCCGACAGATCGCATGAGAAGACATGCCAACCATTTGATTAAAATCATGTCAAAGGCCGGGCCCAGGAAAATATAAGGCTGAAGACTTAGGAAATAAAAAGCTTGCAGGGCACGATTGCGGACTTAGGAAAATATTTTAAAAGGGACCCACCATCAAGTCGAACCTGCACAGCTAAGACCGGTGAACAAGGAGTTTCGAAAACACACAGGGTCTTTGGCAAAGGATCAAAAACATATAGAATTTTCAACATGACATAAAGGTAAACAAGCAAGCCAAAAACACCGAGGGTTTCCATGCAAGCCAAAAAGGTCAAAAACATCATGGATTTTCTAAAACACTGTGGGTTTTCGACACTGTGGCAAATTTTGAAAACATTTCTTGCAGAGCTTGAAACTTGAATAACTTTCTGGGTTTTGCGAATTAGCAGACGCGACTTGGGCTGAAGCAAGGTGACACATAAAAAGCACAAGGTAGGAGCACACACCATAAAACCAAGTGGATTTCCTTTACAAGTTAAAACTGTGACTGTAGGCCGGGTAGAGACAACATAACAAAGATTGCAAGGAAAAAGGCCATTTTCCAAGATTTTGCAATGACTAAAAAATGGACTAACAGGTAATATGCTTCCTCACCTCCTCATGGATGTTCTTCAAGTGTTCTACAAAATCCTCAGCTTCAACACTACTTATTTCTCCTTTATCTATCTTTCTCAACTCAGATGCATTTCGGGGACTACTCCCATATACAATCTGGAATGGTGATTTACTAGTGCTCCTGTTGACAGAATTATTGTATGCAAATTCTGCCTGTGGTAAAATCAAATCCCATCCTATTGGCTTATCCCCAACCAAACATCTTAGCAAAATTTCTAAACTCCTATTCACCACCTCTATCTGTCCATCAGTTGGTGGATGATGTGATGAACTAAACTTCAAATCTATTTTCAACTTCTTCCACAATGTATGCCAGAAATATGCAACGAACTTAGTGTCCCTATATGAAACTATACTCTTTGGCAAACCATGTAGTCTCACTACTTCTCTGAAAAACAATTCTACTACATGAACAACATCATTAGTCTTCTTGCAGAGAATAAAATGTGTCATCTTTGAAAATCTATCAACTACCACAAAAATTGAATCATGTCTCCGTTGTGTCCTTGGTAAACCAAGAACAAAGTCCATACTGATATCCTCCTAAGGCTTCTCTGGTACAGGTAATGGCTGATACAACCTTGTATTCTACTTCACTCCTTTCGTCATCTAACATACTTTGCAACTCTGTACAAACTTCTTGACATTTTGATGAAATTGTGGCCAATAATAATTCTCACTAACCAAAGCAAGGGTTTTATCACGACCAAAATGTCCAGCCAATCCTCTGCTATGCTTCTCCTTGATGAGATTCTCCCTCATAGAACTTCTTGGAATGTAGAACTGACTCCCTTTAAATAGCATATCATCCTGAATGATGAAATTCAGTCACTTCGTTCTGTCTAGAGTAACAAGTTCTTTACAAGCTTTCCAAGCTTCACCAAAATCAGGATCCTCTGGATACAAATTCTTAAGTTACTTGAACCCAACCAACTCAATCTACATTTCTGTCAGCAATAGTTGCCTTCTGCTAAGACCATCTACAACATTGTTAGACTTCTCACTCCTGTGTTTCAAAACAAATGTATAACTTTGCAAAACCTCAACCCATTTCAAATGCCTTTCATTCAACTTTTCTTGACTATTCAAATATTGCAAAGTTTGATGATCAGTATACAAAACAAACTCCTTAGGAAGTAGATAATGTGTCCACTTCTTCAATGCCTAAACTATAGCATAAAATTTCTGATCATAAACATAATATTTTCTCTTGGCATCATTTAACTTCTCACTGAAATAAGCAATAGGTTTACCTTCTTGGCTCCTAACAGCTCCTATTGTAGTACCACTAGCATCATAGTCTACTTGAAACACCTTATTAAAATCTGGAAGTGCTAAAACAGGTTGTTCTGTAACTTTCTATTTCAATAGATTAAAACTCTTATCTGCTCCATTAGTCCACTTGAACTCTTTTCTATCCCCTCTCATTGTTTTAGTCAAGGGTCCACAAATAGTGCTAATTTTTTTGATAAACTTTCTGTAAAAGCTAGCCAAACCATGAAAAGATCTTACCTCAATAGCACTCTTTGGAGTAGGCCATTCAAGGATAGCCTATACTTTCTCTGGGTCCATTTTTAGACCTTTTGTTGAAACTACAAATCCCAAATACACTAATTCCTTCTTCACAAAACTACACTTTTTCAAATTAATCAACAATTTCTCATCTCTCCGCTTCTCAAACACCATACGAATATGCATCATATGTTCCTCCAATGTCTTGCTAAAGATCAAAATATCATCTAGGTAAACAATGAAAAACTTATCCAAAACCTCTTTCAGAACCTCGTTCATTAGCCGCATGAAAGTGTTCGGGGCATTAGTTAGCCCAAAAGGCATGACTAACCACTCATACAGTCCTTCCTTTGTCTTGAAGGCAGTCTTCCATTCATCTCCTTCTCTGATCTGAATCTGATGATATCCACTCTTCAAATCTATCTTTGAGAAATACACAGCCCCACTCAAACAATCCATAATATCATCCATTCGTGGCAATGGAAACCGGTACTTGATTGTGATCTTGTTTATAGCTCTAGAATCTATAGACATCCTCCATTCTCTATTCTTCTTCAGTGCTAATACCATTTGTATAGCACAGGGACTTAGACTCTATCGAATCAACCCCTTCTGCAATAACTCATGTACTTGTCTATTCAAATCGTCACTTTCTGCTGGTGTCATTCTGTGTGCTGCCTTGTTTGGCAAACTAGCTCCTGGAATCAAATCCATCTAATGACTAATCTTCCTTACCAGTGGTAATCCATCAAGTAAATTATCAAATACAATATCCTGAAACTCATTTAACAAAGCTACAACCTCTACAAGTACATCCTCTACTTCCTCTTTACTAGCTTTTGGAATTAAAGAAAAACACACATGCTCATGCCTCATACTATCTAAGAATTTTCTTCTATCAACAAATGTTATTCTTGTATTATCACACCTTTTCTTCAGTCTCTTTCAATAGCTTAAGCTTATGTTGCACTCCATCCTTTGTTAGGGAATAGGTATTTGCATGACCATCATGTACAACACATCTATCAAACTACCAAGGTCTACCCAACACCATATGACATGTATCTATAGATATGATATCACATAGTACCTCATCTTGGTACCCCCTAATCTTGAACTTCACTAGGCACTATTAACTGACCATGACCTTGTGGTCATCCTGCACCCAGGCAATCCGATATGGATGTAGGTGTTTCTGTCTCTTGAGCTTCAACTTTATCACCATCTCTTCTAACACCAAATTTTTAGTGCTTCCACTATCAATAATCATATCACAGCATTTACCCTCACACTTGCATCTAGTGTGAAACAGGCTCCTCCTTTGTTCAGGTTCATTCTCACTGCTCAGCAGGACTCTCCTGTTAATCATTGTTTCTCCCCTTTCAACATGTCCATAATTTGAGGATCTGGCATCTTCATCTACATGTGCCACTTTAGCTTTACCTTCATTCCTTCTATCCATCCTTCCTTGTCATTGAGGACATTCAAATACCCTATGACCTTCTTCTCCATAGTGAAAACATGTTCCACAGAAGCCTCCTCTTCCTGAACCTTGTCCTCTTCCTCTTCCTCTTTGATCTCTATTGTTCTGATCCCATAAATGATTGGAGTTTTTTCCTCTCTAATTTTTACTGCTACTAGCCTCATCCTTCTTTTTTAGATCTTCATTTTGGCCTCCATAGGACCGTCCACCGGATCGTCCACCGCAACCTCTTCCATTTTGTCTGCTCTCAAACTTCTTGTTCAACTTTTCCTCAACTTTTAGAGAAAATTGGTATGCCTTTTCAATATTATTCATTCGAACCAAATTCAGCTCCTCTTGAATGCTTGGCCTCAACCCATTAAGGTAACGAGCAACCTTCTCCTTATCATCTTTTGTATGGCCTGTTCTGATGAGGATTCGATAGAACTCCTCTATATACTCCTGTACAGATTGTCTTGCTTACTTCAAACTTTGCATTTTCTTCAGTAGGTCAAGCTCATAATCAACAGGGATGAATTGTCACTTCAATTTATCCACCATCTGATCCCATCTTGTGATTTTATCTTTCCCTCTTCTATTTCACTCCAATTGAATCTTTTGCCACCAGATCTTTGCATGAACTTTCAGTCTGGCCTTCCCGAATTTGACCCTATCAAGATTCTCAATATCTTCGTACTCAAAATATTTTTCACATTCATTGATCCGGTCGATCAACTCCTCTAGGTTAAGATTTCCATAAAATGTTGGAACCTCAATCTTAGGTCTTTTCGTGATCTTGAAAATGGGACAAAAAAGTCTTTCTTCCTCTAGGTTCACAACTTCAACTTCTCCTTCTTGATCTTCTTCTTCGGCTTCATCCTCACTTTCATCTCTGACATTAAGATTCATTCCTATGTGAATCTCTTCTTGCAATGCTCGCACTTGTCTCTAGAGTGCTCTAACCTTAGTTGTTACAACACCAACTCTCCCGCCATGTTCCCTTCTTGGAGGCATTTTCGTGATGCATGCTGAAACCCTAACCACAGTCCTGGTGCAAACTGCCTCACAGTCGGTGATCTGTTTACATACTTAAGAACTCCTACTCCGATACCACTTGATGAAGGGTGCTCCCCTTAATACCACAAACATATAACAGAAACAGAGAAACAACAACAATATGCAAGAATAGAAAATTGGCTTCTTATTATCTCCACAAATGTGGAATTACAAACTTTCAGAATTACAATATGCAAAGCCACATGGGCATTCCCTTACAATATTCTATAGGACAAAGCCTCAAATTATTACAGAAATCTACTACCCAAAACTATCTCAAACTGCCTAAGACAATACTATAGACCTTTCTTATATAGGCAATTTCCACTACCCAAGAAAGTTTGAGAAATTTTAGCCAACAAGGCCGACCAAACTTAGAATTATTTTATTTTACAATTTATTACATCAAAGTCAGCTCAAAATAACTTTTGAAACCCAAACAGAAATTTTAAAGGAAAATCATTTTCTGCCATTTCAGGTGACCCAACTTTCGAAGACCATAAGTCATCGCTAGTTGACCTGATTGACTATTATAACCCCATTCTGGAAAGGCTATGAAGTGCTCTATAGGCTTGATTAGCGCAAGTGCCTGTCACCAAATTTTTGACCTCATCCAGAGCCTCTAAAGCCTTCAAAACTGAGTTCAAAGTTTTTGTACCTTGTTGCCAATACCAAAAATCTTCAATATCTACAAAGCTAGACTTGATCTCTTAATGAAACTTTACTGGTAGAATGATATGACCAAAATGAACCTCCAAGGAAGAAAATAGAACATTCCGAGATCAGATGACCAACTTACTAAAAATAGCAAGTTTCCATAAATAGTAGCTCTGCACAAGATAGCCCTTATTGAATACAAAAATAGAAATATTTTTGGGTGATGCAAGATTGCTCTTACACCCAGGATGCTCCTACATCAATTACAGTGTCATTTATAATACAACTTAATTAAGGACACTGACAAAAGGTAGCCTGGAAAAAATCCATCCCTCTCTAGATCAACAATGTGAATCCATCTTGAATCCTAGAACTATATTACAACGCTAGTCTAAAGTCCCCACATAGAGTTTTATTTGTAAAAACACAATATGTTTTCACAAATTAGTAGCCACAAATCTTTTCAAATTTAAATTTATACCTTCCAAATGTAAACAACAAATAGTAGATTTCAAAATGACAAAGCTAAAAGAAAGTGTTCCAAGTGTTTAGTATGGGGGGGGTGAATCAAAGTACAAAGAACTCTAAAATTTTTATAACTTACTTTCAGATTACTCAAACCATAGAGGATTTAACAAATATATGCTTAGGTATTTGGAGTCATTCAAATTTATTATGAATGCTTCCAATGTGAGTGTTGTTCCAAAAAAATAGGATAGCAGAAAGTAATTTAAAACCAACCACATATTATAAAGAAGATAAGATGGATTCACTTGACCAACCAAAATGCTATAAACTCATCCACAAAGAATGTAAACATATCAATGCACTAATGAGATATGAACAATCACAAGAGAACAAGTAACACAGTAGTGGAAAACCTTCTTGGATAGAAAAACCACTCCAAAACCTGCAAATTTATTGAAAATTAGAAGAGCGCCAACTCATTTACAATGTTCTACAGCTTCAAGTACAAGGAGCTTCAACTCCTTTTTCTACCAATGGAATAAAGGGGACAGTGAATATTCCTATACTGTAGTTATAAGAGTATCAACTGTTCTCAGAGATCTCCAAACTGAAAGATTTGAACACTAATTTTCAATTACAACTTCATTGCTTGAATTTTCAATTTGTATTCTTGTATATATAAGTAAACTCTTACTTACATACACAAGGACACACATTGTCCAAAAGTAGGAAAAGCTGTCACCAGAAAGAAACTATCACATTTGTTTTTAAAACTGTTTAGATAAATTCTCAATCCGTCAAGATCCATGTTTTTCAATTTCATGTTTACCTAATTAAACTTTATCAATGGATAATAGAAAATGTTCTCTTGTTTGATGTTGCAATAATGCCTTCAAACCATTCTCTTCTTTAATGGTACAATAATGCCTTCAAACCATACACTCGAGTTAGGGTAAGAACCGTGTGTTCTATTTTACTCTTTTTCATTTTGTGTTTTGATGTAGGAGCATCTTGGGTGTAAGAGCAATTTTGCATCACCCAAAAATATTTTTGGTTTTGTTTTTAATAAGGGCTATCTTGTATAGAGTTTCTATTTATGGAAACTTACTATTTTTAGTAAGTTGGTCATACGATCTCAGAATGTTCTGATTTCATAGGTGGAGGTTTATCTCAGTCATTTCAGCCTACCAGTTGAATTTCATTGCCACATCATCAGTATTGGTGAAGTTATTGAGGTTTTTGGTATGAAAACTGTGAGCTTAGTTTTGAATGCCTTAGAGGCTCCGGATCACGATCGACCCCCAACTAACTAGCGCTTGTGCATGTTAGGCACTATAGATCTCATCATGGTGTTTTCGAAAAGTGGTTACAATAGAAAAATAGAGCTACGGTTAAAAAGTTATGGCCTCCAGAAGTTGGCTTACTTAAAAATATATTTTGTATTTTCTTTGAGCCAACCCTATTGTAATAATTGTAAAAATAAATAATTCTATGTTTTGTCGGACTTAGGGGCTAAATTTCTGGAACTTTCTCAGGCAGTGGAAATTGTCTATATAAGGAAGGCCTGTAGTGTTGTCTTAGGTAGTTAGGAGCAGTTCAAAGTAGATCTGGGTAATAATTTGAGGCTTTGTCCCTCAGAATATTGTAAGGAAAACGCTCATGTGACTTTGCACATTGTAATTCTGTAAATTTGTAATTCCATATTTATGGAGATAATAAGAAGCCCATTTTCTATTCTTGCAATTTGTTGTTGTTTCTCTGTTTATGTTATGTGTTTGTGGTATTAAGGGAAGTACCCTAGTCATACGATCTCAGAATATTCTGATTTCATAGGTGGAGGTTCATCTCAGTCATTTCAGCCTACCAGTTGAGTTTCATTGCCACATCATCAGTATTGGTGAAGTTATTGAGGTTTTATGGTACAAAATCTTTGAGCTCAGTTTTGAAGGCCTTAGAGGCTCCGGATCGCAATCGACCCCCGGCTGACTGGTGCTTGTGCATGTCAAGCACTATAGATCTCGTCATGGAGTTTTCAAAAAGTGGTTACAATAGAAAAATGGAGCTATGATTAAAAAGTTATGGCCTCTGAAATTTGGGTTACCTAAAAACATATTTTGTATTTTCTTTGAGCTGACCCTATTGTAATAATTGTAAAAATAAAATAATTCTATGTTTTGTTGGCCTTAAGGGCTAAATTTCTGGAACCTTCTCGGGCGGTGGAAATTGCCTATATAAGGAAGGTCTATAGTGTTGTCTTAGGTAGTTGGGAGCAGTTCAGAGTAGATTTGGGTAATGATTCGAGGGTTTGTCCCTCAGAATATTGTAAGGAAAATGCCCATGTGGCTTTGCACATTGTAATTCTAAAAATTTGTAATTCCACATTTGTGGAGATAATAAGAAGCACATTTTCTGTTCTTGCAATTTGCTATTGTTTCTCTATTTTTGTTATGTGTTTGTGGTATTAAGGGGAGTACCCTTCATCAAGTGGTCTCAGAGTGGGAGTTCCTGAGTGAGTAAGCAGATCACCGACTGTGAGGTAGTTTGCTCCAGGACCGTGGGTTAGGGTTTCTATGTAAATAGATCGCCGACTGTGAGACAGTTTGCACCAGAACTATGGTTAGTGTTTCAGTGATACACATGAAAATGCCTCTATGAAGGGAACATGGTGGAAGAGTTGGTGCTGTGAAACCTGAGATTAGAGAGCTCCAGAGACAAGTGTGAGCATTGCAAGAGGAGATTCACAAAGGAATAAATCTTAATGTCAGAGACGAAAGTGAGGATGAAGCTGAAGAAGGGAATGATGATCAAGAAGTAGAAGTCAAAGTTTTGAATCAAGAGGAAGAAAGGTTTTTCCAAGCCATTTCCAAGATCAGGAAAAGACCTAAGATCGAGGTTCTTACATTTTCAGGGAATCTTAACCCAGAGGAATTGATCGAATGGATCAATGAATGTGAAGAATATTTCAAGTATGAAGATATTGAGGATCCTGATCAGGTCAAGTTTGTGAAGGCCAGACTGAAGGGT
This sequence comes from Chamaecyparis obtusa, assembly GCA_027943335.1. Taxonomy (NCBI): domain Eukaryota; kingdom Viridiplantae; phylum Streptophyta; class Pinopsida; order Cupressales; family Cupressaceae; genus Chamaecyparis; species Chamaecyparis obtusa. Next base: position 2,019,082 of record BSBK01003715.1, read on the forward strand.
TATGCAAAGATCTGGTGGCAAGAGATTCAATTAGAGTGAAATAGAAGAGGAAAGGATAAAATCACAAGATGAAATCTAATGGTGGATAAATTGAAGTGATAGTTCATTCCTATTAATTATGAGCTTGATCTACTAAAAAAATTATAAAGTTTGAACCAAGCAGGAAGATCTGTTCAGGAGTATACAGAAGAGTTTTATAGAATCCTCATCAGAACAGGTCATGCAGAAGCTGATAAGGAGAAAGTTTCCCATTACCTTAATGGGTTGAGACCAAGAATTTATGAGGAGTTGAATCTGGTTCGAATGATCAGTATTGAAGAGGCATACCAATTTTCCCTAAAAGTAGAGAAAAAGCTGAACAAGAAATTTGAAAGCAGACAAAGTGGAAGAGGTCGTGGCAGAAGATCTGGCAGACAGTCTTATGGAGGCTGAAATGAAGACTCGAAAAAAAAGGATGAGGCTAGTAACAATCAAAATTAGTGAGGAAACAATTCCAATCATTTTCAAGATCAGAATAATAGAGATCAGACGGGAAGAGGAAGAGGACAAGGATCTGGAAGTGGATGCTTCCATGGAACATGTTTTCACTATGGAGAAGAAGGTCATAGGGCCTTTGAATGTCATCAATGCCAAGGAAGGAAAGACAAGAGAAATGAAAGTCAGGCTAGAGTTGCACATGTGGATGAAGATGTCGGATCATCACATTCTAAAGATGTTGATAGAGGAGAAACATTGATTAACAGAAGAGTCCTGTTGAGTGGTGAGAATGAACTTGAGCAAAGGAGGATCCTATTTCGCACCAGGTGCAAGTGTGAGGATAAGTGTTGTGATGTGATCATCTATAGTGGAAGCACTAACAATTTGGTGTCAAAAAAGATGGTGACAAAGTTGAAGCTCAAGAGACAGAAACACCTACATCCATATAGGATTGCCTGGGTGCAGGATGACCACAAGGTCATGGTCAATGAATAGTGCCTAGTGAAATTCTAGATAAGCGGGGTACCATGATGAGGTACTATGTGATATCATACCTATAGATGCATGTCATATGTTGTTGGGAAGACCGTGACAGTTTGATAGACGTGTTGTACATGATGGTTGAGAAAATACCTATTCCTTGACAAAGGATGGAGTGCGACATAAGCTAAAGCCATTGAAGGATATAGAAGAAAAGGTATGTGGCATTGCAAGAATAAGTTTTGTTGATGGAAGAAAGTTCCTAGAGGGTATGAGGCATGATCATATGTATTTTGCTTTAATTCCAAAACTTGGTAAAGAGAAAGTAGAAGATGTACCTATAGAAGTTGCATATCTATTGGATGAGTTTTAGGATATTGTATCTGATGATGTGCCTAATGGATTACCACCAGTCGGGAAGATTAGTCATCAGAAGGACTTGATCCCAGGAGCCAGTTTGCCAAATAAGGCAGCACATGGAATGACACCTACAAAAAGTGAAGAGTTGAATAGACAAGTGCAAGAGTTGTTGCAGAAAGGATTGATCTATGAGAGTCTGAGTCCCTGTGTTGTACCAGCAGTATTAGCACCTAAGAAGAATGGAGAATGGAGGATGTGTACAGATTCTAGAGCTATCAACAAGATCACAATCAAGTACAGATTTCCATTGCCATAGATGGATGATATTATGGATTGTTTGAGTGGAGCTGTGTATTTCTCAAAGATAGATATGAAGAGTGAATATCACCATATTCAGATCAGAGAAGGAGATGAATGGAAGACTACCTTCAAGACAAAGGAAGGGTTGTATGAGTGGTTAGTAATGCCTTTTGGGCTAACCAATACACCAAGTACTTTCATGCGGCTCATGAATGAGGTTCTGAAGAAATTTCTGGGTAAGTTTGTCATTGTTTACCTAGATGATATTTTGATCTTTAGTAAGACATTGGAGGACCATATAATGCATATTTGTAGGGTGTTTCAGAAGATGAGAGAAGAGAAATTGTTGATTAATTTGAAGAAGTCTAAATTTGTGAAGAAGGAATTAGTATATTTGGGATTTATAGTTTCAACAGAAAGTCTAAAAATGGACCCAGAGAAAGTGCAGGCTATCCTTGAATGGCTACTCCAAGGAGTGCTACTGAGGTAAGATCCTTTTATGGATTAGCTAGCTTTTATAGAAATTTTATCAAAAAATTTAACAATATTTGTGGACCCTTGACTGAGACAATGAGAGGGGATAGAAAAGAGTTTAAGTGGACTAATGGAGAAGAAAAGAGTTTTCAATTATTGAAACAAAAAGTTACAGAACAACCTATTTTAGCACTTCTAGATTTTAATAAGGTGTTTCAAGTAGACTGTGATGCTAGTGGTACTACAATAGGAGTTGTTATGAGTCAAGAAGGTAAACACATTGCTTATTTGAGTGAGAAGTTAAATGATGCCAAGAGAAAATATTCTATTTATGATCAGAATTTTATGCTATAGTTTAGGCATTGAAGAAGTGGAGACACTATCTGCTTCCTAAGGAGTTTATTTTGTATACTGATCATCAAGCTTTGCAATATTTGAATAGTCAAGAAAAGTTGAATCAAAGACATTTGAAATGGGTTGAGTTTTTGAAAAGTTTTACATTTGTTTTGAAACGCAGGAGTGAGAAGTCTAACAAGGTTATAAATGCTCTTAGCAGAAGGAAAATTTTGTTGATAAAAATGCAAATTGAGGTTGTTAGATTTAAGGAACTCAAGAGTTTGTATCGAGAGGATCCTGATTTTGGTGAAGCTTGGAAAGCTTGTACAGAACCTATTAATCTAGACAGGATGAAGTGGCTAGATTTCATCATCTAAGATGATATGTTATTCAGAGGAAGTCAGTTGTGCATTCCACAAAGTTCTATGAGGGAGAATCTCATCAAGGAGAAGCATAGCGAAGGATTGGTTGGACATTTTGGTTGAGATAAAACCATTGCTATTGTTAGTGAGAACTATTATTGGGCACAGTTGCAGCAAGATGTCAAAAAGTTTGTATAGAGTTGTAGAGTATGTCAGATGACAAAAGAATTGAAGCAAAATACAAGATTGTATCATCGATTACCTGTACCAGAGAAGCCTTGGGAGGATATCAGTATGGATTTTGTTCTTGGTTTGTCGAGGACATAAAGGGGACATGATTCAATTTTTGTGGTAGTTGATAGATTTTCAAAGATGAAAAATTTCATTCCCTGGAAGAAGACTAATGATATTGTTCACGTAGCAGAATTGTTTTTCAGAGAAGTGGTGAGACTACATAGTTTTCCAAAGAGTATAGTTTCAGATCGGGACACTAAGTTTGTTGGATATTTGTGGCGTACATTGTGGAAGAAGTTAAAGATAGATTTGAAGTTCAGTTCATCACATCATCCACAAATAGATGGACAAACAGAGGTTGTGAATATGAGTTTGGGGAATTTGCTGAGATGTTTGGTTCGAGATAAGCCAATAGGATGGGATTTGATTTTATCACAGATGAAATTTTCATACAATAATTCTGTTAATAGGACCACTGGTAAATCACCATTCTAGATTGTATATGAAAGTAGTCCTAGAAATGCATTTGAGTTGAGGAAGATAGATAAAGGAGAAATAAGTAGTGCTGAAGCTGAGGATTTTGCAGAACACTTGAAGATCATCCCTGAGGAGGTGAGGAAGCACATTACCAAGATGAATGCACAGTATAAGGCTAAGGTAGATGAGAAAATGAGGCATCAAGAATTTCAAGTTGGAGGTGAAGTCATGGTTCATTTGCGGAAGGAGCGATTTCTAGTTGGTACATATAACAAGCTGAAAATGAAGAAGTTTGGGCCATGTAAGATACTAAAGAAGCATGATTCAGGAAATGCCTATGAGGTAGAATTGGCTATTGAGCTAAATATTTCACCAGTATTTAACATTTTAGATTTAACAGAGTATCATGAAGGGGGTGTTGAAAATGAGATCACATAAGCACAGTGGAGTATTCTAGCAACTACTTCAGATATCAAGGAGATTGAGGACAACTGGATAGTCGTGTTGGCTAAAGCACAAAGAATAGGACATGTGAAGAATAGTTGGTCAAATGAAAAAGATGACCTATTGAAGATTCATCATGGCTGACAAGGGAGGATGTTAACCATCTTGGTTTTCCTCTTCACACTTGAGTCATGACAGGGTCACTTCTCAAATTACCCTAGGTGTCTAATGCAGGAGCATTAGAGGTGTAAGAGCAATCTTGCATCACCCAAAAATATTTTTAGTTTTGTTTTCAATAAGGGTTATCTTGTGTAGAGTTTCTATTTATGGAAACTTACTATTTTTAGTAAGTTGGTCATACGATCTCGAAATGTTCTGATTTCACAGGTGGAAGTTCATCTCAATCATTTCACCCTGCCAGTTGAGTTTCATTGCCACATCATCAGTATTGGTGAAGTTATTGAGGTTTTTGGGTATGAAATCTTTGAGCTACGGTTAAAAAGTTATGGCATCCAGAAGTTGGGTTACCTAAAAACATATTTTGTATTTTCTTTGAGCCGACCCTATTGTAATAATTGTAAAGATAAAATAATTCTATGTTTTTTCGGCCTTAGGAGCTAAATTTTAAGAACCTTCTCTGGTGGTGGAAATTGCCTATATAAGGAAGGCCTGTAGTGTTGTCTTAGGAAGTTGGGAGCAGTTCAGAGTAGATCTGTGTAATAATTCAAGGCTTTGGCCCTGAAAATATTGTAAGGAAAATGCCCATCTAGCTTTGCACATTTTAATTCTAAAAATTTGTAATTTCACATTTGTGGAGATAATAAGAAGCCCATTTTTTGTTCTTGCAATTTGTTGTTGTTTCTCTATTTTTGTTATGTGTTTGTGGCATTAAGGGGAGTACGCTAGTCATATGATCTCAAAATGTTTTGATTTCATAGGTGGAGGTTCATCTCAGTCAATTTCAGCCTACCAGTTGAGTTTCATTGCCACATCATCAGTATAGGTGAAGTTATTGAGGTTTTTGGGTACAAAATCTTTGAGTTGAGTTTTGAAGGCCTTAGAGGCTCCGGATCACGATTGACCCCTGCTGATTCGTGCTTGCGCATGTCAAGCACTGTAGATCTCATCATGGCATTTTTGAAAAGTGTTTACAAAAGAAAAACGAAGCTACGGTTAAAAAGTTATGGCCTTCAAAAGTTGGGTTTCCTAAAAACATATTTTGTATTTTCTTTGAGCCGGCCCTATTGTAATAATTGTAAAAATAAAATAATTCTATGTTTTGTCTGCCTTAGGGGTGAAATTTTTGGAACCTTATCGGGTGGTGGAAATTGCCTATATAAGGAAGGCCTGTAGTGTTGTCTTAGGTAGTTGGGAGCAGTTCAAAGTGGATCTGGGTAATAATTCGAAGCTTTGTCCCTCAGAATATTGTAAGGAAAATGCCCATGTGGCTTTGCACATTGTAATTCTAAAAATTTGTAATTCCACATTTGTGGAGATAATAAGAAGCTCATTTTCTATTCTTGCAATTTGCTAGTGTTTCTCTGTTTTTGTTATGTGTTTGTGGTATTAAGGGGAGTACCCTTCATCATGTTTACACTATTACCCAATCAAGCACTATAATGAGCATTCTTAACACAACCATTCTCAGAAATTCAGTAACAAAACCAATTTGTTTCCCCTTAATTTCATTTAACTTTTCGAGCAATTGTATTTGTCCCATAAATATTTTGAATACAAACTAATCTTTTGTCCTTTACTAGATTTTTGTTTAATGTGCCACATTTTTGTCCTTGATGACAAAGACATATTGAGGTGGCATTTGTTTCAAGATGTAATGTGGGCCCTTGTCACTAATGTGGTTTTTACAACAGATGTATCATAAGCTTGACTCTTTTAAGTCACTTGGTATTTTCTAGTAATTTAATCATAGTCACTTATTGAGGTTAACTTAATCCATGTGGAGTGTGGATTCAAAATGATTATTCAATCCAATTGAGGCATTTCTTACTTTACTCATTCGATGGATAAAGCAGACGGTTTGGTTTATGCATTTGGTTTGAAACCCTACTTTTCCATGGTGGGTGTTGAAAGTAAATTGCAGACCAAAAACAATTAAAACAGAATAGAAGATAGAAAATTAAAATACACAAACATAGAGATTATACTGGTTCATCCAGCTATTTTGGATTACATCCCCTTTACAAGTAGGGCATATCTCTTTTATTAAAAATATAGTCTGTTGCAATAAACCAGCAGCTCTGAGCTCTATTTACATTTTACATTGCATGGTCAAAGACCTTCATAGCATCTAAGGAAGACATGGAGTTTGATAGTTATAGATGATGAATATTGGCTTCACAACAGTCTACAGAGCTGTTACATTGTAGAGCTATTACAATCTCCCACTTGAATTCCAATCAATGCTACGTGAACTCCTTCTCTCCTCTTGGATCACGTTGTGAGCTAACCACAAGTGGTGTGGAAGACATAAGGGTTGCTGTGGTATTTGGCAAGTCAAGGAAGTTGTGGAGGAAGTATGTTGTGCAGTGCTGGAGGGGATAAATGTTGATGGGTGGAATGTGACCCGAGGTACGTTCTGCCTATGAGTTCCATTATCAGACAGATCATATAGAATAAAATTATCAGAAGAGTTCTGATATTGCAAACTGGAGAATGACTTTTCATTGAAACAACATCTTGGCTCCATATCACTTTCTTGGTGATTGAATCCCAGAGATGAAAACAAAATTCATCCTCACCATACCCCAAAAATATGCATCTTTTGGATTTAAAATCCAATTTCATTCTCTTCTCCATATTAATGTGAGCATATACATCACATCCAAAGACACATAAATGAGAAAAAGAAATTCTCTTGCCAGTCCACCTTTCTTCTGGAATAGCAAAATCCAAACGTTACGAAGGAGCTTAGTTTATTAAATAAACTATTGTATTACATGCCTCTGCCCAAATTTCCTTCCCCAAACCAGCATTAGACAACATACACCGAGCTCTTTCCAGAATAGTTCAATTCAATCTCTCAGCTACACCTTTTTGTTGAGGTGTATAAGGGACTATTTTAATCCTTTGAATACCATGATCTACACAAAATTGGTCAAACTCCAAAGAGCAATACTCACCACCATTGTCCATTAGTAAACATTTTATTTTTCTTCCAATCTGATTTTCCACCATAGCCTTAAAGCTTTTAAATTTTAAAAATATTTTTGATTTCTTATTCAACATGTAAACCCAAACTTTGCGAGTGCAATCATCTAGAAATGTGACAAAATAATTAGCGGCACCGATAGATGTTACCTCCGTAGGACTAAAGACATTAGAGTGCATGAGTTCTAATGGAGAGGATTTCTTTTCATGACCCTTCCTTACAAAGCTTGTGTGATTTTGTTTTCCATAAAGGCAATGCTCACACAATTCCAAATCAACCAATTTAAGATCTGGAAGTTGCTCTCTTCGAAGCATGACTTCAAGACCCATTTTGCTCATATGACTGAGCCTCTTATGCCAAAGTTCGGCATTACTATCTGCAACCGCCATGGCTGCTCCCACTCCACCATTGCACTCTAATGTGTATAAACTTCTAGTTTTCTGCCCTATAGCTAAAATTAATTAACCTTTGGATATTTTCCAAGAAGCTAGATCAAAGCTAACATTACAACCTTGTGTATATAACTGACTAATTGAAATCAGATTATGCTTAAGTGTAGGAACATGCCTAACATCTTTTAGAAGCCATTTACTTCCATTTTTTAGTGACAAAAAAATATCCCCTTTGCCAACTATATCAAATTCTTTATTATCCCCAAGAAAAACTTTGCCAAACATACCTTCTTGGTAATTTGTGAAAGCACTTTGACATGGAGTTGCATGAAATGAGATACCAGAATCGAGAACCCATGAGCTTGAATCCATGTTGCCAGCTACAAGTACCAAGGCTCCATCAGTTGCAGCATTAACGCCATCATTGATAAATTTATTTTGAGCTTTTTTGTAGTTCCAGCATTGCTTCTTTGTGTGCTCAAATTTTCCACAAAACCAGCATGTACCATTTCTTCCTCTCAATTTTGAGTGATGACTCGATCTACCTCTTCCATTATTATTATTGTTTCTTCCTCCCTCACAACTTCTACCTCTATTTCTTATGCTCATAGCTTTTAGAGCATCATTGGAAAAGGGTTCTTTATGCTTCCTTCGCATGTCTTCACTAAGTAGTGTGGTTGTGACTTCATCAAATTTGAGCTTGCTCTTGGCTACAACTAAAGTGCTCATAGTCATTACTACACCTTCCTAGTTGTTCGCAAGTAAGCATAATAATAGGATCACCTTTATTTCATCATCTAATGGGATGCCAACCGAAGTCAGCTGAGTAAATAAAGTGTTGAACTCATTGAGGTGATTTGATATCACTCCTTTCATTTTCAGATTATATAACTTCTTCATGATAAATACTTTGTTCGATGCTGAAGCTATTTCATATAATGAAGATAACTTATCTCACAGCTCTTTCATGGTATTCTCTACTGAGACATTGAAGAGCACATTGTTGGATAGTGATAAGAAGATAGTTTCTCGAGCTTTCATGTCTATCATCTCCCAATCTTCATCCGACATTAAACCTAGTCCATTTGTTTTTCCAAGTAATGCAAGTTGCAAATCCTGCTTGATAAGAAAGGATTCTATTTGCACTTTCCATAACCCGAAGTTCTACCCTGAAATATTTTTGATCTTCCATTTGTCTGCCTCATCCCTGACATTTGCAAATCCTCACTGATTTTCAAAAATTGAACGAGTTTAACCAGCTCTGATACCAATTGTTGAAAGTAAATTGCAAACCAAAAATAATTAAAATAGAATCAAAGATTTAAAATTAAAATATACAGACATAGAGATTATAGTGGTTCATCTAGCTATTCTAGATTACGTCCACTTTACAAGCAAGGCATATCTCTTTTATTAAAAATATAGTATGTTACAATAAACCAACATCTCTCAACTCTACTTACATTTTACATTGCATGGTCAAAGACCTTCATAGCATCTACATAAGACAGGGAGTTTGACGATTACAGATGATGAAGATTTCATTTCATAGCAGTCTGCAAAGCCGTTACATTGCAGAGCCATTATAGTGGGAATGGTTGCAGGCATTTTTCTTCGAACAGATCTTAGCATGGAAGATTTTCAATGTAGGTCTTGTTGGGCACTATTGAATTCTAGTGAAGTTACTAAATAGTTTCATTGTTTAAATAAATATTTGAGAGCATTATTCCAGGTAACATTTTCTTTTATGCTCCTTCCTAAGTTTATTTATCACAAAGAGGAAATGAAAAGAAGGTTTTATAAAAATACAAATCAATTTGAAAAGAATTTTGTTTAGTTATGTTTAACTTATTCCAAACTGATTTCAACTAAACGTTTTATTGAAATATTTAGAGATTTGTGTTCTGCAAACCATAGTTTAAGACGAGTCTCTTTGTGTTGTTAAAGTACCCATGATTGAAAGATTTTATTTGTAGATTGGTTCTATAGCTATCTCATAATGGTTTGAAATGGGTTTTTTTTCTATTGACTCATATTTTTAGTTGAGAAAAATTATTGTTGAACCTAAGGTTGGGATAACCGTGAAAACTCCTTGTCTGATGCTACTTCAAATCACAGTTAAAGTTTTTCTATTTATCAGTTCAGAATAGATTGAGGAAACGTACGGTAATATTTTGTTACCAGCTTTTTGTATAATAAGAAGTTTTAGAGTGAAACCCTTATCGGGTTTTTCTCAGGTTAACTGATTCAAACTTTGATTAAAAGGATACTTGAGATAGTAAGGTTGATAGTTGAAATTTGGTTGTGAATCAGTTGAGTTTTGATATACATATGTATGTATGTATCATTCTTACTTGTGAAGGATATATAAAGGCAAGGGTGTATGTTGAAAAGTAGAGAAAAAAGATTGATTATCTAATGTATTGAGATCTCAGCTTTTTGTGAGCATATTGAATATCTATTAGCATTGTAATAGAGATTTGTGATAATATAGTTGCAGTGTTGCAAATATATCATTACAAATCCATTCAAAACTTTTGAAGAGAATAGGGGTCATAACTCCTAGCAGTCGGTGCTACTAAACAAGTTGTATGAGTTGGTGCTCATTATTTTAAGAAAATAATTTGGAGCATTTTTTCCCTATGAAAAAACCTAGTTTGGTTTTGAGGCTTTCCACTCAGCACAATCTCATGTGTCATGTTTGATCTGATTCCTTTTATAGTTTATTTACATGCTCTGATACTTAATCTTGTTTCATGAAGTTTTTCTCATTAACTTGGAACTGTCATAGTTATTTTTGTGCCATACATTTCGTAGTCAGGTTCTTTGTGTTGTTTTAATTTTGTCTTGCTCATTTATCTTTTATAGTTTCTTATTCTCTCATGGTTCCTAGTTCTATTTTTGAAAATTGCTTAATCGAGTTGTGTCTGGTAACACTCTAATTCACCCCCCTCCCTCTTAGAGTGTTTTTCACTTTCAACAATTGGTATCAGAGCCTAGGGTCCATTTTGTAAGCCTACCCCTAGGACTAATCCTAGTCATTGAAAGTGATAATGGCTCAAGCAGAAGGTGCCTCACTTTCCAAAGCCCCTCTGTTTGATGGTATTGATTATGTTTTCTAGAAATTTAAGATGGAAGCATTTTTAAATTCCCTTGATGTCAGAATGTGGGAAGTTGTCACTAGCAAGTATATTGTTCCATATTCTATACCTACTAATGTAGATGAGAAAACCAAGTTTGAACTTGATAAAAGGGCTCGGTTTTCTATCTTGTGTGAACTATCAAAAGATGTGTTTGTGAAGGTTATGTATTGAAAGTCAGCCAATGAGGTATGGACAAAACTCAAATCTAGCTATCAAGGTGATGCTAAAGTTAAAGAGTCGAAGATTATTACTTTAAAGACTCAATTTGATGCTTTAAAAATGAATGATGATGAAACAATAGAAAACTATTTTCTTCGTATTGATGAAGTAGTTAATGCACGTAGAGGACTTGGTGAAAATGTGGAAGAATATGACATTGTTTCCAAAGTGATTAGAACTTTTTTACCTAAATTTGAAACCAAAATATAAGCTTTAGAAGAAAAGAAACACTTTTCTACTATGACTCTACACAAACTTCAAAGTATTCTCACTGCTTATGAAATGAGAGTTGGGAGTACTTCTTCTACCTCTAAAGAAACTACTTTTAAAGAAGAGGAGAAAGAGGATAGTGAATCTGAACTATCAGATGCTTTTGAAGCATTAATAGTTAAAAAACTCAAAAAGAAATATTAGGGTAAACTACCTTTCAAATGTTTTAGTTGTGGTAAAGCATGACATTTTGCTACAAAATGTCCTTATATTGATCAAAAGAATGTTGAAGATAAATCAGAAAAAGAAAACCTTGGAATCATAATAAGAGGTTTAATAATTTTAAAAAGAAGAGTCTCATGTCTAAAGAGGACTCTGAGGATGAGTCAGATGAATCACATTGTGAAGGAAGTGAAATCATGTTTATGACAAAAGTTGATCTCGACAAAATTATTTCTAAGAAACCTAAAATAACTTCCGATTCTGAAAATGAAGAGGTTAATCTTGAAGAAGAGTTTCTTTGTGCTCTTCAAGAGGTCAAAAGATTGAAAAAGCTTGTAACTACTCATGAGAGTACCAATCAGATTTTACAAGTTGATTTAGATACTGGAAATAAAATTATTGACAATCAAAGAAACTTACTTGAAGATAAAGAACAACAAATTGATATTTTGCAGAAATAGTTGTGTAGAGTTGACAGTCAAAAACAGAATGAAGACATGACATGTGTTGAAAAAGGTGAAACTTCAAGGCAGATGTTAATAGCAGCAAACAAAAATCAGTCTTATACTATAACTACATTTCAATACAGGTTCTTTCATGGATACTGTCATTATTGTAATATTTTTGGTCATAAAGTTAGTACTTGTAGATTTTTTGCTCATAGAACTCCTACATTTGGGCATAAACTGTCCTATGGTTTTCCTAGAAATATAAGGTGTTGCAAATGTCATCTTTATGGTCATACATCAAATTATTGTAAATCAACACAAAAATCAGTCAAGATATGGAGGCCAAAAATAATGATGCAAGGGCATCCTCGGTTCCTGAAGATTCTGGCAGTCTCAGTTACTTGGCTGGTAATCTCGGTAGAAGAATGGAGTTTCTCAATCTTTGGTGATAGTTCTCAGTCAGAATTTTTTTGGCTTCATCGATGCAGCTTGGTGGTCTTGGTAGTGATTCTCAGTTGGAAGCTCTAGTGGATCTCAATGGATGGTGGTCACTCGGTGACTCAATGTATTATTGCTCGATGTTCGGTTACTGATGGGGTCTCAGTGTTTATGTATGTTGCTTGGTCGTTGAAGTGGCTTAGTCACTGAAGGAATTGGTCATTGAAGGAAGCTCAGTCATGGAAGGAGACTCGACATTTCTAGTGCTCAGTAATGCTTGTGGAGCTCAGTTGGTATGCTTGCTCGGTATATTTCCTGACACTCAGTAGTTTGGTTTACCGATAGGTGTTCTTGGAGATTTCGGAGGCTGACTTGGTGCACTTATTATTGGTAGCTAATGTTACATTCTCCTATGTGGATCCGGAGGTAGACATGTTGAATTTATTTATTGTAAGGCTATTTGAGAGCCCACTTGTATTGCATTTAATGTTTGCGTGTAGTAGAAGCCGACTTGGCTTGGGAGTTATTTTTTTCTACTAGGCGGACTTGTGGCTTAGCTAAGTATAAGTAGAGGGTCTAGGGTAGATTTGTAGGCATGATGATTCAGAGGATAATCGTAGTATGATTTGAGAAGGATGATCTGGGAATAGCAAAGCTAGTAGCTTGCGAGCTTGGGAGAAGGAAGATTGCTTGGTGGATGAGTGCACAAGTTTAGATCTTGTTGGGGTTCCTATCAGAGGCTACTTGTAAATTTGACTAGCTAAGGGTTAGTTTGGAGTTGGATCGTTAGGGATCTTGTAGAATTGTTTCTTGCTTTGTAATTACCCATAACCAAGAAGGCCTTACAGCCCAACACATTGTATGCAATCAGTTAGTTAATGAATAAAGGTTTTAGATTTGGTAAATTTTTGTTGTGTTATTTCCACTGCATGGTTTTCATTATTGGCTGGCAGTTTGGACAATCCTTTATTGGATCCTCCGACTTGGACTACATCAGGTGCTATCAGAGTTGAGTTGATCTTTCTAGGAGAAAGTTGGTGAAGAGATCGTGTATGATCTGAGTTGCAGATTCATGGCACTAAACTTGTGAAATCATGGCCTAGTTGTTTGTGCAAGGTGGCAGGTTATGATCTGACTTGCATACTACTTGGAGGTTGTCACAAGGTGGTCGGTGTAGGGTTTTATTGTAGACGGTTTCTTATCTTTGATGATTTATCCAAGAGGATTGGACCTTGGTGTGATTTATGTTCTTTGTGATGTGGTGGAGGCAAAACTTTTTGAGAGGTTTGCTCGGTGGGAAACTGATTTGTTGAACCGGGTTGATAATCTGGTGAAGGAAAGTGTTGTTGAGCTTTGTAGAGATTACTAGAGTTGGAGCATGTCGATCTAGAGGAAAGTTATCTAGCTGGTTCATAGACTAGTCTGAGAGAGAAGACCTCTTGAAAAGGTTTCTTGTGACAGTATAGAGGTTATAGAGGTATGTGATATTAGTTTTTGTGATTAGTTGGTGGACTCTGGCATGAAACTTGCATAGAAACTTGTGATTGTTGCTGAGATACTTGTGTTTATCGACACTATGGTTGACCTTGTTGAGGCTAGTGAGAAGATTTGTTTTTATGTTCAGTCGGTTGTGTCTAACATGGAGATTGCAGAGCATCTGGTTGGGTTTGATCAGACTGTTGTTGGCCAAGTGTTATCTGTTGCTGAACACCTATGTGATGATGGTGTTATCAACTTTATTTTGTTCTGTGTTCAGGTGTTAATATTGTTTTCTGGTTGTGGACTTGAGTTACTAGTTGACAATAATGAGTCTTGTGCTTATTTAATACTTGGTGATGAGTTGAAGGTTTAGTTTGTTCTTGTTCTTGAGCATACTGATTAGTTGGTTGTAGATTAGTTGAGGAGGGCTTGGCTGATGGACTTGTTCATTTTCCCAGTTTCATGGATTGGCAAACCTTGTGTGAAGATGTAGTGGAAGTTTGTTTCTCTTATAGGAGAAAAGTGTGGGACACACTTTCTTAGTTACCCCAAGTGTCTGATGCAGGGGCATCCTCAGTTCCTGAAGATTCTGGCAGTCTTGGTAACTATCTGGTGGAGTTCAGTTACTTCACTAGTGATCTCAGTATAAGGCTGGAGTTTCTTAGTCTTTGGTGATAGTTCTCGGTCGAAGTCTGTTTGGCTTCACCAATGGAGCTCAATGGTCTTGGTAGTGATTCTCGGTTGGAATCTCTGGTGGATCTTGGTGGATCATGGTCACTCGGTGACTCGGTGTATTGTTTCTCGATGCTCAGTTATCGATAGGGTCTCGGTGTTTATGTATGTTGCTCAGTCACTGAAGTGGCTCAGTCATTGAAGTGGCTCAGTCACTGGAGGACTCAGTCACTGAAGGAAGCTCGATCATGGAAGGAGACTTGACATTTCTGGTGCTCGATAATGCTTGTGGAGCTGGGTTGGTATGCTTGCTTGGTATATTTCTTGACATTCGGTAGTTTGGTTTATCGACGGGTGTTCTTAAAGATTTGTGAGGCCAACTTGGCACATTTATTATTGGTAGCTGATGTTACATTCTCCTATGTAGATATGGAGGCCAACATGTTGAATTTAATTATTGTAAGGCTATTTGAGAGTCGACTTGTATTGCATTTAATGTTTGTGTGTAGTAGAAGCCAACTTGGCTTGGGAGTTATTTGTTTCTACTAGGTCGACTTGTGGCTTAGCTAAGTATAAGTAGAGGGTCTAGGGTAGAGTGGTAGGCATGATGATTCAGAGGATAATTGTAGTATGATTTGAGAAGGATCATCTAGTATTAGCAGAGCTAGTATCTTGCAAACTTAGGAGCAGGAAGATTGTTTGGTGGATGAGTGCACAAGTTTAGATCTTGTTGGGGTTCCTATCAAAGGCTTCCTGTTGCAGATCTGACTAGCTAAGGGTTAGTTTGGAGTTGGATCGTGAGGGATCTTGTAGATCTATTTCTTGCTATGTAATTGGCCATAATCGGGAAGGTCTTACAGCCTGACACATTGCATGTAATCAGTTAATTGATGAATAAAGGTTTTAGATTTGGTAAATCTGTGTTGTTTTATTTCTGCTACGTGGTTTTTGTTATTGGCTACCAGTTTGGACAATCCTTTATTGGATCCTCCGACCTAGACTATGTCAAATAATGACTAATATAGAACATTCCATGCTTGTTCAAACAACATTAATTACCTCTAGGTCAATCACTTGGGTCCTAAACAATGGATGTTCCCATCATATTTCACGGGACAAAAATAAATTTTCAGATCTATACGATCATCTAGGTGGTTTTGTCAAGATTGGTGATAATGTTGGTCTTTACATTACAGGAATAGGAATAGTAATGATTAATAAAGACACTCCTATCCATGATGTTTCTTATGTTGAAGGTCTGAAATACAATTTGTTAAGTATCAATCAAATTTGTGACAATGGGTGTCAGGTATCTTTTAATTCACATGGATGTGCTATCAAGAGCAAGTTAGGGAAAATAGTTGCAAATGGGGAAAAATAAAAATGTCAGAGGTCTACCTTGACTTAGCAGACCCACAAACTATGTTTTTAGTGAATGCATCAAAGGTAAACAAACAAAATCATTGTTTAAAACCAAAGAGTATTTATCTACTAGACCTTTGGAACTGGTTCACATAGATCTTTGTGGTCCAACTAGAACTTAGACGGTAAATGGAGAAAATACTTCATATTATTTGTAGATGATTATACTAGAATGGTTTCGGTTACTTTTCTCAAGCATAAATTAGAAGCTTTTGCCAGATTTAAAATCTTTAGGAAAATGATTGAAAAAGAATCTGATCTTAAGATAAAATCTCTAAGGTTAGATAAGGGAGGTGAATTTATCTCTCAGTATTTTGTTGAGTATTGTGAGGAGCATGGCATCAAAAGACAATATTCTACTACTCGTACACCTCAACAAAATGGAGTAGTTGAGAGAAGAAAAAGAACTATAAAAGAAATGGCCAGAACTATGCTTAATGAAGCTAATCTACCAAATAAATAATGGAAGGAAGTTGTTCATACAACAATTTACTTATTGAATAGAGTTAAAATCAGGGTAAGAACTTATTTTACTCCTTATGAACTCTGGTATGGGAAAACAACATCAGTTAAACATTTTAAAAATTTTGGATGCAAGTGCTTTATTAAGAATGATACAAAAAGTTTGGCTAATTTTTAATCAAAATTAGATGAAGGTATTTTCTTAGGATATTCTTCACATAGAAAAACATACAAAATGTTTCAATAAATGATTGAACAAAATTGTAGAATCAATTATTGTGATGTTTGATAAAAATATACATCTAGCCAAAAATTCAGTACAAGATGTTGAAGAGAATTCTAGTTTAGAACTTGGAAATTCCTCTAAATCTGATGTTCATGAATCAGCTGCAACAAATTCCAATGAACAAGAGGAAGTTTCAAATTCTAAGATGGATACCACTCTTAAGACACCATCTTGAATTATTGCAAAATGAAATCTTGAAACTCTTGTTATAAGAGATAAAGATGCATGCATATAAACACGAAGAAAAGCTAAGCAGATAGAACAAGCTCAAATGGATGAGCATTTTTGTCTTATAACATATTTTGAACCACAAAGTGTTTCTGAAGCCTTGAAAGATCAATCCTAATTAAATGCAATGAAAGATGAAATTAATCAAATTGAGAAAAATAAAACATGGGAACTTGTTCCTCGTCCTAATTACAAAAGTGTAATTGGGGGAAAACGGGTTTTTAGGAATAAGTTAGATGAATCAGGAAAAGTTATTAGAAGCAAAGCCAGATATGTGTGTAAAAGATATGCTCAACAAGAAGGGATAGATTTTGGGGAAACTTTTTCTCATGTGGCTCGTTTAGAGTCCATTAGAATGTTTCTTGCATATGCCTCATTTAAGAAATTTGTAGTGTAGCAGATGGATGTTAAAACAACATTTCTAAATGGTTACCTAGAAGAAGAGGTATATATGGAGCAACCGGAAGGTTTTGAATCTTCTAATTATCCAGATCATGTATACAGGTTAAAGAAAGCACTTTATGGCCTGAAACAAGCACCCCGTGCTTGGTATTCTAGACTTGATTCACATTTGATTTCTAAGGGTTTTACTAAAGGTAGTGTTGATAGTACATTATATACTAAAGTTGTTAATGATGATCTTCTGGATATTGAAATCTATGTAGATGATATCATATTTGGATCTACAAATGATGAATTATCACACAGTTTTTCAACTATTATGGAATCTGAATTTGAAATGTCAATGCTAGGACCTTTAACTTTTTTCTTGGGCATTCAAGTATCACAACTAGAACATGGACTTTTTATTTCACAAATTAAATATGCAAAAGAGATGTTAAAAAGGTTTCAGATGGACCAGTGTACTCTTGTTGGTACACCTATGGAAAATGAGTGTAAGTTGGTCAAGGTTGATGATTCCCCACTTGTTGATCAATGTGAATATCGGTCTATGATAGGAAGCCTACTCTATATTACTTCTTCTAGACCTGACTTGATGAAAGAAGTTTGTTTGGTCTCACGCTATCAGTCTACACCTAGACAATCCCACCTAAATGTTGTCAAACAAATTTTTAAATATGTCCAAGGTACTCTGGACTTTGGTTTATGGTATCCAAAACATAGTGATTTTACATTAATAGGGTATATTGATGCCGACTAGGGAGGCTATCTTGATGATCAATGCAGTACCAATGGTGCATCTTTCTTCCTTGGTAACCGATTAGTTGCTTGGCATATCAAGAAGCAAGAATGTGTCACTTTGTCCATAGCTAAATCTGAGTACATTGCTGCCACAACTTGTTGTACTCAAATGCTTTGGATGTCTTATCAGTTGACAAATTTGGGTATTGCGGCATCAAAACCTATGACTATATTCTGTGACAATGCTAGTGCTATTCAAATTTCAAAAAATCCTATAATGCATTCATGTACCAAACATGTTGCACTTAAATTGCAATTTTTACATGATCAAGTGGCTACAAATGAAGTCATTCTCATTCATGTTTCCTCCCAGGTACAAGTTGCAGACATTTTTACCAAAGCTTTACCAAAGGATACATTCATGTGATTGCGTGATCGGTTGGGAGTTTACTCTCAATCCTCTATTTCCACTTGATTGCACAGGTATGGGGGAGCTTCTTACAATGCTCCCACACATGACCTTTTTGTCCTTGATGACAAAAGGGGGATAATTCTTGGTATTATTGTTGATAGTGGTTCTTTTTATAGTGACAGTGGTTCTGGTATTATTGTTGGAAATGGTTCTAGTATTTCACAGTTGGCAGTTATATGATGTTCTTTGATGGTGTTTTGCTATATGATTCTGAAAACTCTTCTTTTACAATTGCATATATTTATGCTATCATTTTCTACAGTTTCTCTTTTGGTTCACAGCTATATATCTAGGTTTCAGGCATGGTTGTTCTTTGATATCTAGATATGGTTCTTATATGAAAGTTACAGGGCATATCCATTGGTACTAGGCATATTAAGTTACATGGCATACTAAATTTCATTCTTGACAAAAAATTTTGTCAGTGATATTCAGTTAACTGGCTTCTTTCATGATTCACAGGGTATACTTTGTTGGCAGTATTGTTGTTTTTTTTTTACATTGACATTTCAGACAAGCATTTGAGATGTTGTAATTTAGGTTCTTGATAGTTGGCTCTTGACAGTTGAAACATTCATCCTCTTGGTCAATGATGATTATGTTTTTTTCACCATCAAGGACAAAGGGGGAGTTTGTTGAATGTGGCACATTTTTGTCCTTGATGACAAAGACATATTGAGGTAGCATTTGTTTCAAGATGTAATGTGGGCCCTTGTCACTAATGTGGTTTTTATAGAAGATGTATCATAAGATTTACTTTTTTAAGTCACTTGGTATTTTTTGGTAATTTAATCATAGTTACTTATTGAGGTTAACTTAATCCACATGGAGTGTGGATTCAAAATGATTATTCAATCCAATTGAGGCATTTCTTACTTTACTCATTCGATGGATAAAGCAAATAGTTTAGTTTATGCATTTGGTTTGAAACCCTACTTTTCCATGGTGGGAACAGTTGCAAGCATTTTTCTTTGAAGAGATCTCAACATGGAAGATTTTCAATGTAGGTTTTGTTGGGCACTACCAGATTCTGGTGAAGTTACTAAACAGTTTCATTAGTTAAATAGATTTTTGAGAGCATTGTTCCAGGTAACATTTTCTTTTATGCTCCTTCCTAAGTTTATTTATCACAAAGAGGAAATGAAAAGAAGGTTTTATAAAAATACAAATCAGTTTGAAAAGAATTCTATTTAGTTATGTTTAACGTATTCCAAACTGATTTCAGCTAAACATTTTGTTGAAATATTTAGAGATTTGTGTTCTGCAAACCATAGTTTAAGATGGGTCTCTTGCTCTTGTTAAAGTACCCATGGTTGAAAGAGTTTATTTGTAGATTGGTTCTACAGCTGTCTCATAATGGTTTCAAATGGGTTTTGTTTCTACTGACTCATGTTTTCAGTTGAGAAAAATTATTGTTGAACCTAAGGTTGGGATAAATGTGACAACTCCTTGTCTGATGCTACTTCAACTCATAGTTAAAGTTTTTCTATTTATCTGTTCAGAACAGATTGAGGAAATGTACGGTAATATTTTGTTACCAGATTTTTGTATAATAAGAAGTTTTAGAGTGAAACCCTTCTTGGGTTTTTATCAGGTTAACTGATTCAAACTTTGATTAAAAGGTTACTCGAGATAGTAAGGTTGATAGTTGAAATTTGGTTGTGAATCAGTTGAGTTTTGATATACATCTTTATGTATGTATCTTGTGAAGGATATATAAAGGCAAGGGTGTATGTTGAAAACTAGAGAAAAAAGATTGATTATCTAATGTATTGAGATCTGAGCTTTTTGTGAGCATATTGAATATCTCTTGGCATTGTAATAAAGATTTGTGATAATATAGTCGTAGAAATGTTGCAAATATATGATTAAAAATCCATTCAAAACTTTTGAAGAGAATAGGGGTTGTAGCTCTTGGCAGTCGTGCTGCTAAACAAGTTGTATGAATTGGTGTTTGTTATTTTAATAAAAGAATTTAGAATGTTTTTTCTCTATGACAAAACCTAGTTTGATTTTGAGGGTTTCCACTCAGCACAATCTCATGTATCATGTTTGATCTGATTCCTTCTATAGTTTATTTACATGCTCTGATACTTAATCCTGTTTCATTAAGTTTTCTTATTAATGTGTAATTGTCATAGTTTTTTTTGTGCCATGCATTTCACAGTCAGGTTCTTTGTGTTGTTTTAATTTTGTCTTGCTCATTTATCTTTTATAGTTTCTTATCCTCTCATGGTTCCCAGTTCTGTTTTTGAAAATTGCTTAATCGAATTGTGTCTGGTAACACTCTAATTAACCCCCTCTGATTCACCCCCCCTCTCAGAGTGTTTTTTACTTTCAACAATTTTCAACAAACAATAGAAGAGGGAACGAGCTTACCTGACATCGGTAAAAAATGGATCATATAACTTACATCGAACCCTATTAAAAACAGAATGAATACCACCAAAGTGCACATTGAATGCTATAGAATATCATATCCAAAACCCAAATCTAAACTGTTGAATAACTGATCAAGATAAGAGCTGAAACATAATCATGGTGACAGATGGATAATAGGGTTGGAGTAAAATGATACAAAGTGTTTCCTTTTTCCATATTTACGATATACTAAAGTCAAATTAATGATTCTGTGAAATCCACATTCTTAAAGAAACAAGTTTGACATCCGCCACCATACAAAATGTGCGTTTGGTAACGGACATGCCATGCTAGCCATATAATCAGCCAATGTAACAAAAGTGTACAGTGGTAGGACCCACGATCCATTTGCTTCCTTATGTCGAAACCATCGAATATTTTAAGCCAATAAAGTTGCATAGGCCTAGGATCTTATTGTCATCAATAAAAAGAGACAACAGAAAGATCTGATCATACAAATCCCATGTGTCACACAAAAATAAAGGCAAGTGACAGGATAGGATACAGAGGACAAAGAGCTATTACAAACTTAGAAAAAAGCAGATATGATGTGAAAGCCATCATGAGAAGAAAACTACCTGTAAAATGGAAGGAAGAAAGAACATAGAACTCACATAGTGATAAGAAATCATTCATCACAAATGGTAGCGTAGAGACTTATTAGTGCTTATGTATACAATTAGCAAAACCACTGCTAACTGGAATATGACATTTTAAAACTGCAATATGATTAGATATGTGTATAAAAGGATATTGGGAATATAAAATATTATCATATTAAATGTACTATCTGCCAATACACTATAAGATAAATGGCTTATAGTTTGGTCTTCCAGGATATGACAAAATGAATTATGCAGACAATCATTTATCAATGCTATGTCTGATATATCTCATTAACAATCTGTATATGCAACAAGAGATGATGATATCATTTAGAGTGATGAGGTTGCAGTTTTAGATATGAGCATTTATCCTTGCAATAACGGAGCCACCTCAGATTTAAATGCAATTTCTTGCCACTATTTTTAAGCCAAGAAGCATGGTTCTTAACTGAGCAGATCCAAACAGCCCAATACATTGAAACGTAAGAATAATTTGTTTCTTCAAATACACCAACCTCAAAATACAGAATGTCTGTGGGTTCATTCACAAGAAACACAGTCTGTTCTCCATGGGAGCCCTCCAAAACTATGAGAGGTAATTACATGATAATGTAATAATGCCTAAGAGAAGCTAGATAACATCCTCTCAACAATACCCTAAAGGACTTAGTAGAAAACCAAACCGTCAACTTTTCTTGAAGTAAGCCAATTGCATAAACATCACATCAAGCTCCAATAATGTTCAATATCTAGAGCGATTTAATGATTGTAAATGTCAGTCATAGTCTTTTGAAATAAGGTTATAGATAATACCAACCATTCTGGTTGTTTTAACCATGAGATAGAAATAACGCCATTGTGGGATGGTTTATCATAATATAATTTTAATACTATAATCAACTTGAATATGTCTTAAAAATCATATAGTACATATAATTTTTTATTAATTTATTAATCTAAATATTTTATAGTGATTCTTAACTTCTATCTTAATCTAATCAGTATGACATGGTTGATACTTCGGAGGAAACTAATGCAATAAAAAAGGAGAAGGGAGAGAAGCTTCTTAGTTATAGTGATGTCAACAAAATGATATAAAATTTAAAAGTTGCATGTATAAATTGTTATTAATATCTTGGAATTTTATAATTTATAAATATGATGAATCAATTTGATAATTTAAAGTTTTTTTAGCTCCTTATTTATTTCACCATTTAATTTGTTTTAATGTTAGTGTAGGTGGATGCAATTTTTTTAACTTTATAATATGTAGAAATTAGTTTTTTTTCATTTTATTGGACGAATGTATTTGAACTCTTATACATGGATTTTTCACATTGTGAATATAATATTTTATAAAAACAAGAAAATGATGCCACGAAATCGTAAAAAAAACACAAGGGAATAAGATTTTGTTATTAAGTGAGAATTAGATTTTGGATTCATAAATATTTAAATACGTGGATTGATTTAGTTGAATTCTATATAAATTAATAAATATTATTGAATTTGTTGGTAATATATCATACTTTTACAAAATAAGAATTAAATATTAGATATATATGGACTCTAGTTTGCTTAGAAGAGTAATGAAATTAATTATAATTTTATGTGTAATTGATAAGAATCTTTATATGAATGATAATAATTAAATTTTTTAAAATAATATACTAGTAGCCTTTAGTTTTATAATTAATTTTAATTTAAATCTAAATATAATTCTAATATTAATAAATGTATTATAATTATGAAATATATTTTAATTAATTATAAAACACAGCGAATTTTTTGTAGTGAACTTTTGATGTGATAGTGGATCCGGGCGACGTGGCGAGGCTGTGTGGCTATTTTGTGGAGGAGATTTTCTCCTCCACGCGGTTTGCATCTCACTGCTCTGCATTGCATTAATTTTGCTTTGCTATTGTCTTTATTTTCTGTACTGCTTTAGTCCCATGGAGCTGGGATCTGACGGTAGGAGTTTTAATTCCCCCAACCCTATGTCTATGGATATTCCTTCTTCTAAACCTGTTAATCCCCCACCTGTGACTGTCCCTCCACCTCCTAAGAAATCCTTCGCCAATACAGTTGCTCCTCCCAATAATGGAGTCTCCTCTGATGTGCAGTTTCTTCCGGTGGTTAGAGGAGAAAGATCAAGCGAAGAAGGTAAGTGCTCTTCCATTGCCTTGAATGAGATTGTCATTTCTCCAAATGATGCTATGTTGAAGGAAATAGCCTTAGAAAATTCTAGGTTGTGCGATACTGCTATTTTATTTGCTTATGTGAATTTGGATAAGTGCCCTCCCAAGAAATTCCTTGATGATTGGTTCCACAATCTTTGGAATCTAAAATTAGGCTTCAAGATCTCTTTATGTCGCTAGATCTAGAGATGATTATTCATTATCTTCTTCAATAACCATGAATCTCAGTTGGAAGCCCTTAAAAGGTAGTATTGGATGGTTGGGAAGACCTCTTTTTGAGTGCTCGGTTGGACTCAGGAGGCTATTTGTGAAGAGGTGCTTGCCTTATCTTGCCCGAGATGGGTTATCCTTAAGGATGTCCCTCCATTCCTGTGGCATTTTCTACCTCATATTTTTGCTCCCTTTGGCAACATTATCTGAATTGATGAGACTACCCGGCTTGTCTCTAACCTTGATTCCAGTATGCTTGTCTTGATTAAGCTTGGCGTCAACATCCCGCAAAAACTTAACCTTAACATTAATGGTGATTGTTTCTCATGCCCAATGGAGATACTTGGAGGATTAAATGCATGCTTCCTCTGCAAGAAGGAAGGCCACCTTAGAAAGAGTTTCCCTATCATAACTAAGAAGAAACATAACTCGATTCCTGGGGAAGCTAATGTTGTTACACCCATTGTAGAGGAAATCCTACCTAATCCTACCACTCATGTTGCGAATACCTCAATCCATAACCCTAATAAAAATTTGGTTGATTGTTCTGGTACATGTATGGAGATTATTAATACTGAAACTAAATCTACCTCAAACCCTAATCAACGCCCCTCCTCCAAGTTGATCTTTCCCTTTACTGCTTCAGTTCATATTGCCAATCTCCCTGACAATGCTGGTTTTCAAACTATTAACAAAAAGAAATGTAGACGGAAAAATGCTCATCAGCTTGCCTTGGAACAAATTCGTAATGGTAATTGTAATTCCAATCCTTTTTTTCCTTTGACTTCTTTTGATTGAAGATATGCCTTCCATAACTAATGATTTCACAGCTTTAGAACAACCCACTCTTATGATTGAGGATGGTTCGACGGCTGTTATTTTACATCAGAAGGAACATGACAACAACGCTAGTCGGACTGGTGATGTTACCATTAGTGAGTTCCCTACAACCAAGATTAGCAAGTCCGAGTACCATAATCTTGTTGCAGGGATGCCTTCTAATGATAACACCACCAGCCCTCCCATATCTGTTCTTAATGAGTTGGATAATAACTTTTTTATCGAAGTTATTTATGCCAATACTGATCCTACTATTACTCAAATTCAGGCTACCTCTGGATCCCATATTAGTGGTGACTCTAGAAGGAATAATAATAATTTAACTAGTATTCAATTTAATAAATGTGAGGAAGATGATTATTTGTCATTGGGATGTAATACATCTAAAAAGAAGGGTAGACCTATTGGCTCTAAAAACAAAAAGAAATATGGAGAGCTCAATGCTCCCCCTACTAGCTCTATTTTGCCTTCTTCATCATGAAGTGCATCTCCTGGAATATTAGAGGCCTCAAGTCTCCTGATGGGAAGTTTGTTATCAAAATATTTTTGATGGGCCATAAGAATATTGATTTTCTCATGCTGCAAGAGATAAAGGCTGTTGATTTTTTACTTAATTCTACTCTTGATTGTATATGGAAAGATGCTATTAAAATTTGCACCACCCATTCTAAAGGGAAGGGTGGAGTTGCTTTGCTTATCAACCCCTATTGGGATATTTATATTCAATGCTCTGGTAGCTCTCCTTGTAACCGTGTTGCTTGGGCTATAATTGATTTTAAAGGATCCTATTTTGGTGTTTTCTCTCTATATCCCCCTAACGACTTTAAGGACATGATTTCTCTTTGGGATTGGTTATATAACCTCCCTGATATCCCTTGGATTATGGCTGGGGACTTTAACATGGTTGAAAACTAGGATGATAAGTTTGGCGGTTTACCCTTTGAGTGGAAACACCCAGAGAAACCCCATTGGGATCACCTTAAATAGCATCTGAACCTCTTTAATCCCCTTGAAGGCTTTAAATCTGAGACTTCTGGTCTCTGGTTTACCTGGTGCAACTTCCAGCAAGGATCTAACTGGATTTACTCTAGGCTCGACCGCTTTTATGTTAACTCTAATTTTTTTTCCTTCTCCCCTAATCATTAAAATTCTCCCTTTCTTGCCTCCCCTTCTACGCTCTCTGATCACCTCCCCATTGTTATGACTACTAACCTTAGAAACTCTATTGAGCATTGTAATCCCCGTAATAAAAAGTTCATTCTCAATACTTCCCTATTGAAAGATCAAGATGCTCTTATTTCCATCCGAATGGTTACGTCCTTCAATTTATTTATTCAATAACCCTCCCAAACTGTTTGATGGAATATGAATGTCTCTTCTTGGAAGCAAATTCTTCAAACCTTAGGGTAGAAGAAGGCTAAGGATTATCAATTTCATGAGAATCTCCTTAATGAATGGCTGCATATTGCTGAACAAGAAATCCAATTGAATCCCACCTCTTCCATTCTTATCGAATGTATTGCTCGAGCTGGGACTCCCTTAGGAAGCATCAGCAAGTTAAAATTAGTGGGGCCTCTGTTAGAGCCCGCAACCATTGGATGCAATATGGTGATAAAGGTTCCAAATTCTTCTTCAACCTTTTGAAACAAAAACAAAGTAGATAAAAGGTTCACAGGATTGTGGTTGAAGATTAGGAACTTCTAAACATTCATGATATCACTGAGGCTTTTGAAAGCTTTTATAAAACTATGTTTACTTTGGAGGATAATGATGTCTCTAGAGATATTAGAAATAAGTGCAAAGCTATTATTCCTAGGAGGATCTCTGATGTGGATGCCCTCTTACTTAATTCCAGGGTCTCTCTCCAAGAAATTACTGCTCCTATTTATGCTCTTAAAGATAACAAATCCCCTAGCCCGAATGGCCTTCCTGCTGAATTTTATAAGGCTAATGTTGACTGGATTGCTAAAGATCTTTATGATCTCTACTCTGAAGCCTATGACTCGAGTACCCTTGCTAATTCCATCAATATGGGAATTATTAAACTTATTCCTAAAGATGAGGATAAATCTCTCATTAAAAATTGGTGCCCTATCACTTTCCTCAATGTTTGTTATAAAATTATTACTAAAGCCCTTGCTTCCCGTCTTGTGAATATCCTTCCCAACTTTATCTGCTCCACCCAAACTAGTTTTATGAAGGGAAGGTATATCTTGGAAAACCTCATTACTAGCTAGGAATCTATGGATTAGGCCAAGTCCTCCAACCAGAATGTTGCCATGTTCCTCCTCAATTTTGAAAAAGCTTACGACAGATTCGAGTGGGATTTCATCCTCACCATACTTGAGGTGTTTGGCTTCCCTGATAAATTCTGCAGATATGTCCAAGTCCTCCTTAAACACTCCTCTGCCCTTATTGAAGTTAATGGTAATCTCTCCCATCCTATCCCTCTTTCCCAATCCATTAGGCAAGGATGCCCTCTTGCCCCTGCCCTCTTTGTGATTACCTTTGATGCTTTGTTTTACCTTCTCAGAGATGATACTCTCTCTCTTAAAGTTTAGGGTATTACTCTTCCTGATGATTCTAAGCTTCTTAATATTCAATTGGCTGATGATACTTCACTCTTTCTTGAGCTGTCTAATCTTAATATCCCCTGCCTTACTCAAAAGCTTGATATTTTAGGGAAAGCTTCAGGAGCCCATATCTCCAAATCCAAATCCATCCTTCTTGGGTGGGATGAGGAACCCCCAGAATAGCTTCTACAGATGATCTTTTCCTCAAGTGGTCCTCACAAAATTGTGTGTTACCTTCGTATTCCTTTTTCCATCTCCCCCTCCCTTAAGGATATGTGGCTTTGGATTAAAGAAAGAATTAATAAGAAGCTTAATAATTGGGATAATAGAGTGCTCTCCCTTGCTGGAAGAATCCAAGTCTGTCAAAAGATCCTATCTTCTTACAACATTTATTACTCTTCTATTTGGATGTTTAGTAACTACCAGGTGCTTGAAATTCAAAAGGCTATCCGGAGATTCCTGTGGTCTGAAAACAAAGGAAAGAGAAAGGCCCATGTTGTCAAACAGAACTGGTGCCATGTTGACAAGAAGCTTGGTGGTTTGGGTCTGAAACATCTCACACAACAAGGGATTTCCCTTGCTGCTAAATGGATATTCCAGGTTCTTGATGGCCAAGAACCTTGGAAGGTGTTGATAAGAAATAATATTCAGGCTGCTGTCCCCAAGCATGCTAAAACTTGGAAAAATCTCCCCTTTTCTGATCTTGTTGCTGGTTCTTTTCCTGTCTCAGTTAAGGGCACTTGGGTTTTTAAGTCTATCTAGAAGGCTTGGGAACATGTGCGTGGATTCATTTATAATTCTAAGTTTGATAACAATAATTCTCTAGATGGTGAATAGTCTATCTGGTGGAACCTTCATCATAATGGGAAGCCTCTTGCTTTAACCCAAGGCTATTCTACTAGATTTTGGCATAGCAAAGGGATTATGTGTTTTATGGACATCTTGGATAATGACAACCTTATGAGCTGGTAGGCTATTAGTACCACTTTTGATCTCCCGGCTTCGCTCAGAAGGACCTTTAACATGGTCAATAATGCCGGTGCCTTTCTCAATCTTTCCCGCAGTAGTGATGTTGATTCCCACAGGTACCTCTCACTCCATTGTGATGATGGTTCCCTGCTCCCTAAAGTTAAATCCAAAGACATCTATAAAGTCCTCAACAACGACTCCTCAATTTTGCACCATCTCAATTCCATCTGGTATTTTAATACTAATCCCCCTGAGTGGTAAAAAACTTTTGAGAAATTTTGGAAGTCCCCTATTCCCCCCAAGATTAAATGTTTCAAATGGAAAGTTTTTCTAGATAGACTGCCTATTAAAACTCATCAAGGTGGTTCTGATACTTGTCTTGTTTGCAAGATGCCTGAGAGTATGAGGCACATTTTCTTTGATTGTTCTTTTGCAAGGGAAGTCTACATGCTTTTTGGAATTTCCATTATTGAACATGCTTCTACTTTCGATATTATTAGTCTATTCTTGGTCTTAAACAGGATGCTAATCTTTTCTGGAATATTCTTTCTTCTTACATCCTTTGGTTTATTTGGAAATATAGAAACAAGGAAAAATTTCAAGGTAATGGTAGAACTCTTACTGTGTTTCTTAGGAAACTCATACGTTTTAAAATTATTTCGCAGGTTTGTTGTGTGATGCGGTGAGAAGGAGAAGCTGCAAAGATTTCTCCACGATGGCCATGCCACCATGTTTATCTACAAAATGAAAAATGGGTTTGAATGGGCCACCATTGCTGACAATCAGGCTACCTTTGACGATGCTCTTAAAAGTTGCTTCAGGAAATCAGGGATACTACAGGGCCCTACTTTGATAAACTTGAATTGTTCACTCATATCTTGGAAAGAAAGAAAGTTGTGTGGATGGAGGGCGCTCAAGGATGAACCTCCTAGGTGAAAGATTATAATGATGTTCTCCTTTGACTGTTACTGGCTCTTCATTTTGCTGATTCTCTCGATAACTGTTATCTATGGTGATCTATGTCCTACTTTGTAATTAGTATTTTGATCTGAACTTGGTGGGTTGAGACTCCACCTCCCTGCTCCTCTTTTTGTACTCTACTCTTTTGAT
The DNA here is from genome assembly GCA_027943335.1 of Chamaecyparis obtusa. Classification (NCBI taxonomy): domain Eukaryota; kingdom Viridiplantae; phylum Streptophyta; class Pinopsida; order Cupressales; family Cupressaceae; genus Chamaecyparis; species Chamaecyparis obtusa. The sequence goes on from BSBK01003715.1 coordinate 2,048,358, forward strand.
CAATCAATTTATAATTCAAAGAAAAATTATAAAACATAGCACACCTTATAAAATAACTATTAATTCAATTATATCTACTATTTATAATAAATATAATAAAATAGATCTAAGTTAATCTACAACTAAACTTATAATTAAATCTCACAAGTACTAGCCACTACATGGCACTTATTAGACATGCAAATGTAGCAAATTTTATGTTCAGAACAATGTCAAAAGACACTAAATTCAAAGATAAATTCTTATACTCAAGTTTATAGAAAGATGATTAATGTTAGATATTTCAATTATCATTAAGTCGACAAATGTAATTTATTTGATAGGTTACTAAAAGGATGGAAAGTAATAGTTTGGGTTTGCTCAGTCCATGTGGATCCTCAATATTTTAAAGATCCTTGAACATTTAATCATGGGATGCAAGTCTTTCTAATAAGCTCTCATAAAATATTATGATTTAATAAAAAAAATTAATGTGTAATTTCTTATTTAACTTTGAAATTTAATAATATATGTTTCTTTTACAAGAATTTAACTTTAAGTCTAAATTTTATAATCTGTTTGGTCATGGTTCTAGGCAATGCCTTGGAAACAACCTTGCTAATTAGCTATGTGTAAAGAATGAATCCTTGCCATTTGTCTAGAGATAATTACGATATATTAAAAAAAAACTGCTTTGATTATTGAAATAAAGACATCAAATTTTCTATCATATTGCAAAATAATTGTAGTATGGCATCAAATTGTGTAAGAATTAATAGTACATAAAATAATTAATTTATAAAATTTTAATATATGTTTATTTAAAATATGAAGTGCTTAATTCATGTAGTATATGATATATCAATATATAGACATATATTAATATATAGACATATAGAATATATACAAATTAGAGTACAATCTATATTCTGTCTTTGTATATTCTATTTAGAACTGAAATTTGTTAAAAAAATTGAATATACTTTTTTATACAAGAATCAAAATTTGTAATTTCCACTTGAAACACAGTCATTTTACCTTCTAATTAAACTAGACATTTTCAAACAAAATAAAATAACTTATCAAAAAGAGAAAACTCGTTATAAAAATTATTAGACCTTCACTAGTCATTTAAAATAGATTACATTATTGGTTGTATTGGTTTTGTATAAGTACTTATCTCTTACATTAAGTGATTTTAATTTGGAACTAAATTTATGTAGTGTCCACCCATAGTTTTTTTTTTTTAGTTTCATATTGTCAATTTCTTTTATGCCACTTTCATGTCTGCATTTATTAATTTAGTTTTCTTATGATATTTTGAATGCATGACATTACATGATGATTTGATATTGGATAGCCATGAGATATCATGTATTTGCACTTAGATGATGTTAGTTACTTTGATATGTTTAAAATGTCATTTATATTAATAATTTTGATTACCCCATACTTGCTTGTGTATGATTATCATGTATGTTTTACCTTTCTATTTGATGTGGTTGATGTGGTTGAGGGATGGGGTCATAGTTACTTGCTTGCGGGATCCATATGATGTCTTGATCCTTGCCATTGCTTGTTATATGTATATATGTGTGTGTGTGTGTGTGTGTGCACACACACACACACACACACACACACACACATATATATATATATGCTTTTCTTCTATATAGGTTTGCAAGTATTGTCAAGATGAATGTGTCCTATTGCAATGTCTCAATGGTAAGAGAGGGGAGATAATGTTCATGTCTAAATTCCAATCTAAGTCATCCTATTGTCCTAAAATAGTGGACAAGTTTCTGATTATTACCTTTCCGAATTTGTCTAGGTGATGTTAATTTATAAGTCATTCCTTTGAGCATGATTATCATTTTATTAGGTTTAGTTGGTTTTTTTTGTTCTTTGGTCGATGGGTGTGATTGTTGTGAAATGGTTAACTGATTTACTAAGATTTATTATATGGTTTAAACAATTAAATCTTATTAAATATAAAAAATTAAATGTGAGGGTATTTAATTAATAGAAATTAATTAAAATCATTTATTAATTAAAGACCTAATTAAAAGTCTAAATTGTGAAATTTAAGGATTTAATTAATTATTAAATTTAAAAATTTAATTAAAGATAAATTAATTAATTAATAATAAATTATCAATTGCATTAATGATAAAATGATTAAAACAATATTTTGTTAGTAATAATTGACATGAAATTAGTTGCATAATTAATTAAATAAATAAAAGAATAAAGTATCATACATTGTGATAACACAAGTATAGTAAGTATGTCTAAGAATCTTGTGTTACATTCTAAAACAAAACATATAGAGATAAAGTATCATGTTGTAAGAGAGAAATTAGAAGAGAAAGAAGTCAAACTTGAGTATATCAACATGAAAGAGAAGATAGAAGATATATTTGCTAAGCCTTTACCTAAAGATACATTTTAGTATTTGAGACGTATGCTTGGGGTTATGCCCCAGCCTACTTATGAGTAGTGATGTAGAAAGTTGCATCAGTCTAGTGGTACAGAGCACTATCTTTTTGGACTGTATGTTGATGCTTCCTCTATGGGGGAGTATCTAAGTTTTGAGCTGAGTCATGAAGGACTCTTGGTAAAAGGTATCTTCAAATAGTGTCTTTGGACATTCGAGCTTGTATTGGATTGACATAGTGATGCTTACTTTGTCATTAATGTCAATGGGGAAGAAGAATACATGAAAAATATTGAAATGACTAATGAAGAGGATTTGATGATTGATGAAGAGGATTTGAAAAGTCAAAGCAAGAGCAATAGAGTTACATTTTGGTATTCATGGAACTTGGATGTTTTCCATCTATGTTGCCATCAATGCCAATGTGGGAGATTATTGGAATGAATGTTGAATATCTCCTATGGGGGAGTATTCTAGCATTTCTGGAGTAGTAGCATGTTGCATTTATATCTATGTTTGTAATTGATGTCAACATACTATTTATACTAAAGATTAGTAGAGTAGCAAAAAAAGTTTGATTAAGCACACATAGAGTATTGCAAATGAGGTCATGCGGAGATGAGGACATGTTACTTATGGTGTCCTAATATCATGGTTAAGAGCATGTAAAAAAATTCAACTATTTGTGTTAGTTATAAGTAATCTAGTAGAAATTGTATTCTGACAGAGTTCTTGAGAAGCAATTTTTGATAATCGGATTATATCTCCTAATAGGGATAGAATCTGGGTAAGAGAAGTTACACAGAGGTTCAAGACATTGCGGAGGTGATCTAAATGAGTTAGCATTGTCAAAGGTTGTACGTGTGAAGATTTATTAAGATTGTGAGCTGACAGTTTTAAGTAATTATCAAAATATTATGTAACGTGTAATGTTTTATATTTTGTAATTGGTTAAGCCTAACCGACCAACTTAATTATGAAATATTAAGCACAGTATAAAGGAAGGATTGTTTTCCTTGATTGATATATAAAAAATTTAAGATGTGGTTGTGAAATAATGTGAATGAGTGATCTAAGGGATTGTTATGTGATGATAACTTTTTTATCGAAGTTATTTATGCCAATACTGATCTTGCTAATACTCAAATTCAGGCTACCTCTGGATCCCATATTAGTGGTGACTCTCGAAGGAATAATACTCATTTAACAAGTATTCAATTTAATAAATTTGAAGAAGACGATGATCTATTTTTGGGATGTAATACATCTAAAAAGAAGGGTAGACCTATTGGCTCTAAAAACAAAAAGAAATATGGAGAGCTCAATGCTCCCCCTACTAGCTCTGTTTTTCCTTCTTCATCATGAAGTGCATCTCCTAGAATATTAGAGGCCTCGAGTCTCCTGATAGGAAGTTTGTTATCAAAATATTTTTGATGGGCCATAAGAATATTGATTTTCTCATGCTTCAAGAGATAAAGGCTGTTGATTTCTTACTTAATTTTGCTCTTAATTGTATATGGAAAGATGCTATTAAAATTTGCACCACCCATTCTAAAGGGAAGGGTGGAGCTACTTTTCTTATCAACCCCTGTTGAGATAGTTATATTCAATGTTTTGGTAGCTTTCCTTGTAACTATGTTGCCTGGGCTATAATTGATTTTAAAGGATCCTATTTTGGTGTTTTCTCTCTATATACCCCTAATGACTTTAAGGATAGGATTTTTCTTTGGGATTGGTTATATAACCTCCCTGATATCCCCTGGATTATGGCTAGGGACTTTAACATGGTTGAAAAATAGGATGATAAGTTTGGGGGTTTACCCTTTGAGTGGAAACACCCAGAGAAACCCCATTGGGATCACCTTAAATAGCATCTGAACCTCTTTAATCCCCTTGAAGGCCTTAAATCTGAGACTTCTAGTCTCTGGTTTACCTAGTGCAACTTCCAGCAAGGATCTAACCGTATTTACTCTAGGCTCGACCACTTTTATGTTAAGTCTAAATTTTTTTCCTTCTCCCCTAATCATCAAAATTCTCCCGTTCTTGCCTCCCCTTCTACGCTCTTTGATCACCTCCCCATTGTTATGACTATTAACCTTAGAAACTCTATTGAACATTGTAATCCTAGTAATAAAAAGTTCATTCTCAATACTTCCCTATTGAAAGATCAGGATGCTCTTACTAGCATCCGAATGGTTAGGTCCTTCAATTTATTTATTCAATACCCCTCCCAAACTATTCGAAGGAATATGAATGCCTCTTCTTGGAAGAAAATTCTTCAAAGCTTAGGGAAAATGAAGGCTAAGGATTATCAATTGCATGAGAATCTCCTTAATGAACGACTTCATAATGCTGAAAAGGAAATCCAATTGAATCCCACCTCTACCATTCTTACCGAACATATTGCTCAAGCCTGAGACTCCCTTAGGAAGCATCAGCAAGTTAAAATTAGGGGGGCCTCTGTTAGAGCCCACAACCATTGGATGAAATACGGTGATAAAGGTTCCAAATTATTCTTCAACCTTTTGAAACAAAAACAAAGCAAAGAAAAGGTTGAGAGGATTGTGGTTGAAGAACAGGAACTTCTAAACATTCCTGATATCACTGAGGCTTTTGAATACTTTTATAAAACTATGTTTACTTCGGAGGATAATGATGTCTCTAGAGATATTAGAAATAAGTGCAAAGCTATTATTCCTAGGAGGATCTCTGATGCGGATGCCCTCTTGCTTAATTCCAGGGTCTCTCTCTAGGAAATTACTACTCCTATTTCTGCACTTAAAGATAACAAATCCCCTAGCTCGGATGGCCTTCCTGCTAAATTTTATAAGGCTAATGTTGACTGGATTGCTAAAGATCTCTATGATCTCTACTCTGAAGCCTATGACTTGGGTACCCTTGGGAATTCCATCAATATGGGAATTATTAAAGTTATTCCTAAAGATGGGGATAAATCTCTCATTAAAAACTGGCGCCCTATCATGCTCCTCAATGACTCCAATAAAATTCTTGCTAAAGCCCTTGCTTCCCATCTTGTGAATATCCTCCCCAACTTTATTTGCTCCACCCAAACTGGTTTTACCAAGGGAAGTTATATCTTGGAAAACCTCATTACTAGCTAGGAATCTATGGATTGGGCCAAGTCCTCCAACCAGAATGTTGCCATGTTCCTCGTCAATTTTGAAAAATCTTACGACAGAGTTGAGTGGGATTTCATCCTCACCATCCTTGAGGCGTTTGGCTTCCCTGATGAATTTTGTAGATATGTCCAAGTCCTCCTTAAAGACTCCTCTTCCCTTATTGAAGTTAATGGTAACCTCTCCCATCCTATCCCCCTTTCTCGATCCATTAGGCAAGGATGCCCTCTTGCCCCTACCCTCTTTATGATTTCCTCTGATGCTTTGATTTACCTTCTCAGAGATGATACTCTATCTCCTAAAGTTTAGGGAATTACTCTTCCTAATGATTCTGAGCTTCTTAATATTCAATTTGCTAATGATACTTCACTCTTTCTTGAGCTCTCTAATTGTAATATCCACTACCTTACTCAAAAGCTTGATATTTTTGGGAAAGCTTCAGGAGCCCGTATCTCCAAATCCAAATCCATCCTTCTTGGGTGGGATGAGGAACCCCCAGATTGGCTTCTACAAACTAGCTTTTCCTCAAGTGGTCATCACAAAATTATGCATTAACTTGGCATTCCTTTTTCCATCTCCCCCTCCCTTAAGGATACGTGGCTTTGGATTAAAGAAAGAATTAATAAGAAGCTTAATAATTGGGATAATAGAGCGCTCTCCCTTGCCGGAAGAATCCAAGTCTGTCAAAAGATCCTATCTTCATACAACATTTATTACTCTTCTATGTGGATGTTTAGTAACTACCAGGTGCTTGAAATTCAAAAGGCTATCATAAGATTCCTGTGGTTTGACGAAAAAGGAAAGAGAAAGGCCCACGCTGTCAAATGCAACTGGTGCCATGTTGACAAGAAACTTGGTGGTTTGGGTCTGAAATACCTCAGATAGCAAGGGATTTCCCTTGCTACTAAATGGATATTCCAGGTTCTTGATGGCCAAGAACCTTGGAAGGTGTTGATAAGAAATAATATTTAGGCTGCTGTCCCCAAGCATGCTAAAACTTGGAAAAATCTCCCCTTTTCTGATCTTGTTGCTGGTTCTTTTCCTATCTTAGTTCAAGGTACTTGGGTTTTTATGTCTATCTAGAAGGCTTGGGAACCTGTGTGTGGATTCATTTATAATTCTAAGTTTGATAACAATAATTCTCTGCATGGTGAATAGTCTATCTGGTGGAACCTTCATCATAATGGGAAGCCTCTTGCTTTAACCCAAGGCTGTTCTACTAGATTTTGGCATAGCAAAGGGATTAAGTGTTTTATGGACATCTTGTATAATGGCAACCTTATGAGCTGGTAGGCTATTAGTACCACTTTTGATCTCCCTTCTTCGCACAAAAGGACCTTTAACATGCTCAAGAATGTCTATGGCTTTCTCAATCTTCCCCGCAGTAGTGATGTTGATTCCCACAGGTACCTCTCATTCCGTTGGGATGATGGTTCCCTCCTTCCTAAATTTAAATCCAAAGACATCTATAAAGTCCTTAATAAGGAATCCTCAATTTTGCACCATCTCAATTCCATCTGGTATTTTAATACTAATCCCCCTGAGTGGCAGAAAACTTTTGAGAAATTTTGGAAGTCCCCTATTCCCCCGAAGATTAAATGTTTGAAATGGTAGGTTTTGCTGGATAGAATGCCTATTAAAACTCATCAAGGTGGTTCTGATACTTGTCTTGTTTGCAAGATGCCTGAGAGTATGAGGCACATTTTCTTTGATTATTCTTTTGCCAGGGAAGTCTGGATGCTTTTTCAAATTTCCATTATTGAACATGCTTCTACTTTCGATATTATTACTGGATCTATTCTTGGTCTTAAAAAGGATGCTAATCTTTTCTGGCATATTCTTCCTTCTTACATCCTTTTGTTTATTTGGAAATATAGAAATGAGGAAAAATTTCAAGGTAATGGCAGAACTCTTACTGTGTTTCTTAGGAAACTCATACGTTTTAAAATTATTTCACAAGTTTTCTCTATGATGTGGCTTGAGAAGGAGAACCTACAAAGATTTCTCCACTATGGCCATGCCACCATGTTTATCTACGAAATGAAAAATGGGTTTGAATGGACCACCATTGCTGAAAATCAAGCTACCTTTGACGATGCTCTTAAAAAGCTGCTTAAGGAAATCAGGGATACTAGAGGGCCCTACTTTGATAAACTTGAATTGTTCGCTCATATCTTGGAAAGAAAGAAAGTTGTGTGGATAGAGGGCGCTCAAGGATGGACCTCCTAGGTGGAAGATTATAATGTTCTCCTCTGACTATTACTAGTTCTTCTTTTTGTTGATTCTCTCGATAAATGTTATCTGTGGTGATCTATGTCCTATTTTGTAATTAGTATTTTGATCTGAATCCTTGCCATTTGTCTAGAGATAATTATGATATATTAAAAAAAAATGTGCTTTGATTATTGAAATAAAGACATCAAATTTTCTATCATATTGCAAAATGATTGTAGTATGGCATCAAATTGTGTAAGAATTAATAGTACATAAAATAATTAATTTATAAAATTTTAATAGATATTTATTTAAAATATAAAGTGCTTAATTCATGTAGTATATGATACATCAATATAGAGACATATATTAATATATAGACATATCAATGTATACAAATTAGAGTACAATCTATATTCTATTTAGAAATGAAATTTGTTAAAAAAATTGAATATACTTTTTTATACAAGAATCAAAATTTGTAATTTCCACATGAAACACAGTCATTTTACCTTCTAATTAAACTAGACCTTTTCAAACAAAATAAAATAACTTATCAGAAAGAGAAAACTCAGTATAAAAATTATTAGACCTTCACTAGTCATTTAAAATAGATTACATTATTGGTTTTATTGGTTTTGTATAAGTACTTATCTCTTACATTAAGTGATTTTAATTTGGACCTAAATTTATGTAGTGTCCACCCATAGTTTTTTTTCTTTAGTTTCATATTGTCAATTTCTTTTAGGCCACTTTCATGTCTGCATTGATTAATTTAGTTTTACTATGATATTTTGAATGTATGACATTACATGATGATTTGATATTGGATAGCCATGAGATATCATGTATTTTCACTTAGATGATGTTAGTTACTTTAATATGTTTAAAATGTCATTTATATTAATAATTTTGATTACCCCATACTTGCTTGTGTATGATTATCATGTATGTTTTACCTTTCTATTTGATGTGGTTGATGTAGTTGAGGGATGGGGTCATAGTTACCGACTTGCGGGATCCATACAATGTCTTGATCCTTGCCATTGCTTGTTGTGTGTGTGTGTGTGTGTGTGTGTGTGTGTGTGTGTAGACACGCGCACACACACACATATAGATATGTACATGCTTTTCATCTATGTAGGTTTGCAATTATTGTCAAGATGAATGTGCCCTATTGCAATGTCTCAATGGTAAGAGAGGGGACATAATGTTCATGTCTAAATTCCAATCTAAGTCATCCTATTGTCCTAAAACAGTGGACAAGTTTATGATTATTACCTTTTCGAATGTGTCTAGGTGACGTGAATTCATAAGTCATTCCCTTGAGCATGATTATCATTTTATTAGGTTCAGTTGGTTATTTTTGTTCTTTGGCCGATGGGTGTGATTGTTGTGAAATGGTTAATTGATTTACTAAGATTTATTATATGGTTTAAATAATTAAATCTTATTAAATATAAAAAAATTAAATGTGAGGGTATTTAATTAATAGAAATTAATTAAATACATTTATTAATTAAAGACTTAATTAAAAGTCTAAATTTTGAAATTTAAGGATTTAATTACTTATTAAATTCAAAAATTTAATTAAAGATAAATTAATTAATTAATAATAAATTATCAATTTCATTAATGATAAAATGATTAAAACAATATTTTTTTAGTAATAATTGACATGAAATTAGTTGCATAATTAATTAAATAAATAAAAGAATAAAGTATCATACATTGTGATAACACAAGTATAGTAAGTATGTCTAAGAATCTTGTGTTACATTCTAAAACAAAACATATAGAGATAAAGTATCATGTTGTAAGAGAGAAAAACATATAGAGATAAAGTATCATGTTGTAAGAGAGAAATTAGCAGAGAAAGAAGTCAAACTTGACTATATCAACACAAAGGAGAAGATATAAGATATTTTTGCAAAGCCTTTACCTAAAGATACATTTGAGTATTTGAGATGTATGCTTGGGGTTATGCCCCAGCCTACTTATGAGTAGTGATGTAGAAAGTTGCATCAGTCCAATGGTACAGAGCACTATCTTTTTGGACTATATGTTGATGCTTCCTCTATGGGGGAGTATCTAAGTTTTGAGCTGAGTCATGAAGGACTCTTGGTAAAAGGTATCTTCAAATAGTGTCTTTGGACATTCGAGGTTGTATTGGATTGACATAGTGATGCTTTCTTTGTCATTGATGTCAATGGGGAAGAAGAATACATGAAAAACACTGAAATGACTAATGAAGAGGATTTGATGATTGATGAAGAGGATTTGAAAAGTCAAAGAAAGAGCAATAGAGTTACATTTTGGTATTCATGGAACTTGGATGTTTTCCATCTATGTTGCCATCAATGCCCATGTGGGAGATTATTGGAATGAATGTTGAATATCTCCTATGGGGGAGTATTCTAGCATTTTTGGAGTAGTGGCATTTTGCATTTATGACTATGTTTATCATTGATGTCAACATACTATTTATACTAAAGATTAGCAGAGTAGCAAACAAAGTTTGATTTAGTGCACATAGAGTATTACAGATGTGGTCATGTGGAGATGAGGACATGTTACTTATGGTGGCTTAATATCATGGCTAAGAGCATGTACAAAAATTCAACTATTTGTGTTAGTTATAAGTAATCTAGTAGAAATTGTATTCTGATAGAGTTCTTGAAAAGTAATTTTTGATAATCAGATTATATCTCCTAATAGGGATATCTAGGTAAGAGAAGTTACATAGAGGTTCAAGACATTGCAGAGGTGATCTAGATGAGTCAGCATTGTCAGAGGTTGTATGTGTGAAGATTTATTAAGATTGTGAGCCGACAATTTTAAGTAATTATGGAAATATTATGTAATGTGTAGTGTTTTGTATTTTGTAATTGGTTAAGCCTAAGAGACCAACTCAATTATGAAATATTAAGCACGGTATAAAGGAAGGATTGTTTTCCTTGATTGATATATAAAAAATTTAAGATGTGGTTGTGAAATAATGTGAATTAGTGATCTAAGGGATTGTTATGTGATGCGAACTGAGAAGATCTGGTATTCAGATCTGGTCAAGCATTTGGTGTGGTTTTGGCGCAGTCAGAGGAGAGAAAAGAAGTTGTTGAGATCAGTTATATACTTTGTATTATTATGTTTGCATAATATAGGGATCAGTTGGATCGTGTGTTCGGTGATCTTTCCCTTAAAGCTGTTTAGGCAGTGGGTCCTTCTATCTTCCTTAACTCCTAACAAGGATAGAGTCTCCTCACGGGGATTCAAAGTCTCCTAATAGGGATTGATATGTATTGAATGTATTTCATAAGACTCTTGATAGGGTCCATCCTCTCACAAGGAATATTCATATTAAAGTACATCTTTTTGTGGGTGTCATCCCCACTAGGGTAAAACTCTCTGATTCAAGAGGTTCCCTAGTTAACAAATCTGGTGGTATTGTGTATCATTATCTTTTTATGGTTTTTTTATATGTTGATCACATGTTTGAGATATAATAAGGTTAATAAAAGTTGTTTTCATTAGATAACTGATTCACCCTCCGCCCCCTCTCAGTTATCTTTGTGGATTTTACTTTCTAACATTTTTTCATCTATCATTATCAAAATATTGAAGAGTAAGATTGTTGAAACATCCCCAAAACAAACACATACTACAATACGAAACTCTAACATCTCATAACAATGCTCACACCATTCTTCTTCTCTTGATTCTTAGATCTAACCGCACACCTTTCAATAAATGCAACCTAGAATAACATCTTACCATCATAAGGGTGCTAGGGATCAAAATTATTTCTAAACATTTACACGGCCCTATTTAAACACAATAGAAGAGCCAATGCCCACACCTTCCAAGACAATAAAATGTATAGTGTTGAAAAAAATTCTTATTCAATATACTAAATATTTTGAGTATTGTGGAGCTTTGCAAGATTTCTTTCAACCCTTCTCGAATTTCTTGTCAAAATCTCCTTCTTCCTAAGAAAATCTTTATTATCTGAATTTGATGCACATAAAGCTCAGAAAATTCCATGTAAAATGGTCTAAGTCCGGTCAGACAAGCCACCTCCTCTTGCCTCTACAAATACGTCATATTTATTTTATAACCTAATAATGGAAGAGGATGTTTAAGATACTGGAGCTAGAGTGGATTTCGACATAATTCCTTCATATTCATTCACATTATTTTCTGGGTTGTGAAGCCTTGTAGAAGCTTCAACTTGAATATTTTCAATACTCTCATCTTCAACAAAACATAAAATAAATTTCAAAAACCAAACATCATACAACATAAAATAATAATTCTTACAAAATGGAATGTAATGCACTGCTCCAAATTAGGAACTCCTAAAAAGACTACAAATTAATTGGAAAAGGGAACATTAATTGGGATTGGGAATTGACAAAAGATAAATAAAAATTATAATAAAATAAGAAACTTACCAATGAATTCTTTTACAAGATTTCCTCTACAAATCTAAGGTTGTCAAGTTTCTTGGATCGTCTTTGTAGTCTCTCTTCCATATCCTGCAGTCTCCATTTTTAAAGATAAATTTTCAGTAACGATGCAATATTTGAACCAAATCCACCTTTTCAAATTCCACAAGTTATAAATTTTGCATGTAGTAATCACTATATTTATGTAACTGATCATTTGGAGATCAAACCGAATATTTGTAATTTTTAAAATATTTTTTAGTATATCTCTTCTCTCCATCAATAGATGAGGAATACGTATTTACAAATTATTATTTAATTATCATTTAATTGGAAATTCTTGTTGAGGATTTGCATTGGAGATTTCCATTTGGATCTTCAAATCATTTTTGATTAATCCACCCTTGCATTTGTAACTGTAAGGATTTCTTCTTGTTTACACAGAATCTAGTTACAACTTTTCTCATTTATAGCTGGACTTCTTTCATATTCCTCTCATATTCCACTCATCAATTATAATCGATCACATGTTCATTCTGTCAACTCACCATAAAACGCTCAAAGAAATGCTAATTTTTTTAAAAATGTCTAAATATTTACATTGATGAATGATGCCATTGTAGGAAGCCTCTTAGCTTAATTATTCTTAATATATTTATTTTTTATAAAATAAAAAATTCTAATTATTGTTTTGGTTATGTCAAATATAATTCAGAATCTAATACTAATTACACTGAGAGGTGCATATATATAGTCACAGCTCGGAAAGAGAGCACGTAGAGAGAATCTGTGTACATAAAAAAGAAGTGGTTCATATTCCTGGCAGTTACACTTCATTACGTGGAGACTATTCACCACATTAGTTAGACACAAAGAACGAGAAATTTGGAAGAGAAAGAGACGTGAATGTAAAGACTCAAATTTTCTACTTATAAAATAGGAATATCAAACAATAAAAGCTCACTCCAAATCACGTCGTGCGTCGTCTGACATTGTCTTGACTACGAGATTCGAAGTTCTTGCATTTTGAGTGTAGAGCAATAGGTAATTCAGATTAGTCATTTAGCCCTTTCTTTTGAAGATTGTAATTCTGCATGAGTATTATGTCTACTTTTCTTTCATTTTTAATCAGTTATATTCTGTGTATGAGTAGCTTGGTTGTATTTTTCTTCTTAAAATTGCAGCTTCTCTTCTCTTCTTGATTGCGGTAGTAAGTTTAGATGTCTAATATTTTTGCAGTGTTTTTAAGTTGGTAATCCTTCAAGGAAGCATAAAATAGATGCTTGGTTCACAAAGAAGGTGATCTTTGTCATTATTTTTTTAACAAAAATATTTATAGAGCTACAAAAGAAAACATTGGTGATGGCAACAAAAATTATCCAAAGGAAAGACTACAATGAGAAGGTGGATGTCTAGAGTGCAGGGGTTATTCTCTACCTAATTCTCAGTAGAATTCTTTCATTTAATGGAGATACATCACAATAGATATTTGAGGCAGTTGTGCATGAGAGACTATTCTTTCCAAATGAGGCATGGCTCACAATTTCACATTCTATAAAGGATTTAACTTGTTAAATACTCCGCAGAGATGTCTATAGGTGATTGAGTGCAGATGAGGTCTCAAGTATTTTAATTTCCCTTTCCTTACTAAGTTTGATCGCTTTTTCTTATTTTTCTTTTTTTACTCTTATATTTGTCTATAATTTTTTCTTAAGATTTCAACATGCCAACCTTCAATACTGAACAATTGTTTGTAATGTTTTAGCCTTAAATTATTCAAATAGAGCATTATAATTCTCTCTCACAGTGAAACTCTATAGAATGTATGTTGTGAAAGACTGCACAGGAATTTGTGCGGGCACCTATTTGTAGTGTCACAAAGGAAGTTGTATAAGAGAAAGGGAATGGCTTAAATTTGAGGATCGACTTTGTGTTGCAGTTATTTGCAATACATCATATTACATATAAATATATAATTTTTCATATTTTATTCAAGATCTCTTCTTTATTTAGTATAGTTTCTTATTATTTTAATTGCCACAAATGATAATAGTTATTAAATGTCATTATTTCATTCCTAAATAAAACAACTCGAACTGATTGTAATAGTATTTAGTGAGTATTTAACAGTTGTGAAGCATCTAATATAATTTATTAATTTAGCACAAATTATCAAGTGAACCGTATTGTCTCCATTACAACTTTGATTGCAATCATATACGTGTATTATTTTTTAACAATAGTAAAAAGATATTTGGAAACATATTACTTTTTTAATAAGAATATTAGAAAAGTATAAAAAGAGTATAGAAACATATAATTTTCTAATTGACAATAAATATGTTTCTATGTCTTCTTTATATTTTTTAACTTAGATGATTCTATAGTTTCTTTATATTTTTTTAACTTAGATGGTTCTATAGTTTCTTTATACTTTTCTAATTAGAAACATCTTACTTTTTTAATGAAAATATTAGAAAAGTATCTTTTTATATTTATAAATATAAATATAGTAACAAAATAATTATTTATAAATATCATATTTTTAAAAAGTCTATAAAATATTTCTCCAATGATTATTACAAAAAGTATATAAAAAAGTAAGATGTTTCTAAGCATTTCAATTGCATGAAGCTTCTAAAATTTAAGAGTACTGAAGTACTTAAATAAACTAAGATTATGTGAAAAGTATTTTTTATTTTATAATAATAATAAAATTATTATATTTAAATATTTACTTTCTATTAACAAAATAATTATTTTGAATTTTTTTATAAAAGATTTCTTTCTTTCTATTATTAATAATCTTTTATGAATTCTTTGGAAGTGAACCAACATGATTAACATAGAAAGGGGGAATAATAAATTTTAGAGACAAATAATTCAATAAGAAGGCTTGACATTTAATCAAGGATGGTAAAATTTCTTTATTATTTAATACATATACATTTAATATAACTCTATCATTAAAAAGATCATGATTAAATATTAAACTAAATTAAACTGCCAACCTAACTTAATCATATCAAATTGAACTCTAACATAAAATCACTTTGAACCTTAAATCGATATTAAATTGAACCCTAACCCTACCACTAAGCTAAATTTAAATCCAACACTAAACCATATAGATACATAACCCTAACTCGAATGTAGATTCTATCCTACAAATCAAATTTAAACATAACATATACCAAATTAAGCCCAAACACTAAATTGGATTAAACAAATAAACCATGTTGAACCCTAACCTTAAATTTAACCTTGAACCTAAACCTTAAATTGAGCCTTATACCAACTCTTTCTTAGGGATTTTTAAATTGTAAATCAACCTTAATTAGTGTCTTAGCAAGTTATCATATTTGTAATTAATATGTCCTCATTTCATATGTGCATGAGAGAGAGAGAGCGAGGGGGGGTGGTGGGGGGGGTGCTCATATTATATTTTTAATAGGGAGATGTTTTCAATAGAGAGAGATCTTAGAGATAAGGGTATGATGGTGAGATGAGGGATCATAACCCAACCATTAATTATAAACTTTATCCATGTAACCTAATATGAATAAAAAATGAGATGTTTTCAATGTAGAGAGAGTGATCTTAGAGTTAGGGGTAGAGATAGAGAGGAATATGATGGTGAAATAAAGCAGGCGAGATAGTGAGAGAGATGTTAATTAGGGGGAATATCTAGAGAGAGTGGCAATGGATAGGAGAGGGGAGAGAAAGAGATGTTTCCAATAGAGATATATGTTAGATATAGGGGTAGTGTCATAACTGATTTTGTAGACTTATGACTTTTTAGATGTTTTGCGACTTGTGTGGACTTTTTGACTTGGTCGAGTTTTGGTGACCCTACAGGAATAAATTGATTTGGTAGATGCTTTGCTAAATTTTATTAAGGTAAATTTGTTAATTTGTTAAGAATGATAAATTGAAAGTCGAAAATGATTAAATGTGTTTTAAATGTTGATAGGTATATCATTTTTCTTGATATGATTATGCATGCTCATAATGAATGATTTTCAAGTTGTTTTGGATATATTTTCTAGGAACTAACCTATTGATTAGCAAATTGGAGTGTTTATCTGTTAATAGGATCTAAGGACGGGGGTGTGGTTGAGGTAGGGGAGCCTAGCTCCTCGGTATGGATGAGTGCAGAATTTTATGATAAAAACACACACCACATAGCTCATTTATCTGGATTTTTTATCTCTTAAATGGTTAATTTGTAATATCTGTTATGAAATTTGAAAGTATTTTGGAAAAATAAAACTCACCTATAATTCTTGAAATGATATTACTCTTATTCTTGGAATGAAATTTAATAGAAAAAGAGTTTATAATTGTTAAATTATTCAATTTAACTACTTTTAATTTAAATATAATTTACTTTTATTTTTATTAGGATTATGTGTGAAGGTGGGTTATGTATTTATTTTTAATTCTTTTTAAGAATCTTCACTTAAGCATAGAATGTGAGACTTAATAGTTAGTGGTTGCAAAGTCATAGAGTTATAATTTATATAAAAGTTTGGTTTTTAATCAGTCATCGCAATCTTCCTGGGATTGAATTAGGCTTAAGTGCTAATTATCTAGTTAATTTAGGAAGTAGACTGGAAGTTTGGGTCCATTTTTCTGGGCATGATGGACACCAAGAGAGGAGGAAGTTACACAACATTAAAGAGGAGTTTGAGTTGGTTTTAAGAGAGGGAAAACACATGAGGAAGAGGGATACAGAAAGAGATTGAGGGAAAGAGAGAAGAGGAAAGAAAAAATTGCAGATTAGTGGGGAAAGGAGCTGAATTCACAGAGATTGGACGGAAAGAAAGAGGCGAGAATAGAAGGGGACCAATTTGGGAAGAAAGAGAAGGAGCACACTCAGGGAGAGGTCTTATTTTCCCTCATCTTATCGCAATTATACAAGTTCCTCTTTTAATTATTTATTTAGTTAATTTGACTGGCAATGTTAGTTGTTCTGGAAACTCGTTGGTTTCTTTGCTTTCAGTTTTGGGCATGTAACATGTGGACCTTGTCTAGGATAGTGATTTTGTCTTGTGCTTTCTTTTTCTTTTCCTTCTTAGTAGCCTCCTCATTATTCACAACCTTTCATAAGTCTGTAACTTCATCCTTCTTTCAATTCTTACCTACTGTGTCTAAGTTCTCCCATACTATGATCATCATATAAGACTTGAGCCATTAGATTGTTTTACCGCATGAAGCACCATGCGGAAATAATATCTAGACCATAGGCATTATACATAGACTGGCTTTTAGAATAGAAACATAGGCAGAGTTAATATATATGTACATAGGTGGTTTTATTCATAGTAGACAATGTTGACATGTACATATGCGTTTTCATTCACATTAGACAATGTTGACATATACATATATATTTTTATTAACAACAGACAACATAGATGCATATGCGTTTTATTTTTTATAGCAGATATTATTAGCGATTTTAATACATCCTTTTCAATGCTTAAGATTCTATTTGAGGTCCCTCTCTTAGCAGCTAGATTACTGATTAGCTGAGATTTTAGACTCAGCTGCCAACATAAATCTTTTCTTTTTCATAGTCTTTGAATTTTCAAACAAACATTAGCACATATCCATGCATAGACAATTAGTTGCAAACTAATTTGGGAGTGGATGAAGTGTCTCTTATGACCAATAAACAAGCCAATAACCAAACGTTCAACCTGGAACTGGGGATTCACTGTAGGAAGTATAGAATTTGTTTACATTTCAACATGTATTCATTTCTTGAGTTGTTCAACTCTGTCCTGTGTCATGGAGGAATAAGTAATGTTGTTACTTTCTTTTAGGATTTAGGAATTAGAAATAACTATGCTACCTTGTTTCTCCTTAGTGCATTCTAAAGTGTTCATTAGTTACTATTTTATTTTATTTTGTTTTCTGGTAAGCGATGAGGCTTGATTTTGATGGGATTTTGTAGTGTTAGATGTTTTTTTTGGAATGACAGTGGTAGTCTGATTATACATTACACAATTGTATATTCCTTGTAAAGAATTTACAGTGTGACCAGTTTTGTGAATCAAAATAAAAATTATATAAATGTTGTAGATGTCTAATTATATCTAGATATAATTCTAGTGATTGTTATGTGGTAACAGTTTTGTTGAATAACTTTAGAGATATGCAACATAACATTTGTTTTTTAAAAACTAGTGTTCATGGAAATTGTACCGAATATCAAATTGTAGAGACATGAAAAATATATACAGAATAATGGGTAGGAGAATAACGATGTAACTGTTTATGAAATTTGGGATAAATGTTATAGGTAAATAAATTAGTTCATACCCTTAGATTACATTTTGCAAGTGGTTTGTTTAAATTATTGTTTTCTCTATTAAGTGTATGAGTATAAAAGTATCAGTAAAAGTAGTCCAGTCAAATTATAAATTTGTTCAAGTATATTTTAGAATTGAAGCATAATTGGAATAAGACAGAGAAGGGTAATTGTGTTGTATTACCTATCAATTTTATTGATTTCATAAAAGATTCTTTGGCCAAAGATTACTTTCGCATATGTTTCATGAATATGCTTGGTTAGTGTTGTATGTTCTCTCTGCCATTATGTGATTAGGATTTCTATTTCAAACTAAAGATTGTTGTAGTAGGTAGAATCATAGTTGCTTCATATTCTTTCATCTTATTAGTGCCGAGTTGCTAGTCTTCTTGAGTAGGGTCGGTGTGCTTCCATATCAGGGTAATCCCCGGGGGAACTAACCACTCCATGGTTGGGCAGAAAAAGCACCTAGGCCACACTCCCGTCTCAGGATTTGTAGGTGGACGTGCGGCATGGAGGCTTAGGAGATAGGGACTGTTACAATGTGGTGCCTAGTTACCATTATATGATGGTTTGGGAAAAAGAATATTATTATTTTAATTTATTGTATATGTTTGAATTTTGACAGATGGTTGAAACTTTGTAATAAGATGTATTATTTCAATTTTTTTTTAAAGTTTGAACTTGATGATTGAATGGTCAAATGTATTAAGTTTTAAACCTTTAGAATCATTGTATAATGACACTTATGGTTTAATATGGAATAGTTATGGCAATCATGAAATTTTATTTTGTCGATTTGAGCAATGTTTAACTTATGATATGTTATTTCTTAATTTGGTAAAATTGGTCTTTACATGTGGTATCAGAGCTGTGTTTAAACTCTAGGGCCTAGGTCTTCTATGTTGAAGTTGTATTTGTGCATGTTATAGGAATAGACTGTCATCATGCAGACTCAGAATAGTGGCTGAGCTGGAACCAGTAATGAACAAAATGGTATTCCGAATCAAAGGCTTGATGAAATTTTAGCCCTCCTAGTTGAACAGAGGAACATTTTGTAGCAACAAAATGATCAAATGAATGACATTGAAAATGACTTAAGGGGTAGACAAAATGAGAGTAATCAGGATGATGAAGCTTGTAGGAAACAGGTGGAAGATCAAAGGCTTGAGGCTCTTTGGAAAGAAGAGGAGGATAGGATGAATGAGGAACACCATAAGAGAGATGTTGATATTGGGGCAAATGTTGGAGATCTGAATAAGGAATAGATTTCTGAGGAATTGAGAAAGGACCTTAAAAAGGTCACACCACCTACCTTTGATGGAAAGACTATAGGGGATGATGCTGAGGCATGGATTATATCCATGGAAAAGTACTTCCATGTTCAAAATATTTCAGGATAGTCAAGAGCATTATGGGGAGCTTTCCAGCTAATTGGAGAAGCAGCTACTTGGTGGAATAATGAAATGGACGAAAAGAAGTTACGACCAGGACATATATCTTGGGATGATTTCCTTGTCTACTTTAGGAAATGATGGTTGCCATAGTTGTATTATGACAGGAAAGTATCTGAGTTCCAAAATCTGATTCAGGCAGTTTTGACAGTAACTGATTACCTTGAGAAGTTCAGCCATTTGGTGAAATATGTTCCTCAATATCTATAGGATGAACGTTTCTAGACACATAAGTTTGTTTTGGGTTTACATCCAGAGATTGGATCTGAGGTTGAGATGCATGAACCTGAAACTATGGACTTTGCTTATGCGAAGGAACTATTGCAGGAGGAGAAACTAAAAAGGATACTAGAAATTTGAGTCTCTCAACAAAACAATGGTTCATAGGGATTCAAGAAGAAATATGACAATCAATGGACGTCAGCAAGTGTAGAACCTAAGAGGTAAAGGCAGAGGAAATGGAGGAAGAAACAATAACAATCCTCAAAATCAGAATCAGAATAGAAACAATAATAGGAATGGGAATAATAGGAATGGAAACAACTGGAGGAATAGAACTGAAAACATGCAAGGGCAGAGAAATGGGTGTTTCAATTATGGGGGTAATCATTATGCTGCATATTTTCCTCAGAATACAACATAGAGAGAGGGTAAAGCTCCTCAGGTACAACACCAGATTCATGCAGTGGTTGATCATCACCAAGTTGATTTTCAAGCAGCTCCTTTTTAGATAGCTGGTAAGCTCTATGAACATGATGTTACTATTTTAATTGATACTAGAGCTATTGAATGTTTTATAGATCCTAAGTTTGTTTCAAAGTTATCTGTTAGAGCTGGTTATTTATCTGAACCATGGATGGTTGAATACGACAATAGGATAGAGTGTAGGGTTGAGCAGTGTCTAGCATGCAGCAATTTGGAATTTCCAAATTTTCAAACACAAGTTAACCTTTATGTCGCTCCTTTAGGATCTTATGATGTTATTTTGGGTGTAAATTGGCTAATTGAGCACAAGGCCATTGTAAATTTGAAGGACAAGTCAATTCAATGGTTAGATGATTTAGGTATGCCTATAGTTGTTAAGGGTATTCAGAAGCCTTTGGAACTGAGGCTAATATCTGCTATGCAAATGAAGAAATCCTAGAAGAAGGGGTGTACGATCTATGTAGCTTATGCAAAAGACTTAGACACTCCTTCTAGTCTAAATGACTATCCTATCTTGCAAGAGTTCCAAGATGTATTTCCAGAGGAACTACCCGAATTGCCTCCTAAGAGAGAATTTGACTTCTCTATAGATGTGTTACCAGGAATTGAACCTCAATCTAAGGCTCCATATAGGATGAAAACCATTGAGATGTATGAGTTGAAAACTTAGTTGTGGGAACTTTTAGACAAAAGGTTCATACACCCTGGTGTGTCGCCATGGGGAGCATCTGTGATCTTTGTAAAGAAAAAAGATGGCACTTTGAGGCTATGTATATAGATTACTGAATACTTAACAAGGTGACTATTAAGAATAGATATTCGCTTCCTAGAATTGATGAACTTTTTGATCAAATGAAAGGAGCAACGATGTTCTCAAAGATTGACTTAAGATCTGGGTATCATCAACTCCAGATCAAGGGGGAAGATATAGCTAAGACAACTTTCAGAATAAGGTATGGGCATTATGAATTTGTAGTATTACCTTTTGGAATGACTAATGCTCCTACAACATTCATGAACTTGATGAATAGTGTATTCCGAGATTGTTTGGATAAATTTGTTGAGATTTTTATAAATGATATATTGATCTATACCAAGAATCTCGAGGAACATGAAGAACACTTGCGTATAGTTTTGTAGTGCCTTAGAGATAGGAAATTATATGGAAAACATTCCAAGTGTTCATTTTATTAGGAAGAGATTCACTACTTGGGGCATATTATTTTTGCTAAGGGCATTGTAGTGGATCTAGCAAACCAAGCTATACTTGAATGGCCAACTCTATAGAATGTGAGTGAAGTTAGAAGCTTCATGGGACTTGCAGGTTACTACAAAAAATTTGTGGAAGGATTCTCTAAAATAGCAGCACCTATTACATCCCTATAAAGGAAAGGAAAGAGGTATGAGTGGACAGAGGTTTTTGAGAAGGCATTCCAGTTATAAAAACAAAAACTCACATCTGCACCTATCCTAGTTATACTAGATCCTAATAGCCATTTTACTATAATCACTGATGCTTCAGGTGAAGGTTTAGGAGGGGTACTTATGCAGAATGATAAAGTAGTGGCTTATGAGTCACAGAAGTTGAAGCAGTATGAGGTTAATTATGCACCTCATGACTTAGAACTTTCTGCCATAGTTCATGCTCTTGTGATGTGGAGACACTATCTTTTAGGTAAGCCTTTCAAGTTGAGAACCGATCACATGGGTTTGAGATACATCTTCACTCAACCCAACCTTAATGCTAGATAGAGACGATGGATAGAATTCTTGAGCGAGTATGACTTTGGTATAGAATATATCAAAGGGAAGGAAAATAGGGTAGTTGATGCATTGAGCAGAAGGAGACACATTGCAGCCATTTCTACTACCCGAACACACCTAAAGGAACAAGTGTTGCAGAATCTTCAAGGTGATGACCATTATGAGTTGGTCAAATCAACATTGTAGAATGATCCGACAGACCACCGTTTTGATGGATACTCTTTTGATGAGGATGGTATTTTGAGATACCAAGGGAGGATGTATATTCCCAACCAGGATGGGTTGAGGAAATTGGTTTTTGAGGAGATGCATTGCACTCCATATTCAGGACATCTAGGAGTTAATAAAATGATTTCTGATATGCGGCCATTATATTTTTGGCCTGGACTCAAAAGAGATGTTGTAGCATCTGTAGCTTAGTGTCTAAAATGCCAGTGGGTTAAAGCTAAGCATGTCCATCTAGTTGGACTTTTGTATCCTCATGAGATACCAGAATACAAGTGGTAGGTTATTACTATGGATTTTGTTCAAGGTTTGCTTGTGACTAAGCGTAAAAATGATGTAATCTTGGTTGTGGTTGATAAATTGACCAAGGTTGCACATTTCATACTAGGCAGTCTGAGGAATGGATCTTTGGTTTTGGCCAAGAAATTTGTCTAGGAGATTTTTAGACTTCATGGAGTACCAGAGACCATAATATCAGATAGGAACACGAGAATGACATCAAGGTTTTGGACAACCTTAAATGCTTCCTTGGGAACAAGGTTGAACTTTAGTATAGCTTATCATCCTCAAACGGATGGTCAAATAGAGAGAGTTAACTAGGTTCCTGAGGACTTACTGAGAATGTATTGCATGGATCAGTAGTACAATTGTGAAGAGTATCTTCCTTTGGTTGAATTTTCTTATAATAATTCTTTTCATTTATCATTAGGTATGGTTCCTTTTGAATCTCTATATGGGAGAAAGTGTCAGACACCCATTAGTTGGGACAAGGTAGAGGACATGATCATTGTTGGTCTTGAATTGTTAAGGGAAATGGAAGAGCAGATGTCTCTTATTAAAGAACGGTTGAAGAAAGCTGCTGATAGGAAGAAGAGTTATGTAGACAAGAACTGTACTTTCAAGAAGTTCATAGTGGGGGATAAATTTTTTCTTCATGTGAGGCCACACAAGAGTTCTATATCTTTTGGTAGAGCTTCTAAGCTCGCACCTAGATATGTCGGGCCTTTTGATGTTTTGGAGATTATCAATCCTATTACATATAGACTAGCCTTGCCACCTACCCTTGCCCGTATTCATAATGTGTTCCATGTATCTTTACTGAAACCTTACCATCCAGATGCTTCTCATATCCTTGATTGGCATGCTTTACAGGTAAAGGATCTGGGAGTGGTGTTGGTGGAGCCATCTAGTATCATTGACCAGCATACCATCAGGGTGTGCAAAAGAGAGATCTTGCAGTATAAGGTCCAATGGGACCAATTCTCTATTGACAGTGCTACATGGGAGGATGCAGATGACATGATTAGATCTTTTCCACATTTACTTCCATAGACTTATATATGCTATTTTGATTTATGTTTTTCAGTTAGTTTATGGTTTGAGAACTTATGTTGTATTTTCATAAGACATCGGGATGATGTCATAACCGATTTTGTAGACATATGACTTTTTAGATGTTTTGCGACTTGTGTGGACTTTTTTACTTCGTCGAGTTTTTGCGACCCTATAGGAATAAATTGATTTGGTAGATGCTTTGCTAAATTTTATTAAGGTAAATTTGTTAATTTGTTAAGAATGATAAATTGGAAATCGAAAATGATTAAATGTGTTTTAAATGTTGATAGGTATGTCATTTTTCTTGATATGATTATGAATGCTCATAATGAATGATTTTCAAGTTGTTTTGGATATATTTTATGGGAACTAACCTACTGATTAGCAAATTGGAGTGTTTATATGTTGACAGGATCTGAGAATGGGGGTGTGGTCGGGGTAGGGGAGCCTAGCTCCTTGATATGGATGAGTCCAAAATTTTATGATAAAAACACACACAACATAGCTCATTTATCTGGATTTTCATCTCTTAAATGGTTAATTTGTAATGTCTGTTATGCAATTTGAAAGTATTTTGGAAAAAAAAAACTCACCTTTAATTCTTGAAATGATATTACTCTTATTCTTGGAATGAAATTTAATACAAAAAGAGTTTATAATTGTTAAATTATTCAATTTAACTACTTTTAATTTAAATATAATTTACTTTTATTTTTCTTAGGATTATGTGTGAAGGCAGGTTATGTATTTATTTTTAATTCTTTTTAACAATCTTCACTTAAGCATAGAATGTGAGACTTAATAGTTAGTGGTTGGGAAGTCATAGAGTTATAATTTATATAAAAGTTTGGTTTTTAATCAGTCATCAGAATCTTCTTGGCATTGAATTGGGCTTAAGTGCTGATTATCTAGTTAATTTAGGAAGTAGACTGGAAGTTTGAGCCCATTTTTCTAGGCATGATGGACACCAACAGAGGAGGAAGTTACACAGCATTAAAGAGGAGTTTGAGTTGGTTTTAAGAGAGGGAAAACACATGAGGAAGAGGGATACAGAAGGAGATTGAGGGAAAGAGAGTAGAGGAAAGAAAAAAACATAGATTAGTGGGGAAAGGAGCTGAATTCATAGAGATTGCACAACAAGGAAGAGGCGAGAATAGAAGGGGACCAGTTTCGGAAGACAAAGAAGGAGCATACTCAGGGAGAGGTCTTATTTTCCCTCATCTTACCGTAATTATACAGGTTCCTCTTTTAATTATTTGTTTAGTTAATTTGACTGGGAATGTTAGTTGTTCTAGAAACTTGTTGAATTCTTTCCTTTCAGTTTTGGGTGTGTAACATGTGGACCTTGTCTGGGATACTGATTTTGTATTATGCTTTCTATTTCTTTTCCTTTGTAGCAGCCTCCTCATTATTCACAACCTTTCATAAGTCTGTAACTTCATCCTTCTTTCAATTCTTACCTATTGTGTCGAAGTTCTCCCATACTACGATCATCATATAAGACTTGAGCTATTTGATTGTTTTAGCGCATGAAGCACCAGGTGGAAATAATATCTGGACCATAGGCATTAGGCGCAGACTGGCTTTTGGAATTGAAATGTAGGCAGAGTTAATATATATGTACATAGGTTTTTTTATTGACAGTAGACAATGTTGACATGTACATATGCATTTTCATTCACAGCAGACAATGTTGACATATACATATGTATTTTTATTAACAACAGACAACATAGATGCATACGCATTTTATTGTTTATAGCAGATATTATTAGTGATTTTAATATATACTTTTCAATGCCTAAGATTCTATTTGAGTTCTATTTCTTATCAGCTAGATTACTGATTAGCTGAGATTTAGATTCAGCTGCAAACACAAATCTTTTATTTTTCGCAGTCTTTGGATTTTCAAACAAACATCAGCGCATATCCATGCATAGACAATTAGTTTCAAACTAATTTGGGAATGGATGAAGTGTCTCTTATGACCAATAAACAAGCCAATAACCAAATGTTCAACCTGGAACTAAGGATTCATTGTAGGAAGTATAGAATTTGTTTATGTTTCAACATGTATTCATTTCCTGAGTTGTTCAGCTCTGTCCTGCATCATGGAGGAATAAGTAATGTTGTTACTTTCTTTTAGGATTTAGGAATTGGAAGTTACTATGCTACCTTGTTTCTCCTTAGCGCATTCTGAAGTGTTCATTAGTTACTATTTTATTTTATTTTATTTTTTGGTAAGTGATGAGGCTTGGTTTTGATGGGATTTTTTAGCGTTAGGTGTCTTTTTTGGAATGATAGTGGTATTCTGATTATATATTACACAATCATATATTCCTTGGAAAGAATTTATAGTGTCACCAGTTTTGTGAATCAATATAAAAATTATATAAATGTTGTAGATGTCTAATTATATCTAGATATACTTTTAGTGATTGTTATGTGGTAACAGTTTTTTTTTAATAACTTTAGAGATATGCAACGTAATGTTTTCAAAAGAAAACTAGTGTTCATCGAAATTGTACCAAATATCAAATTGTAGAGACATGAAAAATATATATAGAATAATGGATAGGAGAATAACAATGTAACTGTCTATGAAATTTGGGATAAATGTTATAGGTAAATAAATTAGTTCATACCCTTAGATTACATTTTGCAAGTGGTTTGTTTAAATTATGGTTTTCTCTGTTAAGTGTATGAGAATAAAAGTATCAGCAAAAGTAGTCAAATCAAATTATGAATTTGTTCAAGTATATTTTAGAATTGAAGCGTAATTGGAATAAGACAGAGAAGGGTAATTGTGTTGTATTACCTATCAGTTTTATTGATTTCATAAAAGATTCTTTGGCCAAAGATTAGTTTCGCATATGTTTCATGAATATGCTTGGTTAGTGTTGCATGTTCTCTCTGCCATTTTGTGATCAGGATTTCTATTTCAGACTAAAGATTGTGGTAGTAGATAGAATCATTGTTGCTTCATATTCTTCCTGCTCATTAGTGCCGAGTTGCTAGTCATCTTGAGCAGGGTCGGTGTGCTTCCATATCAAGGTAAGCCTCGGGGGAGCTAACCAGTCCATGGTTGGGCAGAAAAAGTGCCTAGGCCACACTCCCATCTCAGGATTTGCCAGTGGATGTGTGGTATGGAGGCTTAGGAGACAGGGACTGTTATAGTGTGGTGCCTAGTTACCATTATATGACGGTTTGGGAAAAAGAATATTATCATTTTTATTTATTGTATATGTTTGAATTTCAACAGATGGTTGAAACTTTGTAATAAGATGTATTATTTCATTTTTAAAAAAAGTTTGAACTTGACGATCGAATGGTCAAATGTATTAAGTTGTAAACCTTTAGAATTATTGTATAACGACACTTATGGTTGAATATGGAATAGTTATGGCAATCATGAAATTTTATTTTGTCAATTTGAGCAATATTTAACTTATGATATATTATTTCTTAATTTGGTAAAATTGGTCTTCACAGGTAGAGGAAGAGAGGGATATGATGGTGATATGAGGGAGGGGAGAGAGTGAGAGAGAGGGTGATTAGGGCGAATATCTAGAGAGGGAAAGAGAGTTAATGCTTATCATTATGTTCAAAATTATCATTATTATTTTAATACTTTTTAAATTATATATATCTATTTAAATATATAATTTTATACTATATTTTTAAATATAAATTTAGCTTTTTTTTTTCCACAATCTATACAAATGCTATATATTTAGCATATATTTTTCTTTTATAATAAGAAACTTTATTAAAATTATATCAAAGAACCTAACTCTAAGCCTAACTATTTCTCTAAATCAAGAATGACCCTAACACTAACTATAACCCAAAACTTAATGCTTATCATAATGTTAAAAAATTTAATTATTATTTTACTTTTTAAAAAATTATAAACATTTATCTAAATATATAATTTTATACTATATTCTAAAATATATATTTAACTATGTTATTCTTTTATAATATATATTTGATATTAAAATTATATCAAATATAATTTAGAACCTAACCCTCCCCTCACTACTTCTCTAAATCAAGAATACCCAAAACCTAATTATATAACTCACCCAAAACATAATGTTTACAATAATGCTACAAATTATATATATATATATATATATATATATATATATATATATATATATATATATATATATATATATATATATATATATATATATATATATATATATATATATATATATATATATATATATATATATAGTTAGGTTCTAAATTATATTCGATATAATTTTAATAATGTATACAATTATATATTTAAATAAATAAATATAATTAAAAAATGACTAAAATAATAATGATAATTTTAGATATTATGGTAAGCATTAAGTTTTGGGTCAGTAATATAATTAGATTTAGAATCATTCTTGGCTAGACAAATAGTTAGAGTTAAATTCTATAAAAAATTATAATTTTTCATTTTATTAAAACTAGCAGTCGCATGCAACGGTGAGCCGATAAGAAATAATTTTTTTCCCAAAGTGAGATGGTTTGCAATATAAGAAAATCTGAAAATTATTATACATATGATAACTCTATTTCTTTGAAAATTTTCTGTACAAGAAAGAGAGATAAAGTGAATATGAATATTTAGGATACTATGAATAAAAATTTGGTGTTTCTATTTTCCATTATTTATAGATTTGTTATAGTATTTTCCAGCAAAAAAAATATTTTTGAGGGAGCAAAGCTTTCACAAATAGCGTATCAGCTAAATTAATGAAATTATTGGCTATGGTCTATTTAAAAATAAATATATATTTTAATATTTAAGAAAATTGGTTATTAATATTATAATACATAAATAAGATATATAAATTTGACAATGAAATTTGGATTTCCCATTTAATAATAGATGTATATATGTATTGAGTAGGTTGAGAATTTGGGGAAAAAAATGAAAGAGTTTAAGGTCTAAAGAAGATCAATGTGTAAAAAATAGAAATTAGAAGTATAACAATCTTCTTTTCTATTATATTTCTTTTGTTATATGTGTTTCATACTTTAAAAAATTAAATTGATGATATCTAGATTGATTTGTATTTGTATAATTCATCATAAAAATCTTGATAAAAAAAATTCGACATATAATTAAACAAATCAATTGTTCTCTAATAAAAGAATCTTGATAAAAAAATGCAACACCATAAAAATTATCAATAATTTATAATAAATAGAAATTTCAGAATTCTTATGAACCAATAGCTGATAATTTGATAAAGATACAATACCATTCAATGTTAGTCAAACAAGTTTCTTGACCTATGTGTTCCTGACATGCACAAAAACTTTTCTGCTTATTTTCAAACTGAATTTGGACTTTTAAAAATAAATTATCTAGAAACAACCATTGAATAGTGCAATCGGAACTTGTTCCTAGTCTTTTGCGAACTAATTTTTATTTTCCACTCGTTTTCCTATTGAACTATGGAGATAATACAAATTGGATCTCCCAAAATAATGTTCAATTTCTTCTGAAATATAAACAAATAATTAAGGGTTCGACGGAGCTAAATTGGGTTACCATTGACGATTAAAGAAGAAAAATTAAAATGACACCAATTTTTAATTATTAAAAAGCAACATTTATAAAAGTTAATTCCTCATACAATCAATATTCTATAAACTAGCTTGAGACACGAACAAGAATTTTCTAATCTATGCAAAAATTTCATTCAAGTGTCATATAAGGTAGAATACTTAAATGCCAGAAACATAGAAAATGAAAAAATGGACAAACTCTTAACTCAATGCAAGTTGAAGTCAACAGATGTTTATATAAATGGCTAATATTAAAAACAAGATTCACTATAACTCCATGAATTTTCTGTTACATATAGCAACTTTTTAAATTATTATTTGCAAATTTTAATTATTAACAAATGTAAATTTCAGACATTTTATATGAAGCTAATCAATGGAAAACTTGAAAAACAGCCTCATAGAAATATACTTCACATTCATTTACTTGTATATATAAAACAATATAAGCTACATAATCCAGAGATTGTAGAATGAAAAGAAAGGTGACTTGGAAACGAGAAAAGCCATGAAATGAGAGGCGACTGCCATATTTTCCAATGGGATAAATGACATATAATATTGAAACGAAGGAAAGGTACAATAAAATATTTATTGTGAAGAGGAGTGAGTGACATAAACTTCAATGGTTGTACAAGAATTAAAGAACCAAGTTTCCAAATAAAATAGGGGAAAAAAAATTGGTGATTCTATTTTTGATGATTTATAGATTTATTAGAGTATTTTGTAGACATTTTCAAATTTTTAGCAAATGGACTTTGAAACTGTTATTTTCATAAAATTGTCAAATCAAAATAATAGCTATCAAAATAATTGAAAAAATCATATATAAAATAACTATATTTAAAAATTAAATCTATTATCAAATCAAAAATATTTAGATAAAAGACTCATTTAAACAATAAAAAATGATTATATATTAATTAAAAATAACATCTTCCAACTCTTTTCATTTATTGAATTTTATGAAATTATATAATTTTATAAAAAGAAAATAATCTAAAACATTTCTTATGCTTAGAAGCTTTAAAAAATAGAAGAATGTTTAGTTACATTTTACAAAAGAGAAATGGAGAATATAATCAACTGCTGCAAGTAGGCACTGTTCCTCTTCACCATCTGTTTACTAATACGAATAGTATGACTATAGACAATCAAAAATTATAACTGCATGTTGATTCCATGGAACTTATATTCAGTCGAAAAGATGGGTTGGTATTTTGGATTTTCTCAACCTCTTTGCCATTTCCAATTGCTCATTCATTTAACATTCTCAAATGAACAATGTTTCTAATCTGCACATTAGAAATTTAAGGGTTTGGCTATCTTTTTTCCTATACAATGCAATGACAGATGGAGTTACTATAGAAACTAAGGGTTTGTTTTTTTACATGCAATGCAATTACTAAATTTTACAAGATTAACTAATGTGAAGAATTAATTTTATTTTTTTTTATCAATGAAGGGCTGAAGCTGGGATTTATATATATATAAATATAAACATAAATTAACAAAGACTCTATCATCAATTCAAGCCCACTGTTGTAGGGCCTAATGTTCAGAATGAAATCATTTCAACTTTCAACAATAGTAATTAGCTGATACCAATATTTACTTCTAATTTCTTCAATACAGAACACCAGGGATAGCCATGAAAACTAGTACAAATCACTGCCTACAAAAAGCATCTCGAACTCAAAAACCTACTCCACCAGGTACAAAACATCACTGCAAATGGTCACTGAGCCCCTCAGATCAGTCAGGAATAACTGCGCCACCAAACCAGTTGAAAACCGCTACTAAAGCCATCAATTATGGTACTTCCTGTCGTGAAAATCCTCTGCAAATTTGAACTTGAAATGCAACGGTCATCCTCAGGGCACCAACAGTCTATCAACGGTCAACATCTAAACTGAGATCTACTTTATATCACCACCGTTAGATCATCCTATTTCGCGGGCTTGGAAACTTTAACTCCGCAATGCCGACATTCCCTTAATGGTTGTTGCATGATCGCATAGTTTGAAAATGGCTTATGCGAACATGTGACACCCCATAAACCTTCACCACCATTACCTACCCTTGGCTATGGGACCCATGATGCATATCCATCTCAGCGCTTGTTGGTCAATCAGAAAGGGACACGTCGGCAAGACCCGACACATGGACCCACCTTTAATTCCACAATAGCGTCTTTCAACAGTTGTCGCATGATCGCATAGCTAGGAAAAGTGCTATGCGAATATGCGACACACCATAGCCCTTTACCACCGTTAACCACCGCCGCATAAAGTTACCACAAAGGGCTTGTCGCATGATCACATAACTCAAAACTAGCTCATGCGAACATGCGACAAGCCTCCAGCACTCATCACAAACCTTAGTGCCCACTTTATTCACGAATTGGCGAGAACTTTGACTGGGCCCACATCTGGAAGTTCGACGGTCATTGCATCTTCGTGTAGACCTCCAAGACTCTACCTGAACATGCACCCACTGTCAGATCATCCACACTGTGACCCCACTGAAAAGTCTGGGCCCACCGATGTGTCAACATTCCTTTTCCAGCTCAGCCAATCACAACCTGACACCTCGGTGATGAATCATCACGCATTCCACTGCAGACAAACCATGAGCATCTAATCAGACAATGGGCACATGATCGCATGGGGAGAGAATATTCCATGCGATCACATGCCGACCGTCGATCAAAATCTCTAACACAAGCCCCGCTGACAACACTCCACCTCATATTTTCCTTATCAGACGGTGGGCGCATGATTGCATGGGTTGAGAATATTCCATGTGATCACACGCCAACCATTGATCAAAATCTCTAACACAAGCCTTACTGACAACACTCCACCTCTTTATTTCCTTCGGCCAATAGGGGAGCACCATTTGTGCATACGTGTCACCATGGACCCACAGTTTGAAGCCCTACACTGTAAAGAAGAATCAACAACCGGCATGATTTCGTATAGCTGTGAAAAATCCCTTGCGCTTTAGCAACCACCGTTGATGCTTTGACATGTCAGGACCATCTAACTCATCCAGAAACCAGGTCCCAGCATTGAGATTCAACAACAAAGGCAAACTCACTGTTGCTGGATAGACTTTCTTCATTCCCCAGCCTAGCGACGGCTAACATGATAAAGAATTGGGCCCCACACAATCATAGTAGCACACATAGGAAATGCTGGTGTTAGAGATTTAACTGCGCAGAGGTGAACGACCGAAAACAACCAAGGTTTTCAACACCAGAAGATAACTCATGTCCAGACGCCGTCACTCTTCGATGGACAATAGGTATCTGCTCCTCTTGTCCTAATCCTACTCCTCATTTAATGTTCTAAACTCCTACACGTGCTATGTGCTATGAGAGAAGACGACCATCTTATCACCACAAGGAGTCGTTCTATCAACTTTTGAGGCAAAAATATATCAGGACCTAATTTGACCATTTTGATTTAGTGGTTAGATTCAATGAGCTCCATTGAAACTCCGCTGACGTTGGATAGAATTTTCAAATTTATTCCTCTAGCTGCTAGGTCGGCCAGCTCATCTGCTTCAGTGTTTCCTTCTCTGAATTAATTCATAATTATTAAACTCTTTTATTTTAATAAAGGCTAAATTTACTATGGTTAAATTTATTGTAAGAGTTGTTTCATGCCTTGCCTCTGTGCTTTTTTAATAAAGGCTAGATTTATTATGGTTAAATTTATTGTAACAATATGTAATAATTTAAAAAGAATTCATATTATTTTAAAATTTGAAATATTGTTTATTATTTATTTTAGAAAATTTGGTTTTAAAAAATTGATTAAGATAAAAATAAGAAAATAAATACATTAATAAATTATTTCTATAAAGTCTCAAAAAAATAGGAATAAAAATAGGGGAATAACAAGGCAACTTCTATTTCTACTTTTAGAATCTTTGCTAAATTCCAATGAAAAAAAATATGGAAAAAATTCAATGTTTTTCATACACTAAAAAGAAAAAGTAAAAAACTTAATGTTTTTCATATACTAAAAAGAAAAGTATTCAAGAAGAGGGCTGACAATTTTTCGGCTTTAGTACTTGCCGGTAGGCTAAGTACTATTGTATCCATTTTTTAGTTTTTGATATTAACTAGTGATTAAATGAACTGTTCTACATGAAATTAATTATTTTTTATATTTCATTATAAGTTTTTTCATTTGTAAAATATAGATGCAAATTATTTAACTTTATAATATCTAGAAATTAATTTTTGATCATCTCATTGGATGAATGCATTTGAGGTCTTATTACAAGAGTGAACCAATTAAAATTTACCACGTTTGTTATTTATTGTTTTTTATGTGAAATTGTTTTGTAATCATTTTTTTTTAGGAATATTAATAAGTAAATAAGTTGATTAAATTTTATAATTTGTATATTTTTATAATTTATTTCAAAATATTGAATAAATTATTTATTTATTGAATTAGTATGCTACAAATATGGAGTAAGTTACTTATAATTGGTTAGCTTTTTAAAATTATTTTGACATTATTAAAAGTTCATAATGTATCATATTGATCTATTAAAAGTATTATAACTATTTGATACTATTGCTCATATTATATATATAATAATATTAATCATATGTAATAAAAAATATATATCAATAAAATAAAATTAGCCCTATTGTTATATTTACAAATAAAATTAAGATCAAGGTTTAAATTAATTATAATTTGCAATCAATAATTATTTATATAATTATACTTAAAAAAATTATTGATTACTACAATTATTATTATATAAAATATTATAATTATATAATTAATTAAAATATCTTATATATTATAATAAATTTATTAAAATTAAGATTAAATTTATATTAAAAATTAAATTTAAAATTAATTACTAAAGGCAAGTACTTGGCCACTACGTGGCACTTGTTACTGTTTGGTATAAAACCATTTTTTAAACCTAAACATTTGAGCAGTCAACTCTTAAAAAAAGTTTATTTCATTGGAAGCAGGCCTACAATTTGATGGTCACCCCTACCTGTCATATGATTTTCTATGGCGGTCTAGTTTGTTTTATGCCTTTCATTTTATGTTTTATGAAAAATATTGACTGTCAAAAAAATTGTGAATAATTTATATTAAATTCTTTTAAATTAAAAAGATTCTAAATTAATAATAATATATAATAAACTATATAAAATCTTTTATTTGTACAAAAATAAAATTAGAAAATAATTATAAATTAGTAATATTTACAAAAATTTCAAATTTACTAAATAAATTTCTAAAATTTATATATTCTATATAAAAAGATGTTCTAAATTAATATAAATGTATAATAAAAAATATATAAATATATACTAACATCATAAATTAGTAATATATTAAAAATCTTAAATTTACTAAACAATTTTTTTAAAATTTATATATTCTATTTTAAAAAATTCCAAATTAATATAAATATATAATAAAGAAAAGAAAAAAAATTATATATATATATATATATATATATATATATATATATATATATATATATATATATATATATATATATATATATATATATATATATATATATGATGCTCACATAATATAAAGTTTCTAAACTCATATTAAAATATTTTAAGATATTTAAATAAATTTATATATTATCATAAATATTTTAAAATAACATATATTTATATTACAAAGTATATTATATTGTCTATAATAAATTTTTACAGTTTATTAATAATTTGAAGAGTCATATTTACGATTTTATAATAATATAACAAGTCATTTCATATGGTCTAAAAACACTTCAAATTCCAGGCTTGATTGGAAGCCATTTCTATTTTGGGCTGTTCTTCACACTAGCTCTTTCTATTTGGGGGGTTTCTCATAGTTTATTTATTTTTCAATTTATTTATTTTTTTAATTTTAAAAATAGTTTGACTTTCTTATAGTATATTTATTTATTTTTCTAAACGTATGAGATTCCCACAATTCATTATCAATTGAGAGATAGATTTGTGGAGTAGAAGGTCTATGATTTTTTTACATTAAAAGAATCATACATAATCTATTGGAGAAATCTATATCTGAATTGTTTATTTATTTTTCAATTTTAAAAATGGATTGAATTTTTTATTGATTATTTATTTTTCAATTTTAATAGTAGTTTGAATTTCTAATATTTTATTTATTTTTTAATTTTAAAAGTATTTGACTTTCTGATTGTTTATTTATTTGAACGGTGAACCCATTATGGATGTAAAGTAGTGTAATGGTTGTTTAATAACCGTACCCACCAATCGTTATTTTTTGAGCCAGATTTTTGGTTGTAATTGGGCGTGAAATTTGATGGTTCTAATGGCCCTTTTTTCATTTTTTTTCTTTTTATGGTTTATGACATTTTGAAAATTTATTGAATCATAAGAATTGAGGTACTATTTATATAACACCTAAATATGATTGTTTAAGTTATTAATAAACTGTAAAAAATTATAATAGACAATATAATATTTTACTTTATAATAAATATATATGTTTATTTTATGATATTTATGATAAATTATAAATTTATTTAGAATATTTTAAAATAGTAGGATGTGAATATCTTATTGAATGTAGTGTCATGGTCAAGTCACTTCGTTGGTGTCACTACAACCACAGTTCAAGCTTTGTTGAGTTATTGTGCTTGCAAGCCTTGTTTCTTTGCTCGGCTAATGTGCTTGCTGATTTGAACAAACGATGTAAATTTGAAATTTTTGGATAGATTACTAATTTTTGGATATATATTTCATCTTTTTCGTAGGTATCTCTTTCTTTAGTTGTGTGTTGTCCTTTGTCCATTTGGTTCCTTCTTACCTCCATGCATTTCAGTTTCCTTGTTGTAAACAGTCTCCTCCTATTGTGCAATTCAAGCCACAATTAGTGTTGAGATTTATTAGTAATCTATCACTCTCCTCGTTACTTCAATCTTCCTCCCTTCAAACTCCCTCTTCACTAGCGTAAAATCCAACTATTTCCATCGGTCCTTGTTCTAATCACACGCGGGCCACTCTAAAATATGGAAAGAAGAGTTATGGATTGTATTCTTAACTTTCCCCCACTTTTCAAACTTCCTATGATTCCTCTGTGTCAGTGTCACATTTCATCATGGCAGATCTTTCCACAATAGTCTTCCTTCCATGTGGCAGTAAGGAAGCACTAAATATGACACAGTGCAAGGCCGAGGGATCCCCAAAGGAGATGTCCAAGCCCCTAGCTAAACAACCACACAATGGAATCCAACAACAAAACAAGATCTGATTACAATCTGAATTATTTATTCATGAAATAACCAATTACATGCAATGTGTCAGGCTGTAAGGCCTTCCTAGTTACGAACAATTACAAAGCAATTAATAGTTCTACAAGTTCCCTCAAGATCCAATTCAAACCCTAACCCTAGCTAGCCAAATTTGAAACACATCAATCATGTAGAAACATCCAGGAAGATCCAAACTTGTTCTC
Source organism: Chamaecyparis obtusa (assembly GCA_027943335.1). NCBI lineage: Eukaryota > Viridiplantae > Streptophyta > Pinopsida > Cupressales > Cupressaceae > Chamaecyparis > Chamaecyparis obtusa. The sequence continues at coordinate 2,085,454 of BSBK01003715.1, forward strand.
GAAAGCCACCAAGTGATCTCCTTGTTCCTAAGCCTCAGCCACTATCTCTGCTTACCAAATTTGCAGCTTTAGATTCCTAACTTCAATCTCTTCCTTCTATGTCCGCCCTCACAAATCTACCCCAAACCCCTCTTATATACTACTTCTTCAGCCACAAGTTCGCTAGAAGAAAGAAATAAATCCTAAACCAAGCTAGCTTCTAAAAACAAAAAAATATTAAATGCAACATTAGTCAACTCTTATATAGCCTTACAATTAATTAATTCTCCATGCTGGCCTCTAGATCTACTTAGGAGAATGCAACACATGCTACAAAGATTAAATACATTAATTAGGCCCAACAAATCCTCAAGAACACCAGTCGGCAAGCCCAAACTATTGAGTGACAACAAAACATGTGAACAAGCCAGGCATAGCTGAGCACATGTCGACTGATCACCAGAAGAAACTAATTCCTTCAGCAACCGAGCTCCTTGGCCAACACTGCAACCAAGCCACACCTCTTCGATCGAGCCCCTCGACCAACATTGTAACCAAGCAATACAGGGACAAAACACTCAAACATGTAGGATTCCTAACTTCTCCAGGATGTTCCTACATCAAAATAGGGGCTTCAAATTTCATATCAAAAGAATCAAACATATATAAATTTATTTAATTTAATCTATATTTACTTAAATAAAATGACTATAATTAATTCATAATTAGATATTTTTAAATTATTAAAACTAATATATAATAAGAAATTAAATGAATTTGATTTCTTTTGAAGTAAATAAAATTGACTTGACACACAGTCAAATAACTCAAGCAGTTGACTTAACGAGATAGAGATATAAAAGAAAACTCATGAAATATGAAAATAAATAAATAAGTGGTGTGTGCTTGTGACCAATTATTCCCATCACATCCTTATTGAGGAGATAAATTCCTCTACCTCAATCACATTTCTATCTTCATCTCTTGTCAATCATACTCAAAATCAAAATATCATCAATAGATTAGTCCCATTAAACCCATAATCGAAATAAAATGCATAACTCATTTGTATAACATAATTAGTTCATTTCCAATTTCATCTATAATCATCATTAAAAAATATTTTATATTGCATTTTGATTTCCATACATTACGTTATTTCCTAAAATACTCGCTATTTAGAGTCCTAAAAATACTAGCTATTTTATATGTCATTTTGATTTCCATACATTCGACCAAGTCAACATAAGTCTAAAATACTCACTATTTAGAGTCCTAAAAACTAGGAGAACTAGATCGGGTTATGGCATCCCTCCCCTTTAAGATGAGACATCGACCTGATGTCTTATGAAAGCATACAAATAAGTCCAAACAAAGCTTAAAAACATAAACATAACAGAAATAAAGTATAACAAAATAACTACAAAAATGATCTATGCATTTCTTTCACATCTACCCAAGTAGCATTGTGAACTGAGAATTGGTCCCACTAGACCTAATAATGAACTACATCCTTGTCATGCACCCTGATGGTACATTGATCAACAAGGTGGGTAGGCTGCACCAACACCACCCTCATATCCTAAACCTGTAATGCATGACAATCTAGGATATGAGATGCATCTGGATTATATGGCTTCAACAAAGAAACATGGAAAACATTGTGGATTTGGGAAAGATCTAGTGGTAAAGCAAGTCTATAGGGAATGGGGTTAACAACCTCCAGAATATCAAAAGGATCCACATATCTCGGTGCAAGCTTTGAAGACTTGCCAAAAGAAATTAAGCTTTTATGTGGTCTCACACAGAAAAAAAATCTTGTTACCTTCATGAAACTATCTGAAATTTTGGTTTATATCCGCATAATTCTTTTGTCTATTAGCTGCTTCCTTTAGCCAAACTTGAATTAAATTCATCTGTGCTTCCATCTCTCTCAGCATATCAGGAACAATGATGATCTTGTCCTCTACTTGATCCCAAATGATAGGAGTGTGACACTTCCATCCATAAAGTGTCTTGAATGGTGTCATACCCAATGAGGCATGGTAAGAGTTATTGTAATCAAACTATACCAATGGAAGATACTCTTCTCACTTGTACTATTGATTGATACAATAAATAAAAAGTAAATCCTCAATGATCTGATTTACTCTCTCAGTTTGTCCATTAGTCTATGGATGATAAGAGATACTAAAATTCAACTGAGTACCCAAAGAAGCATTCAAGGTTGTCCAAAACCTTGATGTCATCCGAGTATCTCTATTGGATATGATGGTCTCAGGTACATAGTGCAATCTGAAAATCCCCTGAACAAACTTCTTGGCCAAGGCTAATGATCCATCTCTCAAGCTCCCTAGAATAAAGTGATCTACCTTGGTTAGTTAATCAACTACAACTAAGATTACATCATGTTTGCATCATGTCATGTGTAAACCTTGGATAAAATCCATACTATTGGCTTTCCATTTATACTCTAGTATATCATGTGGGTAGAAAAGTCCTACTGGGTGGACATGTTTAGCCTCAAGTTGCTAACATTCTAAACATTAGGCTACAAAATCTGTCATATCTCACTTTAGCCTTGGCTAAAAATACAACAACCTCAAATCAACAATCATCTTATTTACCCCTAGATATCCTAAAAATGGAGTGCAATGCATCTCCTCTAAAACTAGTTTCCTCAACCCTTCTCGGTTGAGAATATACATCTTGTCTTGGTATCTCATGATACCATCATCATCAAATTTGTATCCATCAAAGAAATGATTTGATGGATCTAAAATTAATGCTGATTTGACCATCTCATAGTGGTCATCACCTGAAATATTTTGTAACACACGTTCTCTCAATCGAGTCCTATAAGTGGATATAACTTAGAAATGTGTCTTCTTATACTTAGAGAATCAACTACTCTATTCGCTTTCCCTTTAATAAACTCAATGCCAAAATCATACTCACTCAGAAACTCTAACCTTGACATCTCTATCTAGCATTGAGATTAGGCTATGTAAAGATATACCTAAGTCCCATGTGATCCGTCTTCAACTCAAATGGCTTACCCAAAAGGTAATGTCTCCGCATCACTAATGCATGTACAATCATAGCCAATTATAAATCATGAGGTGCATAGTTAACCTCATATTGTTTTAGTTTCTATGACTCATAAGACACTATCTTACCATCTTGCATTAGCACACCACCAAGAGCTTCACCTAAGCATCAGTGATAACTGTAAAGTGCCCATTAGGATCTAGTATGATCAAGATAGGAGAGGATGTGATCTTTTGTTTCAATAACAAGAATTCTCTCTCACATACATCAATCTACTCATACCTTTTTCCTTTCCTCTAAAGAGATGTAATAGGTGCTGAAATCTTGGAGAATCCCTCCACAAATTTCCTATAATAACCCGCAAGTCCCATGAAGCTTCTAACTTCACTCACATTCTGAGGAGTTGGCAACTCAAGAATGGCTTTAATATTTGTAGGATCTACTGCAATTCTATTTGTAGAAATAATATGACCCAAGTAGTGAATCTCTTTCTTGTAGAAAGAATACTTACACAATTTCCCATACAAATTATTTTCTCTTAAACACTGCAAAACTATTTGCAAATGTTCTTCATGTTCCTCTATGTTCTTAGAATAAATCAGGATGTCATCAATGGATATGTGTATAAACTTATCCAGAAAATCCATGAACACACTATTCATCAAGTTCGTAAATGCTACAGGAGCATTAGTCAATCCAAAAGGTAAGACAACAAACTCATAATGTCCATACATGTCCATACCTCGTCCTGAATTTTTTTGTGGATATGTCCTCTTTGATCCAAAGTTGCTGATACCCAAATCTCAAATCAATTTTAGAGAACATTATTTCTCCCTTCATTTGATCAAATAGTTCTTCTATTTGTGGGAGAGGATATATTTTCTTAATGGTTACCTTATTGAAATTCTATAATCTGTGCACAATCGTAAGGTACCATCCTTCTTTTTTACAAAGATCATTGGAGCTCCTCATGGTGATACACTAGGGAAAATAAACCTTTTATCCATGAGATCTTGCAACTGCATCTTTAACTCATAAATTTTTTTATGTAGGAGCATCCTGGGTGTAAGAGAAATCTTGCATCACCCAAAAATATTTTTGGTTTCTTTTCAATAAGGGTTATCTTGTGCAGAGCTGCTATTTATGGAAACTTTCTATTTTTAGTAAGTTGGTCATATGATCTTGGAATATTTTGATTTCACAAGTGGAGGTTCATTTTGGTCATATCAGCCTGCCAATAAAGTTTCATTGCTAGATCAAGTGTAGTTTTGAAGATATTAAAAATTTTCGATATTGGCAGCAGGGTACAAAAACTTCAAGCTCAATTTTGAAGGCCTTAGAGGCCCTAGATGAGGTCAAAAATTCAACTTAATGAAGCTTTCTTGATTCAAGCATTGTAGAGCACTTCATGCCCTTTTTGAAATGGGGTTATAATAGTCAATCAGGTCAACGGGTGATGACTTATGGTCTTCCAAAGTTGGGTCACCTAAAATGGCAAAAAATAATTTTTCTTCAAAATTTTTGTTCGAGTTTCAAAAGTTATTTTGAGCCGACTTTGATGTAATAAATTGTAAAATAAAATAATTCCAAATTTGGTTGGCCTTATTGGCTAAAATTCTGGAACTTTCCCAGGCGATGGAAAATTACCTATATAAGGAAGGCTGTAGTGTTGTCTTAGGTAGTTCAAAGCAGTTTAGGGTAGTAGATCTGGGTAATAATTCAAGGCTTTGTCCTACAGAATATTGTAAGGGAATGCCCATGTAGCTTTGCATATTGTAATTCTGAAAGTTTGTAATTCTAAATTTTTGGAGATAATAAGAAGCCAATTTTCTATTCTTGCATATTGTTGTTGTTTCTCTGTTTCTATTATGTGTTCGTGGTATTAAGGGGAGAACCCCTTCATCAAGTGGTATCAGAGTGGGAGTTCCTAAGTGTGTAAATAAATCATTGACTGTGAGGCAGTTTGCACCAGGATCGTGGATTAGGGTTTCTATGTAAATAGATTATCGACTGTGAGGCAGTTTGCACCAGAACTGTGGTTAGGGTTTCAACGGTGCATGTGAAAATGCCTCCATGAAGGGAACATGGAAGAAGAGCTAGTGGTGTGACACCTGAGGTTAGAGAGCTCTAGAGACAAGTGCGAGCATTGCAAGAAGAGATTTGTAGAGGAATGGATCTTAATGTCAGAGATGAAAATGAGGATGAAGCCGAAGAAGGAAATGATGATCAAGAAGTAGAAGTTGAAGTTTTGAATCAAGATGAAGAAAGACTTTTCCAGGCCATTTCCAAGATCGGGAAAAGACCTAAGATTGAGGTTCCTTCATTTTCAAAAAATCTTAACCCAGAAGAGTTGATTGACTGAATCAATGAATGTGAAGAATATTTCAAGTATGAAGATATTGGGGATCCTGATAGGGTCAAGTTTGCGAAGGCCAGACTGAAGGGTCATGCGAAGATCTGGTAGCAAGAGATTCAATTGGAGTGAAATAGAAGAGGAAAGGATAAAATCACAAGATGGGATCGGATGGTGGATAAATTGAAGTGATAGTTCATTCCTATTGATTATGAGCTTGACCTACTAAAGAAAATGCAAAGTTTGAAGCAAGCAGGAAGATCTGTCCAGGAGTATTTGGAGGAATTCTATTGAATCCTCATTAGAACGGGGCATGCAGAAGCTGATAAGGAGAAAGTTGTCCATTATCTTAACGGGTTGAGGCTGAGCATTCAAGAGGAGTTGAATCTGGTTCGAATGAACAATATTGAAGAGTAAAAGTAGAGGAAAAGCTAAACAAGAAGTTTGAGAGCAGCCAAAGCGGAAGAGGTCATGATGGAAGATTTGGTGGATGGTCATATGGAGATTAAAATGAAGATCTAAAGAATCAGGATGAGGCTAGTAATAGTCAGAATCAGAGAGGAGATAATTTCAATCATTTCCAAGATCAGAATAATAGAGATCAAAGAGGAAGAGGAAGAGGACAAGGATTCAGAAGAGCTAGCTTTTGTGGAACATGTTTTCACTATGGAGAAGAAGGTCATAGGGCCTTTGAATATCCTCAATGCCAAGGAAGGATAGATAGGAGAAATGAAGGCTAGGCTAGAGTTACACATGTAGATGAAGATACCAGATCTTCACATTCTGAAGACGCTCAAATAGGAGAAACGTTGATTAACATTAGAGTCCTACTAAGTGGTGAGAATGAACCTAAACAAAGGAGGAGCCTATTTTGCACTAGGTGCAAGTGTGAGGGTAAGTGTTGTGATGTGATTATTGATAGTGGCATCACTGATAATTTGGTGTTAGAAAAGATGGTGACAAAGTTGAATCTCAAGAGGCAGAAACATCAACATCCATATCGGGTTGCCTGGGTGAAGGATGACCACAAGGTCATGGTCAGTGAACAGTGCCTAGTGAAGTTCAAGATCGGAGGGTAGCAAGATGAGGTACTCTGTGATATCATATCTATGGATGCATGTCATATGTTGTTGGGTAGACCTTGGCAGTTTGACAGTTGTGTTGTACATGATGGTCGTGCGAATACCTATTCCCTGATAAAGGATGGAGTGCGACATAAGCTAAAACCATTGAAGGAAATAGAAGAAAAGGTATCTGGTAATGTAAGCATAACTTTTGTTGATAGAGGCAATTTCTTAGATGGTATGCAGCATGAGCATATGTGTTTTACCTTAATTCCAAAGGCTAGGAAAGAGGAAGTAGAAGATGTGTTGGCTCTTTTCTTTGCAGGACCAAGCTTGAATCAAATAGTTGGGCTTAGACTCACAGGTTAGGCACTCAAGCTTGACAAGAAAAAAAACCAATTGATGAGGATAGAGAGAAATCCTCCTTCTTCTTCGAGCTCCACACTCACTCAGGCGGGTATTGCCTTATCTGCACATTCAAGACACCTCATGATAAAACCAAAGGCCTGTAGATAAATTAATGTGGAATGGTTCACAAATCCATAGGTATCTTGTACCTCAATGAAGCCAATATCTCATGCAATAGCCCTACTTGCATGGAGTGAGTATGAAAACTAGAGACCTATCCTAACAACATGAAAGGGAAAGGGTGGGACTGAAAAGAAATGATTTTAAATGGATTTGAAGGACCCCTGAGATACCCTAAGTCTCTGATAGACCAGTGCCTTGTCCAATGGGCCACAAAATCAAATATTTCACTGCAACAGAGCTATGAAATAAGAAGACAACACACTCACCCTGAGCAGATCATACATTACCAAACCACCTGTGCACCCAGATATGCTATCACCTATCCAAAGAAAGACCTAGGAACAGGCAATACATTAACCAACATCCACTAGAAGACAAGCATGATACATCTTTGATACCTCAGCTCATACATATCTGAACACCAGTCCTAGACTCAGTTGCTTTTGCGAAAAACAACTCTACTGTAGACACTCACTGGAAATGCAAGTAGAAAAACTATAACACCCTTGATGCTACAATTAATAAGTCTAAAACCCAAATGGAGACAATCTGAGAGTAGAAAAAATATATTGAAATCTTATACATAAGAAAAATCTATTACAACATGCACTGTATTCTTTGAACCAGCAATGGAGAGAGGAACACTCTATATGTAGAGAAGAGGAGAAATCTACAGGAAAAAACCTTCACTGGAACCAATTCTCCTCAAAATTTTGCAGAAGAAGGAACCCTGACAAAGATGAACAACCTACAATTTATACCACTAGCTGCCTTGGAATTCTCAGAGAGAATGCAACAAGCTACGGACAGCTAGGGTAAGGGTTTCAACTACCCAACCAACCAAAAATTACATCAAAATTTATTACAGGGGCAGGAAACCAAGTAATCTCAGAGAAATAGATCAAAGGTGACCTCTAATCATGATAATTCTTAGAACAACGCGTAGAAGATCACAAATCTATCAAGAGAGCAGATCAAAATAATCACCCTGAAATCATGTCTCGAGCCAACAAAACTGTCCTCCTCCACATGGCACAAATCCTTGCAATCACTCATGGCACCCTGGACCACACTGGAATGGTGGAGAAGTTCAAATTCACCAACTCTGACCCTTTCTGTCATCAATTCCAGCCCTTACTGGCATTGAAAACATCTTTGAGATTTGAATTTGAAAACCAACAGTTACATCTTGGCGCCAACAACACACCGGTGGTCCTGATTCGATCGGAGATCAACTTTATGCCCCCATCGTAGATCTCTTATCTTCCCGGGCTTCAGATCTTAACCCATCAAGCACCTCAGATCAACATTCCGCAAATTGGCAACAAGGTAAATTCCCAGTCACGGAATGAAAAGCTTAACCATAGTTAGACTCCACGAACACATGACTGCACGTGCTGAAAATTGCCCACATAAGTCATCTGGCCAACTGGCGACTAAAGGATTTTGCAAATTCACGGAAAGAATAGTGCTACCGCCAAATCATCCTGTGAATTGGTGGTAAGAAGGAAATTTTTTGGGCTGCTAAACTTTATCTACTCCACCAACCACTAGATCTCACCTTTAACTCCACAACCGTGACGCCTGATGCCACCTGTCACAACTGACGTGTCACCAACACCGGACCCATGGTCTACAAGCCTTCAAAATTGAATGACGGGCACATGATCGCAAGAGGTCTGACACCTCCCATGAGACCATGCGCCAACCACTAGATCTGCCACGCCACCCCCGCAGACGCTACACTACCACCAAACAGCAACTAGCACCACTCTGACGATGGGCCCCAGGGACATGTGGCAAGCGGTTGCATGATCGCATAGCCAAAAACTAGGCTATGCAACCATGCGGCAGTCAATCACAGGTTGCCACATCACCACCTACAAATGGGTCCAGCGGGCTCTGCAAATAGAATCAACGACAGGCACATGATCACAAGGGGAAAGAATATTCCTCACGATCATACGCTGACTATCGATCTCCCTCCTCTACCGTTTGAAGAATCAAGCCCACTAACCACCAGGCATTCAGCGACTACGCGACAAACCACTCACCAAGTCATGAGATATTAGTAGATAACCGTCAACCTTTCAGAGATCACGCGACTAACAGTCGCCGAGTCGCTGGATGCTAGCCGCTAACCACCAGAAGAGAAGAGACCACATGACTACACAGTTGCTAGGTTGTGAGATGCTAGCCGCTAGACCGCCAGAATCAGGAGACTAAAGATAACCTCTAGTCGCCAGGTTGCTAGAAGGAAAACCAACCGCCAGGTAGCCGAAAACCATGAAGAATTGGGACCACGCGGATAGGTGGCAGGTGGTCGCATGATCGTATGTCAAAAAAGTCTGACATGCGGCCATGCGACAGCCAATCAGGAAGAGTAATTGAAGGCCCGAGCCCACCTGTCATCACACTTGCGCACTTAAGGAAAGTCGACAAATAGGGAACTAGTGCAAGGTCAAAAATAGATAATGTTTTCGACATAGCAGAAGACCGAAAGCACATAGAGTTTTCGACACCAAAGGATAAGCACACAAAATTAGGAGGCACAGGGTCAAAAATAATGAAGGTTGAAAACACATAGACCGAAAACATCATGGACTTTTAGAAACACTGTGGGTTTTCGACACTTACGTAGATTTTAAAATTTTGTTTCCCCGCAGACCTTAAACTTTAATATCTTTTTGAATCTTGCAATTCAGCACGTGAAATTCAGACCAGGGCTAGGTGACAATAAGGAAAACACAGGGCAGGAAGCAATGACAAAGCTTGTAGAGAAAATAGGCCATTCTCATAAGATTTTTGCTATGATAGAAAATTGGCCTAACAGTGGCTCTGGTTGGGGATGCATGCCTCCTCTAGGCATGGCAATAATTCAGATCTCTGGGAAAGAAGACCACCAACTGGACAAAAAGGTAGGGACCTCAAAAAATGTAGAGAACAGGAAAGCACACAACAGGAAGGGGAAAAATATTTACAAAATGCACATTTTTTACAAAAACTTGCAGCAACAAACAAGAGTTAGTTTTTGCCTCTGTCAAAAACTTGATTTTCATTCCTTCATGTTGCACATGAGATATTCTATTTTTATTTGTCTCCACGGGCCTGACAACCTATTCAACCAACATATCAGGAAGAACAAAAAAGATTTCTTCATAGTGCATGTAAATTTTTTTGGCACTCTCTCCATCCTACTCACTATGAAAGTATGATTCACCATGCCAATGGTCAGCACCTCTATACTAAGATTGATCTTCACCTGCTGACTCATGCATGCTATCAACTGGAAACACAAAAGCCTCATACTGTGCCTGCAGAAAGGCCTCATCTAAATCCTATCTTTGCATTTCCACAGGCGTAACCGGCTGGACCTCAAAAGAATAGTCAGATTGATACCCATAGATGGAGAATGAACACCCTGAATCAATTAGATCTGAGACCTCCACATGCTCCTCAAACTAAGGATTGACAACTTCATGCAATACACCTTGTTGAACATCATGACAAAAGATGGGCTGAGAATCAAACTTTTCATCATATAAAGGATTGGAAAATATTTTAAAATCAGCACCCATCTCAACCTCATGGAGACTCCCAGCACATGAAGAAAAATTAGAGTCATATGAAGACTCATTGATATCACATTAAATTATTTTTTCTTTATCTTCATACCCTGAGGATGAATCATCCTCAGCATCTTCACTATCTAAAAAATGTTCACTTCCATCATCACTTTCCTCTTCCCATGTTGCATCTGACTCATATGAAGACACCACACCCTCACTGTCTTCATCACTCTCAACATCAGCACTTAAGGACATGACCCTAAGTGCATCCTCAAGCTCAAGGCTGCCACTACCAAGTATCCAATCCCTAACACATATGTAATGCTCTTCCCACAAAGCATTTGACCAACTGGTTGACTCAGGAAAATAGAGCTCCAAGAATAAACCAATGAACTCAGATTCAGAATACTCAACATCCTTAGGAAGCTCATCATACATCTCATAAAATCTATCATAAAACAGAGATATGGATAGATCCTTTCTACTTCCCACCTTCAGCCTTACCAATTTCATATAATCTCTAAGGATGCCCTATTCTAATAATGCAATCTCATCATTCATCCTATCCATTACAACCAATGTAATACTTCCATAAAATTCTGCCAAACTGCAGCTAAGAACTTGAAGTATGCTAACCTCTAATCACACCTTACTCCTCTTTGTGCTTGACCACTTAATAAGGAGACATTTAAAACTTGAAAAATACCTAAAAAAATATTGCAGCAGAAGACCTTGCTTGTTGATTGGAAGGCAAGGCAGATCTAGAGCTCACCATGCAGCTCCATCAAGTTCTTTCTTTGTAGAGTCGCCACCTCCTTGAAGAGGAAAGTATATTCTTTATTTCTACTCCCAACCAACACAAAACTACACCAGGTTAACATGCATTGCTTATCAGGAAACACACTGATCAAACAGAAAACTCAGAGTCGCCACTCAGCACGCAGTGAGAAGATTTAGTCAATACCTATTTTTATTTATCAGACTCTATAACTTCAATCAGGACCCTAGGATGATCCAGCCAAGCAAAGAAGCTTTCTTTCTTTTACCTCTTCCCCAGGAGAGTCACCATTTTGTTGGTGACTCGGATGGGCCAAACCAATCTGGTCAAAAGATTTTGACTATTGCAAAATAACTACAACCAGAGCTCCTTAACAGGTTTTCTTTATGTTCTCCCCAGCAGAGTCGCCATCTTGTTGGCTATTTTCCTTGCAGGACCAAGCTTGAATCAAATAGTTGGGCTTAGACTCATAGGTTAGGCACTCAAGCTTGATAAAAAAAATTAAACCAATTGATGAGGATAGAGAGAAATCCTCCTTCTTCAAGCTCCACACTCACTCAGGCGGGTATTGTCTTATCTGCACATTCAAGACACCTCATGAAAAAACTAAAGGCCTGCAGATAAATTAATGTGGAATGGTTCTCAAACTCCTAAGTATCATGTACCTTAATGAAGCCAATATCTCATGCAATAGCCCTACTTGCATGGAGTGAGTATGAAAACTAGAGACCTATCCTAACAACATGAAAGGGAAAGGGTGGGACTGAAAAGAAATGATTTTAAATAGATTTGAAGGACCCCTAAGATACCCTAAGTCTCTGATAGACCAGTGCCTTGTCCAATGGGCCACAGAGTTAAATACTTCACTGCAATAGAGCTATGAAATAAGAAGACAACACACTCATCCTAACCAAATCATACATTACCAAACCACCTGTGCACCCAGATATGCTATCACCTATCCAAAGAAAGACCTAGGAACAGGCAATATATTAACCAGCATCCACTGGAAGACAAGCATGATGCATCTTTGATACCTTAGCTTATACATATCTGAACACCAGTCCTAGACTCGGTTGCTTCTGCGAAAAACAACTCTACTACAGACACTCACTGGAAATGCAAGTAGAAAAACTATAACACCCTTGATGCTATAATTAATAAGTCTAAAACCCAAATGGAGAAAATCTGAGAGTAGAACAAATATATTGAAATCTTATACATAAGACAAATCTGTTACAACATGCACTGTATTATCTGAACCAGCAATGGAGAGAGGAACACTCTATATGCAGAGAGAAGGAGAAATCTACAGGAAAAAACCTTCACTGGAACCAATTCTCCTCAAAATTTTGCAGAAGAAGGAACCCTGACAAAGATGAACAACTTGCAATTTATACCACTAGTTGCCTTGGAATTCTCAGAGAGAATGCAACAAGCTACAGACAGCTAAGGTAAGGGTTTCAACTACCCAACGAATCAAAAATTACATTAGAATTTATTACAGGGGCAGAAAACCAAGTAATCTCAGAGAAATAGATCAAAGGTGACCTCTAATCATGATAATTCTTAGAACAGCACGTAGAAGATCACAAATCTACCAAGAGAGCAGATCAAAACAATCACCTTGAAATCACGCCTCGAGCCAACAAAACTATCTTCCTCCACATGACACAAATCCCTGTAATCACTCATGGCACCCTAGACCACACTAGAATGGCAGAGAAGTTCAAATTCACCAACTCTGGCCCTTTCTGTCATTAATTCGAGTCCTTACTAGTGCTGGAAACATCTTTGAGATTTGAATTTGAAAACCAATGGTTACATCTTGGCACCAGTAGCACACTGGCAGTCCTGATTCAATCAGAGATCAACTTTATGCCCCCGCCGTAGATCTCTTATCTTCCCAGGCTTTAGATATTAACCCATCAAGCACCTCGGATCAATATTCCGTGAACTGGCGACAAGGTAAATTCCTAGTCACGAAATGAAAAGCTTAACCGCAGTTAGACTCCGTGAACACACGACTGCAAGTGCTGAAAATCGCCCACATAAGTCATCTGGCGAACTGGCGACTAAAGGCTTTCGCCAATTCATGGAAAGAATAGCGCTGCCACCAAATCATCCCGTGAACCCACGACAAGAAGGAAATTTGTCGGGCCGCTAAACTTTATCTACTCCGCCAACCACTAGATCTCACCTTTAACTCTGCAATCGCGACGCCTGATGCCACCTGTCATAATTGCCCCGTCACCAACACTGGACCAATGCTCTGCAAGCCTTCGAAATCAAACGGCGGGTGCATGATCGCAAGGGGTCTGACACCTCCCATGAGATCATGTGCCAACCACTAGATCTACCACGCCACCCCCGCGGATGCCACACTACCACCAAATAGAAACCAACACCACTCTACCAATGGGCCCCAGGGACATGTGGCAAGCGGTTGCATGATCACATAGCCAAAAACTAGGCTATGCGACCATGCAGCAGCCAATCATAGGCTGCCACATCACCACCTGCAAACGGGTCCACCGGGCTCTGCAAACAGAATCAACGGCAGGTGCATGATCGCAAGGGGAAAGAATATTCTTCACGATCACATGCCGACCGTCGATCTCCCTCCTCTGCCATTTGAAGAATCAAGCCCACTAACTGCCAGGCATTCAGCGACTACATGACAAACCACTCACCAAGTCATGAGATGTTAGTAGATAACCGTCAACCTTTCAGAGATCACGTGACTAATAGTCACCGAGTCACTGGATGCTAGCCGCTAACCACCAGAAGAGAAGAGACCACACGACTACACAGTCGTCAGGTTGTGAGATGCTAGCCGCTAGACCACCAAAATCAGCAGACCAAAGATAACCGGCAGTCGCAAGGTCACTAGAAGGAAAACCAATAGCCAGGCAGCCAAAAACCATGAAGAACTAGGACCATGCGGACAGGTGGTAGGCGGTCGCATGATCGCATGTCAAAAAATTTTGACATGCAGCCATGCGACAGCCAATCAGGAAGAGCAATCGAAGGCCCGAGCCCACCTGTCATCACACTTGCACACCTAAGGAAAGCTGGTAGACAGGGAACTAGTGCGAGGTCGAAAAAACACAATATTTTCAACACAATAGAAGACCGAAAGCACACAGAGTTTTTGACACCAAAGGATAAGCACACAAAAGCAAGAGGCACAGGGTCGAAAATAATGAAGGTAAAAAACACACAGACCGAAAACATCATGGACTTTTAGAAACACTGTGGGTTTTCGACACTTAGGCAGATTTTGAAATTTTGTTTCCCCGCAGACCTTAAACTTTAATATCTTTCTGGATCTTGCAATTTAGCACGTGAAATTCAGACTAGGGCTAGGTGACAACAAGGAGAACACAAGGTAGGAGGCAATGACAAAGCTTGCAGAGAAAATAGGCCATTCTCATAAGATTTTTGCTATGACAGAAAATTGGCCTAACAAGATGTATTTGTAGAAGTTGCAGAATTATTAAATTAGTTTCATGATATTGTATCCGATAATGTGCTTGATAGATTACCACCAGTAAGAAAGATCAGTCATCTGATGGACTTGACTCCAGGAGCCAGTTTGCCAAATAAGGCAACACACAGAATGACACTAGCAAAAAGTGAAGAGTTGAAGATAGATTTGAAGTTTAGTTCATCTCATCATCCATAGATTGTATATGGAAGTAGTCTCAGAAATGCATTTGAGTTGAGAAAGATAGATAAAGGAGAAATAAGTAGTACTGAAGCTGAGGATTTTTTAGAACACTTGAAGAACATCCATGAGGAGGTGAGGAAGTATATTACCAAGATTAATCCGCAGTATAGGGCTAAGGCAGATGAGAAAAGAAGACATAAGGAATTTCAGGTTGGAGATGAAGTCATGGTTCATTTGCGGAAGGAGCGATTTCCAGTTGGTACATATAACAAGTTGAAAATGAAGAAATTTGGGCCATGTAAGATACTGAAGAAGAATGATTCAGGAAATGCATATGAGGTAGAGTTGCCTGCAGAGCTGAATATTTCACCAGTATTTAACATTTCAAATTTGATAGAGTATCATGAAGGGGGTTTTGAAGATGAGATCACAACAGAACAGTGGAGTATTCTAGCAAATAGTTTAGATACCAAGGAGATTGAGGACATACTGGATAGTCGTGTTGGCAGAAGCACAAAGAATAAGACATATGAAGAATATCTGGTTAAGTGGAAAGGATGACCTGTTGAAGATTCATCATGGCTGAGAAGGGAGGAGGTTAACCATCTTGGTTTTCCTCTTCACACCTGAGTCATGATAGGGTCACTTCTCAAATTACCCCGGGTGTCTGATGTAGGAGCATCCTAGGTGTAAGAGCAATCTTTCATCACCCAAAAAATTTTTTGGTTTCTTTTCAATAAGGGCTATCTTGTGCAGAGCTGCTATCTATGGAAACTTACTATTTTTAGTAAGTTGGTCATATGATCTCGAAATGTTCTGATTTCATTGGTGGAGGTTTATTTTGGTCATATCAGCCTGCCAGTAAAGTTTCATTTCCAGATCAAGTGTAGTTTTGAAGATATTGAAAATTTTTGGTATTGGCAGCAGGGTACAAAAACTTCGAGCTCAATTTTGAAGGCCTTAGAGGCCCCAGATGAGGTCAAAACTTTGGTTGACTGAAGGTTTCTTAATTTAGGCATTGTAGAGCACTTTGCACCCTTTCCGAAATGGGGTTATAATAGTCAATCGAGTCAACGGGTGATGACTTATGGTCTTCAAAAGTTGGGTCACCTAAAATGGTGGAAAATACTTTTTCTTCAAAATTTCTATTCGGGTTTCAAAAGTTATTTTGAGCTGAATTTGATGTAATAAATTGTAAAATAAAATAATTCCAAGTTTGGTCGGCCTTATTGGCTAAAATTCTGGAACCTTCCCAGGCAGTGGAAAATTGCCTATATAAGGAAGGTTGTAGTGTTGTCTTAGGCTGTTCGAGCATTTCTGGGTAGTAGATCTGGGTAATAATTCGAGGCTTTGTCCTACAGAATATTGTAAGGGAATGCCCATGTGGCTTTGCATATTGTAATTTTGAAAGTTTGTAATTCCACATTTGTGGAGATAATAAGAAGCCAATTTTTTGTTCTTGCATAATGTTGTTGTTTCTCTATTTTTGTTATGTGTTTGTGGTATTAAGGGGAGCATGCCTTCATCAATTTTAGTGGTGATCATACAATATGGAGCCTTGGATTGAGGCTCAATTCTAGGCCTCACATCAATAGAGAAATCAAATTCTCTCTTCAAAGGTAATTCAGGTAATTCGTCAGGAAAAACATCCTTGAACTCCTACAGAATAGGAAAATCTTCTATACTAAGAGAAGTGTCAAGATCTTTGACATAAGCTGCATAAATCATACACCCCTTCCTCTTCGCCTTCTTCAACTGCATGGAAAAATTCTATCTAAACTTAGAAGACCTTTTCTCTGAAAAAGTACTACAAGATTACCTATATCATCTAGGCATTCAATTGATTTGTCCTTTTAGTTCACTATTGCTCTATGTTCAATTAGTCAATTGATACCCAAAATGAAATCATAGGAACCTAAATGTGCAACATACATATTTACTATAAATACAAATGTTCTAAAGTATTTATTAAAAAGGAGTTGATATCAATGACCTCGCTTGAACCAATGCTCGTGAATTGGGACCACCGTGGCTGAATATGCAGAAAGGAGCAGAGAGAAAAGTCAAAGAGTGAAAGTGAAAATGAATAGTAAAAATGACTTTTTAACCCCTATATATAGCCTTTTGACCTAAAGAGGGCTAGTTAGCAGAAAATTTGACCCAGGGTAAAAATTAATCAACAAATTTTGCCAAATGAAGGGCATTCTGATCAGTCAAACTATCACATCAATATCAGAAATGAAATTGAAGTAAATACAAGATCAGTAGAAGAACAATCATAAATGAATATTTTTTACCAAAATCACATTTCATTTCATTTTCGAGGGAGCATGCAATCGTATCATCATCGAATTAAATCAGTGAGTGCAAAATTTTTCAAGTTCATGAGTGGGGCATCAAAATCAGGGAATCTTTTTAGATTGAACACCATATCCAAAATCCATCATTATTTCAACCACCAACATCATCAATCAACCAAGGTTTCATTAGAGAATCTGCATCATCAAGGATCGAATCAAGCATCAAGTAATTAGACATCGGACACTCTTTGAACCAATGTGCTTCACACATTGATTCAAAGAGGGGAATTTGTAGACACTTGAAAATATTCAAGATAATCCAAGGGAGCAATCAAAGTAAAATCAGATATTAATTAAAATCAAAACAAAAAATGATGAATTAAATCAAATAAATAATTTAATTATGTAATTAATCTAATTAATTATATAGTTGAATTAAATCAAATCCAACCAATTGAAGGGGTACACATGGCTAAATAAATTAAATTAATTAATTAATTAATTCCTAAAAATTCTCACCTACCACATGTGAAAACATTAGATCAACCAATAGGAATTGAGAATTGAGCTCACATGGATCAAAGCCAAAATGAATCTCAATCACTCACTTAAAAAATGCATCTTGACCACTCATTTTGTCTCATTGTCCCAAGCTTTGAGAACAAAATATTTAAATTGTCTAAACATTTGAAACCATCAACTTAACCAAACTTGATCATGATTAAACTTAGTCCACCCCTCAAGCTTGGAGAAATATATAAATAGAAGGCAAAAATTAGGAGAAAGGATCCCATTATCATTTCAGAGTTGCATCCTTATTATAGTCAATTTGAGTTACAAGCATAATTTTATCATATTTTGATCAAATTAGGCTTATTTACATCATTCTTAGCTTAATATTCATATTTTAGAGTTGTCTCTAATGGATGCTAGTAGAGCATTTCATTAGCATCTTTAAATAGGGATCCATGAGATGTTTATTGTTTTAATCTTTCATTTCATCATATTTTAAATGTTAAATTGGCTCAATTTGGATTGATTTAAAGAAAACTAATCTCATGAAGGTATTTCTTATACAAACTAAGTTGTGACTCTTGATCTTCCAATTGTTGTTTCTAGTGTGGTTTCTTGTAAGGAGCTCAAATAAGCTTGCCAGTCTTAGGTTGTTGCTCGAATGAGCACAAGATTTGTAATAGATCTATAATATAAAAATATGTTTCTATTGACTATGTAATCAATTAGTGATACATTTTTTGTTCTTTTTGGCTATCATATATTATCTGATAAGGACAAATTGTAGCAATTAGATTGCAGTAATGTAGGAAGTAAATAGAGTCAGTTGCATACTTTTGTATAATGTGCAAGGAATTAAGGTTTTCTTTACTAGTTCTTTCCTCTAGGAGCTCTTGAACTAGTTTTCATTATATATAATATATTAGTGGCTCGCCACTTTTTCCTAAAAAAAATATTCTTAAAAGAAAAAAAAATCAAACACAAATTGCATTTATGGGTGTAATTATAGAGTCAAGGTGAAAAAGGGTTTTTAAAACCAAGGTCTCTATGGTCCTACATACCATAAAAATGGTATTGGGAGAGTTTCATATGAAATTTATAAATGGATATCATGTTAATATTTATATTGTGTCCATGTTTTTTATGGTACTTTTTAATATTGGGGAAGATAATGGGCATGTAAAGGTGGTGATGGATTCTTTGGTTAGGTTCAAGTGGTGTGGAGGTCTAAATAACTATATGGAAATTTCTATTGTTGGCCTCAACATTTAACCAAATCATGGGATTTTTCTGTGATCAACCATGCCTATAGTGGTCTTGTGGATCCACTTCACAATCTAACTAAGTTGGTTAAATGATAATGTGAGGCATCTAAAAGACAAATGGGGAATTAATTTCCTCAAAGCTACCTTTTGTATTACCTATATAGGGGATTTGAATTAGTTCTTCACCTAGGAAAACTCAAACTTAGAAGATGTGGCTAAGGAAGAGCTTAAAGGTTAATTTGTAGCCTATTGACAACCCCATTTTGATAGGAAATAATAGATATACAATGTATCTATCTATACACTATTGTATATGTGTGCAAGGAAATCTATTACAAAGGAATGCTAATATCTATTAAGAACACTCAGAACACAAAATTAAAGACACATACATGATAAGACATAAAGAGGCTAGAAACAAAAAACAAAGCAAACCATAGTAACCCTGTTGTAGCCTCTTTGTTGCAACAATTTGTCCAAGATAGTTTGATGGTATGTGTGCTCATGACATCGACTATATATCAATAACATGATGCTCCATATTTGCTCAAGCTTAGCAAAACATCATGGAAATAGCTTCAAAGATGCATATATGGATGATGAGTTCTCTAAAAAATGTATAAGCATTCTTGTTGCATAATAAGAATGGGATTTATGAAGATTTCTTCTGTTGATATGAGGAGTGTGAGGATATTTTCTTAAGCTTAGCAGGAAGTTAGGGCTTCTTGTGCATTATTGAAGGTGGTTAAAAGGATTGGGAGAGAGTTTCCATAAATGACATTTATATCTCAAATGTCCCAAATTCCAAACATTAATGAGGGGCTTCAATGCAATCAAATAGGATTTTGGAGGGAAAGTTGCAAAGTTGGACTTTGCTTCCCTAATCCTTAGGATTATGAATGTGCACATATTAAGTAAGGGGTTAGACTTGATGACTTGGGTTAAGTGGGAGGCAAGTGGATAGGTTAGGAAAGTGCTAGTGGTGAAGGTTAATTAGGTAGGGATTAATTAGGTAAATAGGGGACTTACAAAATTAGGATAGGATTAAGGGGTTCAAGTGGGGAGAGAAGGAGGATGCAAGTGGGTGAGGATTAATTGATTTTTTTGAATTCTTTTCAATTAAAAATAGAAGAAGAGTTTTTATTTAATTAAATATATAGGTTTATTTAATTAAAGGGGATTAGGGTTTAGATAAATTAAATCAATTAATTTACCTAGGACTATAGATAAAAGATGAGATAAATTAATTAAATAAATTATTTAATTAATATGTTTTCTTTAGAAGAAGGGTTATTATGATTTAGTTTGATCCACCGTTTAATGATCAAATTTAGGTATCTACAATATAACAACTAGATAGTGTATTGTTTCTATGGGGCTCCATCTACATATAAATTAGCCTACAATTTATTGTATTATGGCTATTATAAGGAGCATCCAATTGAAAAGTGTTAGGTTGAAAACTATATTTTTTGAGAGTGACCCTTATAGCCACTTTTATCTATAAAATGTATTTTTTGTTAATATTAAAAATATTTTGAATTTAAACACAAAATCTCAAAATCCACTAGGCTAAAACTTTTTCTTTTACTTTAATTTAGGTCAAAAGGTGGTACATATCATTATGCTTCCACCACACTATGAAATATCTAATCTTATCAACCCCACAACCAATACCTAACATTTAGATGTTAATAAAGAGGACGTGTAAGACATGATTAAAAAGATAAATAACAAATCTCATCTTAGGCATCTCTTTAGTGATCTCTTCTGCACATGGATGTTCTATCAAGCAACCCAACACAATAAGAGATGCAACCCATGAAACATTTCCACTAATAAATCTATGAAGCACCATATTTTAGTACTTGCTTGACATCTTCTTCGCCAGTAGGTGCTGTCAATGCCATTTTATGTGCTCATAACAACCAACTAATCACCTCAACAATTTATTTTATAACCTTGCAGTTTCTGAGCGTGAATAGACACTCTTTACCTAATAACATAAAACATTTTATCTTCGTCCCTATTCAAAATTAAGTCAAAGTTAAATATTATCTTTTGAAATTATTATTTTTTTCACTGAAGCCAGATGTTTAATTGCTAGTTGATTGATTCGAATCTCCCCATCGGCGAAGACAAAAGATTATATTTTGTCCCATGTGAAAGTACTACTTATATAAACAAAAAACGTGGGAGCACATTGGTCATTGCATCTTAACTTAGCTATATGGATACAATGTGGGCCGTGGGACTTCTCATGGGATTTCTCCCTTTGTTTATATGTCTCCTCATTTCCTTCAATGACTGGAGGTACTCCTCAACATCCATTAATGGAGGAAAGCTTCCTCCTGGTCATATGGGCTGGCCCATTATTGGAGAGTTAATCAGCTTTTTGTGGCATTTCAAGTTCATGGGTACACCTGATGACTTCATACGGAAGAGAATTCTCAAGTAATTTGTCAGATTTTCTGTATTTTTCTACAGTTTTTGTGTTCTTATAATAGAAATCTCAAATAGTTTGTCAATACTTTTATAGTTTTTTCTGTTCTTATAATAGATGTATTATGATAGTTTAAATTTGTTTATAAGAGGACTCATCTTAAATAGTAGTAGTAGGAAGGTGATACTGAAGAGATCATATTGATTTCTGATGACATGTGTAAACAAATCAAAGTTTAGAGTTTGTTATATATGTCTTGTACATTCATAAGATTTTTTTGGTTTGCCTATGAAATCTTTATGCTTTGTCTATTACATTAATGTGTTCCATTCAATTTGCTGATATTGGTATATAGAAGAAAAATGTGAAGTAATTTGTCAATTTTATTTAAGATGAGACCCCTAAACAAATCAAAACTTGGAGCGTGGAGGACTGTATTCAAAAGATCTGATTTGATTTTGAGATCTTTATACTTAAAGCAGTGTTGAATTCTAGGTTAGATTGCTGTGATAGTTTTTTATCAATCTTTCTACAGTTTTTATCTTTTTAGAATAAAATGTTCAATCTTTCGATATATTTGTTTTCTTATAATAGATGTATAAGATCTGAGTTTTTATTTATTTAGACGAACCACTGATAAGTAATAATATCAGAGAGATCAATTTGATATCATATAAGACTGAACAAATCAAAGCTTAGAGTTTGCTGTACAGCCAAAAGATTTCATTGACTTTGATTATCTAAAACATTAATAGAGAATCGTGAAAATCTGATTAATCTTTATACATCATGTTACATTGACATGTTACATTCACATGTTTAATTCAATTTGGCTATATTGATGTTCATTTTTAGCCTATTGGGTTTTGATTTTGTTAAGCAGATATGGAAATACAGGAATTTTCAGGACCCATTTATTTGGGTTCCCTTCTATTATAACATGCTCTCCGGAGTTCAATAGATTTGTGATGGGGACAGGCACAGAAAATGGCAGTTTTACTGCAGGTTGGCCTTCTCCTTATCTGGTTGGAGAACAATCAATAAACATGGTGGAAGGAGAGAGACACAAGCATGTCAGACGTTTTGTGCTGGAAGCCGTTAATAAGCCCCGCTCATTGCAGAATATATTTATCAGATTACAGCCTACATTTAAACACTCATTTGAAAATTGGGCTGTTAAAGGCAAATTCAGTGCAGTTGAGGAGATTAGATCTGTATGTTTGCTCACGCTTATATGTGTTTTTTTTTTTTCTCAATGTTACAATATGCAAAGAAAAATAAATTGTAATTGCTTGTGAAACAATAACCATGTTGTTTTTGGTTATTGCAGCTGGCTTTCAGCAATATATGTTCTTTGGTAATAAGTTTTCAGGAAAAAACCATGTTAGAAAATATGGAAAGGATGTATAGAGGCTTACTTGTTGGATTCAGAGCCTCTTCCGTCAATATACCAGGAACTGCATTTCATTATGCTCTTCAGGTAATACAATATATATATAGGGTTTAATTTAAATAATATATGTTAGGTTTTAATTTGTTGAGATGGTTCATTTTATATTATATTAATTCTGTGAATTTAAATGAAAAGGTGGGTGTAATTTCAATTGATTCTTGTAAGTGGTTTGTTTTAAATCACATTAGTAGGTAGGTCCTATTAAAGAAGTGAGTGTGATTTTAGATCAACTACCTTAAAAAGTAAGTTTTCTTTTGTTGAGGTGGCTTGTTTTGAATCACATTAATAGGTGGTCACTGTGACTTCAAATGAACTACTGAAACAAATCCAAATTTCCAATTGTAGAAGTGATATGATTTCCAGTCCATAAAGTTTTTTTACATAATTTCTGAAATAAATTGTGCCAGATTATTTCCTTGACATTTTTTTAGGTTGCTCATTTTGAATCACATTAATAAGTGGGTCCTATTAAATAAATGAGCACGCTTTCAAATGAACCACTCAAACAATCAAAATTTAGAATTGTAGACGTGATTTCCAAAGTCCATAATATTATTGTACATATCTTCTCCAATCAACTGTACCAATTCATTTTTTCAACATTTCAAATCAAAATCTAACCAATTCATATATGTATACATAAATTCATTTAAAAATTATTCTATTATATTATTTTTTTATTACACCATATATGTTGATTAATTAATATAATTATATTTAATTATTGATATCTTGTGAACAAATATACTTACATTTCTTTGACGATGAACACCTTATTCAGTGCAGAAAGAGGTTAGACGAGATTATATGCTGTGAGATTCAAGATAGGAAATCCAACAAGGGGAGGGCGAAGACAGATTTTTTGCAAGAATTGATGGACTCAGTGGACTCCAACGGTAATAAATTGAGTGAAGAGGAGGTCATAGATAACATAACTTCCCTACTCCTAGCGGGATATGAATCCACAGCCCTATCCATGATATGGGCTCTATATTACTTATTTAAATATCCTCAAGTGCTTTCCAAATTAAAGGTAAGGAATAGATAGTTTTATTTATTTATTCAAGAGAGTTTCAAAATGATTTTTTTTTTGTTATTTGTAGATTAATAAATTTGTTATTTTAAATTTTGATCAATTTGATTTGTAATAAAAACCTTTAATTTCTTTTATCAATATTTTTAAGTCATTTTTTTGTTCTTGATATTTATATATTTATTATTTTTATTTCTTATCAAATTCATGTTTCTTTCATAAAGATTTTTTAAATCAAATATATCATTTTTCTTAATTATAAAACAGTTTAATTGTTATATTGATAATTATCAATATATCTCTTCTCATCTAATAAAACACTCATATTTAAAAAAGATATGCATTCGTATCCTTGGCAATGATCTTGGTTGACTCTTTTCTTGTTCAATGACCCAAAGTGTCTTCTATGTTATTGATGAGCTTTTAAGAATAATCCCCATCACTCTACAAATTAATAAGCTTATTATCTCTACCTTTAGATGATATGTCTTTTAGTAAGATTTTTTTGTTTCATTTGTCAATCTCTTCAATTCATTTCGTTGTCCCCTATATCACTATACTTGTCATTTTTATTTCTTATTAACATGAATCTACTTTCTTAAAATTGGGTATAGAAAACCTTGCTCTCCTCACCTATAAAGCAGTGTAATTGTTATGCTAGTATGTCTCTCCACATTCCTGTTAATAACAAAGCTCTTTATTAGTTGATCCAATATCCAAAAATGTTTCTTAGCTTTCTCTAAGATAAAGGTAAATAATGTAGTCAACCTTATTTTTAATAAAAAATTTAAAATAATTCTTCTCATTCTAAATAGATTAATAACCTTATTAGTACTTGCCGATAGCTAAGCAAGTACTATTGCATCCATTTTTGAGTTTTTAGTGTTAACTAGTGATTAAATAAAACTGTTTAGACCAATTAGAATTTTTTAGATTTTGTATTTTGTAATAAATTTCATATTTTGTAAAGTTAGATGCAATATTTTTAACTTTATAATTTATAGAAATCATTTTTCTATCATTTCATTGCTAAATCATTTGAAGTCTTATTACAGGAGTGAACCAATTAAAATTTACCACGCACACTTTATATTTAATATAATAAAAATGCCTTGCTCCTTCCATATTGCATAGTTTTCCGCTTGGAAACAATTTTTATATTAATTGTATATTAAAATTTTTAAATTTTAAATTATATTACATGAGTTTATTTTAGTATATAACTCACTTTTTCTAATGTAAATAATTTATAATATTATATTTATAATTATTATACATTCTAAATATATTATATTATAATTATAATTTATGTATAATATAATAATTCAATAATATTAATCATATGTAATAAAAAATATATATCAATAAAATAAAATTAGCACTATTTTTATATTTAAAAATAAAATTTAAATTTAAATTTAAATTAATTATAATTTGCAATCAATAATTATTTATATAATTATAATTTTATAAATTATTTATTATTACAATTATCATTATATAAAAAACTATAATTATATAATTAATTAAAATATCTTATATATTATAATAAATTTATTAAAATTAAGATTAAATTTATATTAAAAATTAAAATTAAAATTAATTACTAAAGGCAAGTACTTGGCCACTATGTGACACTTGTTATTTGTAACTTCATTGATATTGATCTCTTAATTAAATGTTTAGTTTCCTTTATACAAAACTTTGATTCAATTCATTATTTTTTCTTATTATTTTATAAATATAAATTTACTTTATAAGAATTATATGTACAAAACCTTGTTTACATCATCTGTAAAAGAATATATCTATTATATTGATGATCATCAATATATCTGTCCTTGTCCAATTAACCGAACTTTATTTTCTTAGATATACAAACATGTCTTTCCAACATTTTTTATTGATCAAAACTTTGAAAATAATCACGCGATTTCAGCTTTATATTTTCACTGACAAGACATGAGTTTTGTACAGGAGGAAAATAATACCATTCGAATGCACAAAGGAGAGAATAAATTTCTAGATTATGATGATGTCAACAAAATGGTTTATACAAGAAAGGTACCATTTATATGTATAGAAAGGGGTGCAATTAGGATGATTTAAGTTTGTTTATTATTACTTTTACCTTTTTTGTCATGTTTGCATTAATGCTAATGCAGGTGATCGATGAAGTTATAAGACTTGCAAATATATCAAACTTTATGTTTAGAACAGTGGCAAAAGATACAGAATTTAATGGTAATTCATTCTTTCTTATAATGAATGAAAGTATATTTGATGCAATATGTAGTAAATAATACAAAATTAATTGATTTTTAAATAGGTTATAAGTTTCCAAAAGGTTGGAAAGTGATAATTTGGTTGCGTACTATTCATGTTGATTCTCAATACTTTAAGGATCCACTTGAATTTTATCCCGAAAGATGGGAGGTAAGCTTTAAACTCTTATTCAATGTCGGTACTATCTAATTTGTGATTATTGTTAGTGTGCATAGAAAATAAATTAAATGTATATAAATTTTTAAACAAAGTAAAATTTCTATTAGTTCTATACATTTTTTTTTATAAAACTTATCGATCTGTTTATTGTTTTGTAGGGATTTCATCCTAAACCAGGAGTATATAATGTGTTCGCTCTTGGACCTAGACAATGTCCAGGAAATAACCTTGCTAAAATGCAGTTGCTAATATTTTTACATCACATATGTATTGATTATAAGTAATTTCTAAACTTCTTTTATCAATTTGAATTATCACTAATATAATTAAAAGTTATTATAATTATTATCAAATATATAGGTAAAAATTATCATATAAATACTATAGAAATTATAATTTTAGATTATTATCATGTATCCCATACATGATTATTCCTTTTAATGCTTGAAAAAATGATTTACTCAAGATCAACTTCTCTATATTTACATTAAAATATGTATTGTTAGTTCGTGTAGTAGGCCTAAAACTATAGGCAACCACAAAAACTTAACTAGTGATTAGATATTTCAATTTCAACCAATCAAAGTCATATATTTTTATGTTTCAAAAATATTTTTGTTAACTAAAGTATAAATACAATTTTCTTAACCAAATATATTGAAAAAATTAATTATCTATAATTTGATTGGTTGCCAAAATTGGACCGAGATGAGCCCTTTTTGAGGAAATTTATTTTAGAAACTATACTCATTGTCATGATTAGATTTTATATTATTTTTTATAGTAAACTCCTATTAAAATATAGTTATTATTATATACATATTTTTTACACTTAGTTTTTTACATGGTTAAAAACTTAGAGACCCCAATTTATTGAAATTTTGAAATAACAACTTTAATCTATATTAAATTAAAATTATTATGTAAATTTAAATATATTTAATATTTTATGATGTTAAAAATTATAATTATAAAATTTAAGCTCTTTTCATTTATATATGTTTAAATTATAGTATGTTAGTTTATTAAATGTAAGAGTGTTGTACAAAATTATTGAAAATTATTTTGATAAATTTAAGTATTTTATTTTTGGTACTAAAATGTTTTAGAGAATATAGATCTATTTTTTTAGGAATAAATATTTGAGAATACGGATTTTACATATTTTATGTTATGATATTTCATTTGTAGAGATATAATTATAGTTCAAATTGTGTAATTATTAAAAAATGAATTGGAACAAGATTATTCTATTTTAATTATTAATTATTAATTTTAAATTCTTTTTCAAAATTTAAGCAGCTTAATTTTTAGGAGATATAATTTATTTCTTTTCTTGTATGTTTTCAGGTGGGAGTTTATTGATCCAAATGAAGGCATAAAGTTTCTGCCAAATCCAATACCTGCAAATGGTGCACAAATTAAATTTAGTCATGTGTAGGAAAAGTAATGTACATGTAATAATTGTAATATAACTTATATATTGTGGTTAGTGAGATAAAAAGTATATTAATCTATGATATTGATAAAACATTGAATCCTTAATAGAATTAGTTATATAAATTTTGTCCATATAACTCTTGGACATTTTTTATTTTGGTTGGAAAATAGTCTATATTCTTTTATATATAAATGTTTAAATTGTTTATAATAACATTTTAAAAATAATATTTTTGTCAATTTGAACTAAATGATATGTCAAATTGGAGGATTTTCTCATTAAATTATATAGTAGATAAAATATTATTAAATTTTTAGAATATATATCTATACCTAGTGAACATCATTCTATTATCTCAAAATTAATATCCTTGATAACTTCCATAAAAAAACATTTTGTATGATTTTGTTGCATTCATTCTATCATATAAATTGAATTCAGCCCTCTTTTTTATCTACAAATCACTTGCTTTTTTCTTTTTTCCTTTTTTTCTTTTTCTTTTTATTATGTGAGTATATGAGCTATATAAACAATAATGAAGAAGTAAAAAATTATACATCAAATATAATATTATGTATTCGTGATAGATAATCAAATATATGTGTGTACATATGTGTGCATGTTATGAAACTTTACCTACAAAATAATAATAAAATAATCTTTTTTCTTTAATCCGTATGTGCATGTTATGAAGTTTTTTCTCCAAAATAAAAAATAAAAAATTGTCTTTTTATGAATTAATTTTGTAGAATTAAAAGGAGATAAACAAAAGATGTTATGATCCTTTGAACAATATAGATTAATAAAGTATATGTATATAAAAAAAAATTAAAAGGGAGGAATATTTATATTTATCTAAATAATTACTTAAAGTAACTTTATGAAAGATTGTGATGGATTAGAAATCATCTCTTAAAAATATATAAAAGACTTAGTGATATTGGAAATAGCATATAGATCATTCTTGGAAGAATTCAAGTGAATTGGTTGATGTGCATACGAGGGTGAGTATAGAGTGAATTTGAAATCAAATAATAGATATAACTTAAGATTGTCTAAACTAGGACTTTTGGTGTTGGTAGGAAACCAATGTATGTAGGAAAATGTTATATTTTGTATAGAATTACCTCTACAGTGTCTCATAGTTATAGGAGAAAGATTGCTAAGATCTCCATTCAATGAGAGTGCCAATTTGAATAGATTTTCTTTAGAAAGTACTAAATTTATTAGTAATAAAAGATTAAAAAATATACATATAACTTGGAGTTACTTTAATTAAATTTTCTAATAGATGTTCATTATTCCATTAGTTGGATGTAAAAAAGTACTAATAATGTTGGATTTAATGTATTAAAATCTTAAGCTTGGTAATTTTGGCTAAAACACATTCTCTACATTTTTCTAAATTTTAGATAGATGTTTACTATTGGTAAAAGTCAAATATTAACATTAGTGAATTCATTATCATACTAAATTAAATATTAGATGTTAAAAATTTTAATTAAAAAAATTTTAAAAATGTAGAATTGATATATTGATATTGGAACATGTGAGAAGTTGTCTTTACTATGTAAAGAAAGCAAACCCTAAGATATACACAATAATAAGAAGTAATAAGAAGAGATAGTTGTTACCTATTTTACTAGACTCTACACATTAGAATGTGACACACGCTCATATGTGAGAGAAAAAATTACCATACAACTTATCAATATTGAAAAAAAATCTTTACAATTAGACCATTCATAGAGAAATGTGATCAAGTCACTAGTAGTCATAAAAAACCTTAACACGATTAATTTATTAAATTAAAATATTATATATTTTAATATAAATTTTATAGAATAAATATATATTTATCAATCATTGTTTAAAATTATTCTTAAAAGGTTATTCCAATTTTCTTTAGACACCAATCTCTTAGAAACTCGTAAAGTCAATAATTGAGACTAGTATAAAAATCAATTATTCTAAGGATGGTGAATGAGAATGACACAAGAAACAATGGAAGAGTAGTTGTCAAACCCCTATATGCCTTTTCATTTATTCTTTATCTGTCTTAACCTATTTATAATGGATGTTCATGTGCGTGTGATGGATTACTTACGGGGATTTATCTAGGACTTTTTATGAAGACATTTAATAATTTATGTTATGAGATCATTATTTATGCTTTATCTATGATCTATGATGATGATCATGTTCCTGCTTACGATGTACTAATGTGTACTAACCCATGTATCTGAAGATGCTTTGATTATTGTTGTGCCTATGTTACTAATTCATGTTGAATCTTGTATAATGTGTTTGCATGACATTGGATTATGTCGCATTTATCATTGGTGAGAACCATATGATGTCGCAAATCCTATTAACTAATTATTATCATTTGACATCATATGTATGCATGTATGTATGTATGCACATACATTATTATCATGATGTATCTATATACAAGTACCATGCATCAAATCCACCTAATTTTACAAGTCTCAACATGCCTTCATATTCTTGATGGAGTTTGAAAATTGAGACAGAAAAAAGGCATGACCCAAATTAGCCTAGCCCAACCATCATTCTACTTCAAGATGATTATACCTTTAGTCACCTTTTTAGATTGTCGAGTGGACAAATCTAGTTTCTCTTAGATCATTTTCTTGTAGTTGGTTTGATTTTGTTAGTATTATAAGGCACTAAGAGTGGGGGTGAATCAATGCATCCACAAGTATAAATTTTTTAACAATAATCTTCCATAATATCCAACATACAAATGATAATATGACATAAAAACACAACAAATAAAACATTCATACACAATGTGTACACACTCAAATGGTGCACTTCTCTAAGTCATTATATCCAAGGGAATCCATGAATATGATACCTTAGAAACTGACCTAGAGCTCTCTATGCATGGAGTTGCAAGATTATTTAAAATTTGCTCTCAGCTAGAGCTATTAAGTTAATGACCTTGCTAGTCAACCACACAATGAGAGATTCAAATGAAGACAAGGGAAAGAATGCCAATATCCCCAAGAATCACTATGAAATGCAAATGCAAACTAGATTAAGATGAATATGCAAGCTAGAAATGAGAGATGCAAGCTAAGCTATGGAAATGAAAGTACAAGCTATGCTATGAAAAGGAAAGTACAAGTATTACCAAGCTTTCCTAGTTAAACTAGATGAGTTACTCTAAAGCTTGAAAGGAAATCTAAACTATGAAAGCATAAACATGAAGCTACTATGCATGAATGAAACTAAGAATGGAATGTAGATGCAAAAGCCAAGAATGCTCCAAATCTTCGAAAGCTCCAAAGTGACCTAGAAAACCCATAGCATAACATTAGCATAAAAGATTGATATGCAAATGATGAAGAGAGCTCTTCTTTTATAGGAAGTGAGAAAGAATGGATCATGGAGATTAAGAGGCAAAAGATTTAATCAAGGGTGGAGCTTGAAAGAGGAGCAATCCATGTGCACAAATATCCTCCAATGAGAAAATAAAAGTTGACTTTTGTGTCCATATGAGACAAAAAGTGTTTTTCTTCTTTTTATAAAATAATAATAATGCTTTATTTGTGCAACTTAGGATAAGAGGAAAAGTGGGGGCTTTTTATTTAATAAAAGGGGAGGAAATTCCTTTTAAATAAATAAAGACTTAGGATAAAATGGTTTAGCCCAAGGAAAATAATCAAAATGATAATATAGGATTTGATCAAGGAAATTGATATAATTGAAAAATGCTAATTTTTGAAAATATTGATTCAGCGATTTGATAAATTGCTGAATGGGGGCCCAAAGTCTAGGCGACCATTTTAGGGTGCATACATTTACCCCTCTTTGACTAATGTGTGATCATTTTGGGAACACATGTGGTCAAAGAAGAATTGAAATGTGAGATCGATTTGGGATCACAAAACAATTTAGACGTGTGATCATTTTGGGAACATGCTAGGACAAAAATAAACTGGCTAAAAGACAAGACCAACACCGTTGCTATTAAGTGATAGTCAAGTCTGAAAATAAGAGATAAGAATCAAAAGACAAGATCATCACCGTTGTTGTTAAGTGATAATCAAGTCTCAAAATAAGAATCTCAAGTTGAACTGAATGATAAAGTTGAATCATAGATTAAAGCTGATAGGTACTGCCCCCTCAGAATCGAAATCAAAATTGAGTAGAGGAGAAGCAGAAAATTGATAAACTTGATCAAGTCACTAGAAATCATAATCGAAGATGAAAGAATAACCATCAAGCAGTGAAGATATGCCCCAATTTGACTAGGTTTGAATGGGAAAGATATAGGATAAAAATGAAGTCAAACCTAAAAGAGATGAATCGAATGAAAGTGAATGAGAGATTAGAAGGTTGGAAGAGATGGGGCTGAAGAAATAAAGATGCCCCAACAAAGATCGAAGGATCAGGCCTCAAATGGTCAGCCAACTATGCAGGAGGGAAAAATTTTGAAATGTGATTTTGACTATCAAGGTGAACTCTGATTTCGGTTTCAATCCTGAAAAGAATAGAAAATGATGTGATATGAAAGACAAGAAGTGAAAGACATGATCAAGAAGAAGTGAAAGATGAGCGCAGTTGACCAACTAGTCCATGAAAGATGAAGGAGAGCTCTCTCCATATGCAAGATGCAAAACTAACTAATCATGAACCTAAGAATGCAAGCTACTATGAAAGTGGTTGACTTGCAAGGTCATAATGCCAATAGACATCTAATAATCATCATCGAGCTTTATTGGTAGCATTGCAAGATCATACAATACACACTAGTATAACTATGGGTATATGAATATGATTTATATTAGATGAAATGTGGAAATCCCACCTAGGCACCAAAGACATATAGGTCAAGATGACTAGTGCAATGAGATTACCTAAGTTTGCTATAGCGAGATTATGATTGCATCAGGACATAAGAAGCTCAAGATGGCTATAAGCATGCACTTTCAAATAGTCAAGGATAATACTTTGTAGATTCTAGGTGTCAAGTGGATCGAGCATAAATTCTAATGACAATTAGGACCAACAAAATATACCCACAAGAAGAGAAAACAATAAAACATGTCCTCTTGCCCTCAGTCTTCTAGCTATGCATCATTAAAAACTATCATAGGGAGAGAACACTCATCAAAGAAATCATCATAGATAGCACACAAAGAAAACAAAGTCAAACAAGTCTCAGTGAGTCAAGTGTTTAAGTGTGTGTGTGCAGGTCATAGAATCAATCTTTGAGTATCACATCTACTAGTGGAAATATCATATCATGCTAAATTGTAGGGTAGGATAACTGATAAGTGTTGAAAAACACTTGACGCTAGGGTAGTGTTGAAAAACACAATTTGGAGAGTGTTGATAAAGACTGTTTGCAAGATGTCCTAAAGACTAACGCATCCTAGAGACCAAAGCTAATCACAGTTATGCCCCCTAGACAAAGATAAAGACCAATTCCAAACCAAGGCAACAAGGTCAAGGCATGATAAAGGAGGGCTAAGTGTCGAGAGCCCATGCTAAGAAACAAGGGTGCAAAAGGCCTCAAGTAGCGCCTGTTCCCAGGTTTTCACCACTTGGATGTTTTTTTATTTTTCCAATTTTTTTGTATTTTTGCTACCAAGGCACCTGTTTCCAGGTTTTCACCAAGGCACTTTTTCTATTTTTTTGTATTTTTTGCATTTTTTTGATTTTTTTGTATTTTTTTAGGACTTTTTATGCTTTTTAGGATTTTTTCAGCATCATATATGAATTTTTTTTGGAATTTTTTTAGGATCAATAAATATGTACAAAGGATGCCCCCAGATTGAATAGGCATCATGGATAGAACTTCTTGAGGTGCAAAACATTGATAGGGTCAGGGAGTTGTTCCCCCTCTAGATCAGATAGTAAATAAGCACCTGTACCAAAAGCAGTAGTGATAATGTATGGTCCAAGCCAATTAGGTTCAAACTTCCCTTTTTATTCTCTATTTTGTTGGTTCTTAGGGTTTTCTCGCAAAACAAGATCCCCCACTTGAAATTCTCTAGGGCGAACCTTCTTGTTGAATGCTTTGGACATAGGCTTTTGGTAAACTCTCATGTCATCAAAAGATGCTTTTCGCTTTTCATCTAGAAGTTCTAATTCCTACAACCTAATGGCACGGTAGTCTTCATCTGTCACTAAACCTTTGAGAGAGACTCTAAGTGAAGGGATCTCTACCTCTAAAGGTAACACTGCTTCAACACCATAAGTGAGGGAAAAAGGTGTAGCCCTTGTTGGAGTATGAATACTCATTCTATAGGCCCACAAGGCTGGATTTATCTGTAGGTGTCAATCCCTACGATTCTTGTGAACTGTTCTATGGAGGATTTTGAGAATGGTCTTATTTGAAGCCTCTTCTTGTCCATTTCCTTGCGAGAAGTAAATGGAGGACCAATGCTATTTTATCTTGAATTTCTTGTAGAGATGTTTAAGGTCCTTGTTTTTAAATTGACCCCCATTGTCAGTGATTATCTCAGAGGGCACTCCATACTGATAGATGATATGATTTAAAATAAACAAAGAAACTATTTTGCCTGAGGCAACATAAAGTGGGATAGATTCTACCCATTTGGTAAAGTAATCAGTAGTAGTGATAATGAATTTGTGTCCACCTGATGAGTTGGGATGAATCTGCCCAACGAGGTCAAAGGCCCAGCGCTGAAATGGCTAATGAGAAATAGAAGGAATAAGCTCCCTACTTGGAGCATGCATCAGGTTTCCATGTTTCTGACACTTTTCACAAGATTTAGCAAAAGCTACTACATCTGTCTGCATGGTAGGTCAATAATACCCTGCCCTAAACAACTATCAGGCCATGGCAAGACCATTAGAATGTCCTCCACAAATTCCCTCATGAATTTCAACTAATGCTTGGTTGGACTCATCCTTTTCTAAACACCTAAGAAGTGTCCCATCTAAACCCCTCCTATATAGATCACCAGAGATAAGGGTGTGGTGAGAGGCATTACGAACAAGGTTTCTTCTTTCAGAATGATTGAAGGTTTTGGGAATAGTACCATCGTGAAGATATGAATAAATGGCACCATAGAGAGATGATTCATGACTAACCAAGGTACAAATGACATGGCTTTCTGAGGAGTCAAAAATAGGGTAATGTAGCTCTTCCACCAGGAATTCAAATCTAGACTCATGATGTTCTAGCTAAAGAAGTGAAGCTAATGTAGCCATAGCATCAGCTGCTTTATTTTCTACTCTAGGGATTTGTTGAAATGTAACAAAGGTAAAGTATCGGTGCAATGAATCAACCATCTTCTTATAGGGTATCAGTTTGTCATCCTTTGTTTGATATTCCTCATTAACTTGGTTGATAATCAATTACAAATCCCCATAAATTTGTAGCTCTATAATTCCCCTTTCTATGGCCATTTTCAATCCATTTGTTAAGGCCTCATACTCAACAATGTTATTTGTGCATGGGAACAATAGTTTGTAGGACTTAGGAATAGTATATCCATGAGGAGATACAAACAACACTCCAGTGCCTGAACCATTTTGCATGAAAGAACCATCAAAGAACATCTTCTAGGTTCTTGTAGTCATATACATGATGTGCTCATTTGGAAACTCAACTTGAATAAGTATACTATCTTGAATGGGAAAATCAGCTAGTTGATTAGTGATGGCTTGTCCTTTTATAGCCTTACACTCAACATACTCTATGTCAAATTCTAAAAGAATCATCATCCATTTAGCAAGTCTACCCATGAGAGCAGCCTTACCGAGCAAGTATTTTAGAGGATCAATTTTTGCAATGAGTTGTATTGTATGTGCAAGCATGTAATGTCACAACTTTTGGGAAGCAAACACCACCGCTAGGCAAGATTTTTCAATACTAGTGTAGTTGACCTCATATGAAACAAGTGTTCGACTGATGTAATATATGGCTCTTTCTTTTCCAGTATCATCAAGTTGATCCAATAATGCCCCCAGGGAAGATTCTATTGCTAAGACATATAATATAAGTGGTTTTGCTAGGATAGGAAGCATTAAGATTGGAGGATTAGCCAAGTACTGTTTGATTTGATCCATGCTTTGCTGACATTCCTCATTCCAGACACATTTAACCCCTTTATGCAAAGTCTTATTAAAGGGTTGAGCTCTATCAACCAGTTGTGAAATAAACCTCCTTATAGACTGAAGACATCCTTGAAGACTCCTCATGTGACTGATGTTTTTAGGAGGTGGCATATCCATTATTGCTTGAACTCTTTCTAGATCCACCTCTATTCCTTTAACTAAAATGATAAATCCTAAGAGTTTGCCAGAGGTAACTCCAAATGAACACTTTTTTGGATTTAATCTGAGTTGAAACTATTCCATACGATCTAGAATTAATTCCAAATCGCCAAGGAGTGTATCCCTTTTCTTGGATTTTTCCAAGGTGTCATCCACATAGTCTTCCATATTCTTATGCATCATGTCATGGAAAATAGTAGTCATAGCTCTTTGATATGTAGCTCTGGCATTTTTAATCCAAATGGCATGATGTTCCAACAATAGGTTCACCATGCATAGGTGAATACAGTTTTCTCTTGGTCTTCAAGAGCTATTTTGATTTGATTATACCCAGAAAAGCCATCCATCAAAGAATAGATCTCATAGC
Source organism: Chamaecyparis obtusa (assembly GCA_027943335.1). NCBI lineage: Eukaryota > Viridiplantae > Streptophyta > Pinopsida > Cupressales > Cupressaceae > Chamaecyparis > Chamaecyparis obtusa. The sequence goes on from BSBK01003715.1 coordinate 2,121,998, forward strand.
CCATGGTCATGTCCACTATCATGTCTATATTTGGAAGTGGAAGATCATCCTTTGGGCATGCTTTATTAAGATCTCTAAAGTTTGTGCAAACAATTATACCCAGAAAAGCCATCCATCAAAGAATAGATCTCATAGCTCGCGGTCATGTCCACTATCATGTCTATATTTGGAAGTGGAAGATCATCCTTTGGGCATGCTTTATTAAGATCTCTAAATTCTATGCAAACACGAATGGACTTGACATGTTTTGAAACTGGTACAATATTGGATATCCATTCAGCATAATCAATAGCTCTTATAAATCTTGCACTGAGGAGCTTTTCTAATTCAGCTTTGACAAGGAGAGCAATGTGAGGATGCATTTTCCTCAATTTTTGTTTTACTAGTTTGATTCCTGGAGCTATGGACAAATGATGCATAATGAGACTAGTGTCCAATCCTGGTATGTCTGAGTAAGTCCAAGAAAAAATAATTTTCTTTCTTTGTAGGAACTTGGTATATGCCTCCTTTTCTTGTGTTGACAATGATTGAGCCAAATGAATTATTTGTGGAGCCTCTAGTGTATTTAGATTAACTGGTTGTGTAGGCTCAACAAGCACTGAAGACCTGTTTTAAAAATAGCTTGGAAGATTATCAAGTACCTCATCCTTAGGTGCCTCAGAGAGGTTTTCACCTTCGAATACATCTTTTACTTTTACTTTTTTGGTGCTGACACCGCCACATAGTGGTTTTCGCCATCAGAACTCCTATTTTTTGTTTCTTTTCTTTTTATTTTTTGACTGAGGTACTTGATATCTGGCTCTGTCATACTTGTAGTTGGTTCCCTGGTGGAAGAGACTATAGGTTCAATGGCATTCAGGTAGCACGCTATTTCATAGTCATTTTGAAAGGTTAGGAGCTGAGGCTCTTGATAGCGCTGAGACCAATCAATTAAGTGAGGATTGGCAAGGGGTAGGTCAATGACTATTTCAATATTATTTATGCGAATGGTATCATCTCTGGTGATTGCAGAGTTAGGATTCGTCAAGTATCCTTCTAAGGTACCCAAATCAGGACTTATCCTACTAAGCGAAGCATCATCCACTAAAGCGACTCATGGATTCCAATCCTCTAGTCCTACAATAGACTCGTTAGCTACCTCAAATTGGGAACTATATGTATGGACAAAAACAATGTCCATATCAACTATAGAACAATCAGAAAGAGTCTCCCACTCATACTCATGTGAGTCCGTATCTGAATCCCGACTAGGATGCTTACACCAACCATATTTTTTAGAATTTGAGGTAGAAGCATCGATGTCACCAAGGGTAACACCCTCTTGAATTCCATTTGTGTGTTGGATAGGATCCTCAACATGATCTTCAATAGTGGATTGTTCTTGTTCTAGTTCTGAAACTGTTGGATTATCAACTGTAGTATCTAAATCTCCCCAAAGGAGATTGGTGGAAGGGACCCAATCTTCACACCTATCTTGCTGATTTTTCACATTGGGTATGTATTCATCATCACTATCCATTGTAGCTAGGATAGGGGTAACTTTCTTGTTCTAACTTTTAAAACCTAGGCCAATTGTAGTCTTAGATCTGTGCCCAAAAAGAGCATGATTGAGTGGTTCAGCCTTAGCATCTAATCTATGACTGAGAGGACCATGACCTAGGTAACCCATATTTTTGACCAAAGTATATCCTCTCCCATAAGTTTTAGGAGATGGAGAAAAATTTTCATTGTGCTTGTATTTTTCCTCTTTGTAAATCTAGTCTCTAACAGCTACTTCCTCTTTTTCATCCTAAATGGGTATTTAAGACTCTACAAATGTACCAAATAGAGTCATTGTTGAGGATGAGGGAGACATCTCCTGTGAAGGTTTACCATAGGACCTAGGTGAGACTGGTAGCTTTGTGAAGGAGTCAATGTGATAACCACCCATACCAAGGTCTATGGTTTTGAACTTATTCTGACATTGTGCCAAAGTTGCATCAAAATTTTCTGCTTCCCGATTAAGAGGAACATGGGTCCCTGCTGAAATTTTGTTAACAGATAAGGTGCTATCCCTAGGTATACAAACCTCTACTCCATTATAGGGGAACTTGACACATTGGTGGTAGGTGGATGGCACCGCTTGCATGTCATGGATCCATGGTCTACCAAGAATAATATTATAGGCTAAAGGACCAACATCAACAATCTGGAACAAGATGTCCTTTTCAACGGGGCCAATCTTGATAGGAAGGATGGCCAAGCCTTTGGAGCTTTTCTCTACCCCATCATAGGCTTTGATGGTTATTTTCTTGCGAGTATCAATAACTTGCTCTAAGTAACCCATTATTTTCAACAAACTCAAGGAACAAATATTGAGCCTAACACCCCCATCAATCAACACATGCCTGACATGGCTCTTGTGAATCATGACTTCAATTTGAAGGGAAAGATTATGCGGATGTCTCAAGGCTTTGTCATCTTCTTCTAAGAATGTGAGGTAATGTGGGCTAGCAAGGTGATTTACCATGTTTTGGAATTGATCAATATCTATGTTGTTAGGGACATTGGTTGTACACAAAGCATATTCAAGGACATGCTTATGTCTTGGAGACAACTCTAGGAGCTCAAAAATTGAGATTTGAGCTGGTGTTCTTTGTAACTGATCAACAAGATTGTAGCTCATTTCTGGATTAACCGCTAACTTGGTGGTGACATTCTTGGATGTCACTTGCTTTGGTTTGCTAGATTGGTTAGAATTAGGACCTCTAATGACCACAGGACCTTGACCTTGGCTTCTAGTGACAACATTAAGAGCTTGAGATGACCTTTGAAAGTGAGGACCTCTAAGCACCACCACAGGTTTGTTATCAAATATAGAAGAGTCCACATCATGACTATAGGAATCTTTGTTTCGCATCATGTTGACATTTTCATCCATAGCTTCAAGCATATTGATAACATTCTCTGCAGACATATAGGTGTAGTTGATTGCAGATTTTCCATATTTGGGATAAGAGGTTCCCCCCTTATCATATTTAGGCAAAGGTTCCTTAAATGCTTTATGATCTGCATTGGTTTTCAACCCATCAATCTCAAGCTTGCCATTTTCAATAAGATCTTCAATGAGATGTTTAAGTTTCCAGCAGTGTTCTATGTCATGTCCAATGCCATTATGAAATATGCAGTAATCTTTTTCATTCAACCAATATGGCTTAATGTCAAGTATGTGAAATTTTGCTGGATCTTGTGGTTGTGCAAGATTGTTATCAATAAGCATTTTGAAAACATCCTCATAAGAATCCCCAAGCTTAGAGAACTGTTGCTTCTCCTTTTTAGGTCTTTCTTAATATCTTTGTTTATGCTCTTGTTGGTTAGAGGATGTGTTAAGCTTCATAGCTTGAACTGCACTAGATAAATGAAGGACACCTTGATCCTTTGGTTGGTTAGAGTCAACAACTCCATCATTGACTACTTGCTTATTTTTATTCCAGTGTGAGTTCTTGCCTTTGTCCTTATGATTGTTGTTATTATTTTGACTATTGTTGTTATTATGTTGTTTGGTCAAAATACCTCACTCTTTTAAGACATCCTCTATTCTACATGTGGTTTCTACCATGGTGTTGAATGAATCAAAGACCATCTTCTGAACCTCATACCGCATCTCGGGTACTAAATTGCTCACAATGATATCAATTCTCTCCTATTCAAGAATTGTCCTAGAATATCAGGAGCATAATCATCTCCACCTTTGTAAAAATGTAACAAAGGATTCCCCTTGATTCTATTTTAAATTGCACAAATTGAGCATGGTGACTGATCTTGATAAGTTGTAGGCAAAATGTTGCACAAATCTGTGGACCAGTTCTTTAAAAGTTTTGATGGGAGGTGTTATGTTGGTAAACCACTCCATAGCTTGACCTTTTAGACTCCTTGGGAATAATCTCAAAAGATAGGAATCTTCATGATGAAATTCAAAACTCATGGTGTAAAACTGACGCACGTGATCATGTGGGTCACCATTACCATCATATTTGTCATATTGGGGAAATTCAATTTTCCTAGGAAAATCCATCTTGCTCACACTCCTATCAAAAGGATTAGGACAAATAGAATCAAGGTTGAAGGAACTCTTGGGAGGCATCATCTTCTCCATCATCTTCTTGATTTTCTTAATCTCCTCTTCTTGTGAGGGACTCTGTTTCTTTATTTTCCTATCCACATCAAAGTTATAAGGGACCCTTGCACCCTTGTTGATTAGGCTCTCTAGGAACTTATCTTTATTTTGCTCAACATATTTCTCCACATATTTTTGGAAAAGTGGTTCTTGTTGCATTCTCATAAAGTCTTGAGATTCATAATTTGCACTATTTCCTCCATGTTGAGAGCCGTGATGAGCTTGTTGGGAGGGTTGTCTTGAGTTCCTAGGAGGCATCTTTCTCCTATAGTGAGCATGTTGTAAATTCCTTCCTCTAGGACTAGGAGATCTTGATGGTGACCTTGAATATTTTTTGCCTCATGGGGTGCCCAAAGGAGTAGATGGTGGGGAGTTGGTCCCACTATTGGTACCCCTATTGCTGAATTGTGCATTAAGTTGTTGGGCTAGGAGCCTATCTTGTTCTTCTTGTCTGGCCCTTCCCTCTATGTCCAACAAGGCTCGTTCCTCCTCCTCTAGGAGCCTAAATCTTTCTTCTTTTGCAGCTTGTTCATTTAAGAAGGCTTGTTTTTCTCGCTCAATACTTTTTAGCCTCTCACTTGTATATCTTGTGGTTATTTTTAGTGGAGAGCTTGGCCTTGAATGGTTGAACAAGTTAGCTCCATTCACATGAGCATCACAAGATTGGTTGTTTTGGTCTTCATGTTGTGACTATGCATCTTGATGAGCTTGTGCATAATGTCTTTTAGTTTGTTGATGAGCATCTAGATATCTTGAATTAATAGGAGGTGATTCAGGTTGATTGTCATCATTGAACGACATGTTACTCCTATGTCTCTGAAAAATGTCATCAAGAGTTTGATCTATTGCTTCTCTTTGTCTCCTAGTCAAAGTGTAGCTCATGTCCATATTTGATTGAGAGGATGGTAAAGAAGTACTCACCTGACTAAGGCTACTCTTAGGTTCAAACCAAACTTTTGAAGCACTCCTAGGAGATTGATCAAAGACGGGTTCCTTCCCTTTTCACCTTTGACTAGTTTGGACTAAAGGTAATTGTTCAAAAACTACTTGAGGTTTTTTTCCTTGACCCACCTAGTATCTTGTTGTAACCGACATGAAAGAAAAGACCCTTAGTGAGAAGATAACCTTATGAATCACTAATTGTCAACCTTAGGATAGTGAAAATATTCAATTATCCAAAAAGAGATATGGTGAGATAGAAAGCTGACAAAAGGTATAAATCAACACTGCCACAGTGGTGCATAACAAAAGGATTCTAGTATCCTAGCACATATGGATCAAGAGGATTATTTAACCAAAATGTATTGAAATTGAATTTATATGAAAGTGGATTTGGACAAAAGAGTACTCAAACTCTCCAAGTGTGCAATCAAAGAATCTAAAGGTGAATCTTGTCAACAAGGATGGTTCCTAACTTACCACAGACAAGAAAATTTTTTTATGAAGTCAAAGATTACTAACTCAAGATATCTAGAGCCAAAAACCTAAGGCACAAACAAGCTTTCAGTTGCAGGGTACAAAACTTACTAAAATCTGGTCAACTAAGAGAAGATTGAAAATTTCATGAGTTAGGCAGACAACAAAAAGATTCTAGGTGATAGTTTCCAGGCTAACAGGGTGATAGTTTTAGACCAGGTGATAGTTTTAGACCAGGCGATACTTCGCGTTAAGAAGGGTGATACTTTCTAGGAAGCCCGGGCGATACTTTCCAGGCAAGCGGGGTGATAGTCCTCCAGGGGTGAACTATTATGCAATATTTTTGAGGACAGAGAGCGATACTGTTCTAGTGTTGTATGATTCTTGACTAGTGAGTGTCAAAATCTCAATTTTTAAGGCAATTTGGTCCAAATTCAATTTGAGGGTTGGTTTTTTTCAATCTCAATCACAGTGACAACAGTAAATTGATAGGTTTGCAAACAATAGGTGATCAAACATATCTTCAAACACTTGAAACAAGGGAAAAAGCAACCTTTCCAAGACAAGCAATTGTGATATCAAAATTGAAAAACTTCTATGAGCACTACCAAGATGTTGAATATGCAAGAATGTTTACACGAGTATATCACAATGAGAACACTTCAAGCACTTTCTAGCCTAAAAAGACAATGGCTCAATACTTAACAACTTGGCCCACACTTGATGCTCAATTGCCTCACACAAAGTGGTTGTCCATAATAGATATTGGATTTTTCATGGAAGTGCCAATGACACAACCAAAGGAGCACAAATGGTGAGTAATCTTGGGGTGATCCGGGTTATTCCACTTGGATCAATCCTTGCACCAAGAAGCTAAGAGGCAAAAATAGGGTGGCCTCTATCTATGGTTCTTAATAAGGGCTTCCGTTCGTAATACCCCTCTTGCTCCCCAAAGGGACTCCTTACCTTGCGGCAAGTAATAGACCTCATGGCCACAAAAGTACCTTAAGCATTCTTCCTCAACATTTTCCTCATGGTCACAATCCCACAAGTACTCACATCAAGTGAAGACAAGTACTACATCTACCAAGGTTTTGTGTCCTTGATACCCTTGAGTTTATAGTGGGTTGGAATAGCTAGAAAAAGGCTTGTCCCCATTTGGGTCATTCCTCTTGATTGCTCAAGAGTAGGCCTGCTAAAGGATTCTAAAGATCTAAACAAAGAATGGATCAACTTATAAGATTCAAGGTTTTTGTTTCACCACAAGGGTGAAGCGCATACTCCCCTATCTCAAAGCTTTCTCCCAGACAAACCAAGCAAATGTTCAATTAGCCTCTTGCTTTCAAAATCCAAAGATGGGTCAAGATTTTCTGGCTCAGCACAAGGGTGAAGAGCATACTTCTCCTACCACCCAAGAATTCCTACAGCAAGATATTATCTTCCTATGAAATGAAACAACTAGTAATTGTCGCATTTGAAAATGAAATAAATAACAAGCACTTGATTGGGTTTTTATGCTTTGGGCAGCCCTACAAAAACCATTAGTATCCCTTGTGCATTTGAAGCTTTGACATGCATTCTTTTAAGAAAATAATCAAGCAATGAGAGCACCTACAAGGACAACTTGTTAGCCCCACAAGGTTAGAAAAACAAAAATCCAAATGAAATCTGCAAATTAAATCTATCTAACCATAGCAAACTAAACCAACAAGCTAACTAGATCCAAATTCAGCAAGAAAGAACCAAGAAACAACTCACTATTGGGTATAGGCAATAGTACAGTCACAAGAAATATCACGCGACACTTTACAGTATACCAGAGTGATAATATATTTCTGGGTGATACTTCTCTTTACTGCAGGTGACAAAATGTCTCAAACAGCATGATAGAATGTCTCAAACGGGGTGATAATTTAACTGGTAAAGTATCACGCGACCACACGTGAACTATCGTGCGATACTGGAAAACTATCACATGATAATCTGAGATTGAAAAACTTGAGAGCTGAAAATGAAGCTAAAAATTAACGAAAAATTTGATGGAAATGCAGAAAATTAAGGACAACAACAATGCTCTGCCCCACGGTGGGTGCCAAAAATGTACATGCTCAAATGGTGCACTTTTCTAAGTCATTATATCCAAGGGAATCCACGAATAGGATACCTTAGAAAGTGACCTAGAGCTCTCTATGCATGGAGTTGCAAGATTATTTAAAATTTGCTCTCAGCTAGAGCTATTAAGCTAATGACCTTGCTAGTCAACCACACAATGAGAGATTCAAATGAAGACAAGGGTAAGAGTGCCAATATCCCCAAGAATCACTATGAAATGCAAATGAAAACTATATTAAAATGAATATGAAAGATAAAAATGAGAGATGCAAGCTAAGCTATGGAAATGAAAGTACAAGCTATGCTATGAAAAGGAAAGTACAAGTATTACCAAGCCTTCCTAGTTAAACTAGATGAGTTACTCTAAAGCTTGAAAGGAAATCTAAACTATGAAGGGTAAGTGCACAAAGATGGGGGACCAAAAAGTTTCCACTTTTCTTTTTGGCCCCCCATCGCACATAGTGCACATGCACTAAAGGGCGTGCGCCCTCTAGGGCGCACGCCCTATGGCTTGCGTTGCCCAAGCCTTAGGCTTGGGAAATTCAAATCCTTTACAAAGTGTGCACGCCCTATAGGGCATGCGCCCTATGTAAAAAATAAAAAATTTACATAGGGCGTGCACCTTCTAGGGCGTACACCCTATAGGACATGCGCCCTATGTAAGAAACAAATTTATATAGTGAGAGAGAGGGGGGGTAATTTATACAAAGAGAGGGGGGGTAATTTATACAAATATAACATTTAAGTATAAGTTTGATAATTTTAATTTCTTATACTTTAATTTATATTTGTATAAATTATAAAATATAATGCTTTCAGGATGTTTGGGACAGGTTCCAACTTCATAGGAGTTAACATGCAGATTCTAGATTTCAAAAATTCCAGACTTAGCCAAATTTTAGGATTCAGCAAGCCTTCAGTAGGGTTACCTCCCAAAATCCATCATGGATTTATAAGGTCAAATTGAAGCTGGCAAAAGGATTCCCAAAGGGTTTTAACTCATTTTATCACAAATCACTCAGTTTCAACCCCATCTCTATGACAAACTTAGATTAGCTCTCTCTCTCTCTCTCACACACACACACACACACACACACATTAGAGAGAGAGAGAGAGTATGTTGGAGAGAGAGAGAGAGAGAGAGAGAGAGAGAGAGAGAGAGAGAGAGAGTAGATAAGGGGGGAGAGGGAGAGGGTGATTAGAGAGAGAGAGAGAGAGAGAGACAGAGAGACAGAGACAGAGAGAGACAGAGACAGAGAGAGACAGAGAGACAGAGTAATGAAAGAGAGAGATTGGATAAGGGGGAGAGAGAGGGTGATGTGAGGGAGAGAGGGGGGTAATGAAAGAGAGAGATTAGATAAGGGGGAGAGAGAGAGAGAGAGAGAGAGAGAGAGAGAGAGAGAGAGAGAGAGAGAGAGAGAGAGAGAGAGAGAGAGAGAGAGAGAGAGATAAGCTAAGTCTATCATAGAGATGGTGTCAAAACCAAGTGATTTGTGATAAAATGAGTTAAAACCCTTTGTAAATCCTTTTCCCAGCTTCAGTTTGACCTTAGAAATCCATGATGGATTGTGGCAGGTAACCCTGTTGAAGCCTTGCTGAATCATGAAATTTGGCTAAGTCTGTAATTTTTCAAATCAAGAATCTACATGTGAACTCCTATGAAGTTGGAACCTATCCCAAACATCCTGAAAGCAGTATATTTTATAATTTATACAAATATAACTGAAAGTATAAGAAATTAAAATGATCAAACTTATACTTAAATGTTATATTTGTATAAATTACCCCCCTCTCTTTGTATAAATTAACCTCCCCCTCTCTCTCTCACTATATAAATTTGTATCTTACATAGGGCGCACGCCCTATGTAAATTTTTTATTTTTTACATAGGGTGCATGCCCTATAGGGCGTGTGTGCTTTATGGCGTGTGTACTTTGTAAAGTATTTGAATTTACCAATCCTAAGGCTTGGACGATTGAAATAGGCCTAAGACATGTTTTTCAGCATACATACAAAAAAATGACATCTTTTTTTGTGTGCTCCTCGTCAGGTTTACTCGTGGCTCAAGAATGTAAAAATCAGACAATGTGATATTGTAGATTTCTTGTTAGCTCTCTAAGCATATAATTTATTTTGAATCCTGATTATGTTAAGTTTTTCAACTCTAATTTCTTTTGTGTGTATGTCTATTTTTTGTAAAAAACCAACATGCAGTATTTTGGGCATAGATTTTGGCTCATTCATCGAATTTTACAATAAGTTACATTTTTAGAAACTAGACTCCATTCTACACACTTTAAAAAAAAAAAAAATTTAATTTTTGATTAGTTTTAAATGATTTCTAGGGGGAGCACACAGAAATTTCATATTTTCATGATGTGTGCACTTCGTAAATGCATCAAAAATTATACGTTCATCAAAAAATTACCAAAAAAATCTGAGATAAACTACGTGGTGTTAGCTAACTTCTCACTAGAGTGATTAAAAAAATTCATAAAAAAATTTAACATTTTAGGGGGAGCACACCAGACGCTATGTTATGTTTTTGGACCAGAAACACGACCACTTTTTGTGCTCCCCCTTTTTGAGGTCCTTAATCTACACCATTTTCAAAATAAGTTAGTAGTTTAGGAACTAGATTCAGAGTATTACAACTCTTGTTTTTGTCGCATCTTAAAATTTTGAGTCTAACTATCTTCAATTTCTTGTTGAAGTTCAGAGTTTGCTGATTTTAGGAAAAAAGTGGCAACTTATACCCCCTTTTTGGTCCCCCATCTATGTGCACTTACCCTGAAAGCATAAACATGAAGCTACTATGCATGAATGAAACTAAGAATAGAATGTAGATGAAAAAGCCAAGAATGCTCCAAATCTTCGAAAGCTCCAAAGTGACCTAGAAAACCCGCAGCATAACATTAGCATAAAAGATTGATATGCAAATGAGGAAGAGAGCTCTTCTTTTATAGGAAGTGAGAAAGAATGGACCATGGAGATTAAGAGGCAAAAGATTTAATCAAGGGTGGAGCTTGAAAGAGGAGAAATCCATGTGCACAAATATCCTCCGATGAGAAAATAAGAGTTGACTTTTGTGTCTATATGAGACAAAAAGTGTTTTTCTTCTTTTTATAAAATAAGAATAATGCTTTATTTGTGCAACTTAGGATAAGAGGAAAAGTGGGGGCTTTTTATTTAATAAAAGGGGAGGAAATTATTTCTAAATAAATAAAGACTTACGATAAAATGGTTTAGCCAAAGGAAAATAATCAAAAATGATAACATAGGATTTGATCAAGGAAATTGATATAATTGAAAAATGCTGATTTTTGAAAATATTGATTCAAGGATTTGATAAATTGTTGAATGGGGGCCCAAAGTCTAGGCAACCATTTTAGGGTGCATACACAATGAACATAAGACATCATATTTTTCCCATGGAAACCCTTGTTAGAGGGAGAAAACCACGTGTACAAATGATGCCCACAAAGTTTTGTTGGCAAGTTGGCTATACTAATGTATATGAGTTAATATAGTGTTGTAATTATGGAAATAAAGTCATATAGTAGTTTGGTGTCAGTGCACTTGATGAGAAGATTAGAAATTGGTTAAGCGTTGAAGATTGGATAGTGTACAAAGTTCCTGTAGCTCAGAGCATCAGTGCACGTGTGTATGATAGAATTATGGTGTGCGCCTTGGAAGTTAAGTTGGTTGGACTATATTCATGCTTAGTCTATGAGCACATGATCAGATATGCAAGTATGAGAAAGATACAGGTAGTTGAAGTTACACAACATGTGTGTGCCAGTGAAGAACATAGTAGGTAGCCGACTGTTATTATTTTGAGTTGCGACTATATTCTAATCATGTAAAGGCTATTCACCTATTGTAATTAGGTTGCTGACATGTATATATGTTTGATTGTAAACATGCTTAAGCCAATTAATTTGGAAGCATTGTATGTAATAGGTTTAAGGGCCGACCTATTTGTTTATTTTATATGTGCATATAAATATGAGATGTGCCCATTGTAATTAGTATGGAAGTTGATATAGAGTTGTGATAAGCAGAGAAGAAGTGTGTGAAGACACTATAAGATTTATTAGAACTTTGCAAGAGGTCAAAGCATTAGCGCATCAAAGGAACTGATCTGACAAGCAGTGTCATAGTGACAGTTCATCCAGCAGATATAGTGTGTATCTAAAATCAGAAGGTTTTAGCCTTCACCACTTGAGAAGTGAGCTCTAGGACAGTGTGTCCACTCCCCTAAAATGGACTATTGTAAAAGACTCCTAGCAGGGTTCGACCCTTGACAAGGTCTACTATACTTAATACATTGTAAAGAAACTCCTAATAGGGTTAAGGATCTTCTAACAAGGATCACAAAACACTAGCACAAAATATTAGTGGGTGTCAATTCCCACCAGGGGTTTTACCTATTTGGGTTTCCCCATAACCATATTGGTGTCATTTGTTGATTTCATGTTTCATGTTTATGTAGATGTTTATTTCAGTACTTAAGCATTTAAGTTCAGTTTAAAGATTAAAATAAAAAGATAAAATACAGTGAACACTGATTCACCCCCCCCTCTTAGTGTTCCCATTCTTAACAATTGGTATCAGAGCTCTGGTCCTTAGCAAAGAAGTTTAACCGCTTGAGGAGATCATGGACAAAGCAGAAATGAAACATCTGAAAATAAATCTGGAAGTTGGTCTTGAAGACCTAGACAAATCTGAAAGAGAAATTGAAGAACTAAAAGAAAAATTCAATGATGCTCAATTAGTTATCAGAAAGCTAAGAAGGGATCTGAAAGAATGTTCCACCAGTGAATTGGGGATAATAGTCAAGAAGATGAATGAAGAAAATGTATCCTTAAAAGATTAGCTTGAAGAATTTGATGATAAACTGATCAACAATCAAGAAGTCTATAATGAACAAGTCAAAGATAACCTTCAACTCAATGAGGAATTAAGGGAAGAAAACATGGAAATCTTGGAGCTGAGGAACAACAAAGAAAGCTTGGAATCTAAATTAAAAGAAGAAAAGAATCACATCTGCAAATTACACACAAGTTCTGATCTAATAGAATCTCAATTATATGAAAGAAGAGCTAAAGGAGATACTAGTTGCATTGGATACAATGAAGCACTAAATCAGATTGACAACATGCGAGCAAGAAAGGATACACAAAAAGAGTCTACTGATACTAAGAAGACTAAAGATCAAACCAAAGATAATGGTGAACCACCTAAGATTGAGCGTAAGCCTGTAGATCACACTTGTTTTGCATGTAACAAGCATGGACACATAGCAAGGAACTATACAGAGGTAAGACCTTTTAATGGTTACTATTATTCATGCAATAAATTTGGTCATAGAGCTATTAATTGCGAGACTAGTGAAAAGAACAGGATTCAGCATGATCAGAGAAATCAAAATCAAACAAATGTAAGAATTTCTCAGAATGTTACATGTCAAATATGTAGCTATAATGGTCACTCAGCTAGATAATGTAAAATGGTGACTCTGGTCAATGCGTCGAGGAATATAAGGCCTCCAGTCATTTGTCACTCTTGTAACAAGGCTGGACACATCTCAAAGTTCTGTAGATCAAGGACGCAAGGTCATGTAAGGCCTAAAAAGGCCAACGAACCAGTATTGGATCCCAAAGAAGAAGTTAATTTTGTGAAAGCCTCAGAGGATACGAGCTTGATTTGGTTAGAAGGAAAGAAGGACAAAGTTGATGAGTATGTATTAGATGCATCCATAGTGGACGCACCCTCTACAATTGGATGAATGGCCCTTAGGGTCATAAGGGGAGCTAATTTAGCTCTAGACCCCTACTTGGTTGGTATACTCACTCTCAAAGTATGCACCTTTGGACTTAAGCTTTTGGATACTAAGGGAACCTTCATGCAAGAGTGCACATACTAATTGTTCACAGAACAAAAGTTAGAAATTCTTTAGTGATAGCTTGGTTTACGCGGCAAGCATTAATGGCAGAATTTTTACTTTAAGTACATAGAAATCTTTTTGATTACTCATTGCATTCAAATTCAGAGTGATTGGAGAGTAGAAAGAGCTTTAGAAGTTATTATGAAGACTTACAGATTGATCTATTACTGATTAGTAGTACATTTGATTGGTTGTAGAAACCCTAGTTTGTCGTGCTGATTCAGAAGTCTTCAGATTATCTTAGAGAACATTTGGAAAGCAATAAAACAAGTAAGTGATGGCCACTCCCATAGTATTTGATGTTGCAGAAAAGAAAATATATGTGTTTAAGAAGCATCTATTTAAGTCTACCCTAGATGATTTAGAGGGAGAATTCTCTTGCACACCTATGGGTGTTATGCATGTTGAAGACATTAGGGCATACATTTACTGTAAGAAGGAACCAGTAGCATTGGAAAGATTAAGGGCGTACATGGAAACCATGCTAAAACTAGACAAAACCTTCTTGGATGAATATGCGAAGTGGAATGATCACCCTATAGTGGAGTATGCTACGAGATATGAGTTCTATGAGATAGAATGGATTAAAATACTTCTGAGCAGAATTCATGATGACCTATTTTGGATAGGTGATGTGCTAGTAAGAATAATTAGTAACCTACTATATGAGATGATAGGCCTATCTAAGACTAGCACTGTCCTTCCTGCAGGAAAGGATGTCAAATTTATTTTTAAGAAAACATGTAAGTCAAGGAGTGATAGGCGTGGGATGACAATTGAGCCTATTGAGCAAGCTGACATCAAATTGATGTCCATGATACTTGGATACAGGTTTCAACACATCAGCAGGGTGAATAGTGTGTCTGTGGCCATAATTCTAGTAGCCATTAGACTTGTGAAGGAAGATGGACAGCTCAATCTATGTGAGATATTGCACGCACAATTGATTGATAACATCAAGGAAATCAAGCATGATAAGACCAAGATATTCAGGTTCGGGTGTTTGATCATTTACATGTACCTTCATATAGTTGGGAAAGTATTAGATTTGTATTTGGACAAGTCCATTCCAACCATGCCACAGATATCTTACAAGGAATCCACTAAGATTACATTGAGAGATTACATAACATTGGAGTTGAAGACCTTCAGGGCCAAGATGCAAATGAGGTACAAAATTCCAGAAAATATTGTTGAGAATTACAAGGATACTATTTGTTTCATGGTTGAAATAGATACAACATGCATGGAGGTAGTTGTACCTAGAACAAAGTGGATTCATCCACTTGGATATGAAGTAGATGAACAATTTTTAGAAGCATATGCTCAAGTATTGCTTTCGGCTCCTACTGACCCTAATGAGCTAAGGTGGGGAACTTATGAGGAAAAGACAAGAGAGATAGATGCTAAACTTAACAGTGCTGCAACAAAAAGAAAGGTTGCTAAAGTCACCTTAGAGATCTTGAGAATACATGGAGTGTCTCAAGAAAATTTAGACAAAGGAAAAGAACAAAAGATTTTTTGGAATTAGAGAGCGCAGATGCAGCAAAGAAAGAGTCACATGATCCCAAGTTGAAGAAGGTAAAGATAGAGAAATCTGATGAATAGAAGGATAAAACTGATGATACTCCTTCTACGCCCAAGGAAACCATTGACCTTACTACTCCTCCAGAGTATTAAACAATGGAAGAGAGGAAGAAAGAGGTTGGCACTAGTCATCTATCCTCGCAAGCAACAAGAAGCATAGAACACTCAAGCTCCTCTTGAGGTAGGTTTCAGACCTAGTTTAAAGTGTTGAGTGCAAGAATCATAAATGAGGGAAGACTGGATCAAGTAGGGAAGTTCTATGATAAATACAATGAAATTGACAAGTAAGAGATTCATGCATGATAATAAAGCATATGATCAAGTTCAAAAGGATAGTCTTGGAACTAAAAATAATGATTCCAGACAAAGTTTGGAATATCCTAGAGTCACTGAAGAAATGAGCCATTGAAGAAGATCTTAAGATATGAGAAAATATCCTGGATGAAAGTCTACCATTATGTTCCTTAGAAGAAAAATCACTGTTGTTAGAATTGGTAAAGCCACATCTTCAAACAAAACTAAGAACACTTCACATAATGGACAAAATTTTTGAGTTAATAGCAAAAGAGATAGAGAAGTCATTCGAGAAAGTATTCATGGACAGGCACATGTATCCACCTACTATGCCCATAGCACATGTACCCACAATGGTTACCAAAGAGTCAGAGACCATCATGGTACAATCTATAGGTCCTTAGGATTCAACGCCTGCGGTGGAAGCACAAGCAGAGGCAGATAAGTCTGCGCCCACTACAGAGTCACAAAAAGATAGCACAATTATCATTGATAATGTGGAGATAGCCATGGCGGCCACAGATAAGGATCTGGACAAGTTTGAGGAAGCCTTTGTTAGCACCCAAGAACCTAAAATTCTTTGTGGTAGCAATTCTCCAAATCAACAAGAAATTTTGATTGAGGACATCATAAAAAAAGGAGAAAATATAGAAAAAGAAACAAAAAAGAAAAAAAATGAAGTAAGAGTCAAGCAAGAAATAATGGACAACATTCCCATCAATCCATCACCCTCTGCATTGTTGTCAATTTTGACACTTGATACAACCAGTTTAGACTCTTAGGGAGAAGAAGATCTGATAAAATTCAGCGTCCCAGCCATGGAAAATGCCAAAGAAAAATAAGTGATGAGGAATCCCCTCCTTGTAGAATCAGTAAACATTCTAAATAAATTTAAGTATTTTATTTTTGCTACTAAAA
Organism: Chamaecyparis obtusa; assembly: GCA_027943335.1. Taxonomy (NCBI): domain Eukaryota; kingdom Viridiplantae; phylum Streptophyta; class Pinopsida; order Cupressales; family Cupressaceae; genus Chamaecyparis; species Chamaecyparis obtusa. The sequence continues at coordinate 2,138,431 of BSBK01003715.1, forward strand.
TATTTTAGAGAATATAGATCTATTTTTTTAAGAATAAATATTTGAGAATACAGATTTTACATATTTTATGTTATGATATTTCATTTGTAGAGATATAATTATAATTCAAATTGTGTAATTATAAAAAAATGAATTGAAAGAAGATTATTCTATTTTAATTATTAGTTTAAAATTTTAAATTCTTTTTCAAAATTGAAGCAGCTTAATTTTTAGGAGATATAATTTATTTCTTTTCTTGTATATTTTTAGGTGGGAGTTTATTGATCCAAATGAAGGCATAAAGTTTTTGCCAAATCCAATACCTGCAAATGGTGCACAAATTAAATTTAGCCATGTGTAGGAAAAGCAATGTACATGTAATAATTGTAGTATAACTTATATATTGTGGTTATTGAGATTAAAAAAAAAAATATTAATTTATGATATTGATAAAAAATTGATTGCTTAATAGTATTAGTTATATAAATTTTGTCCATATAACTCATAGACATTTTTATTTTGGTTGGAAAATAGTCTATATTCTTTTATATATAAATGTTTAAATTTTTTATAATAACATTTTTATTTTGAACTAAATGATATGCCAAATTGAAGATTTTTCTCATTAAATTATATAGTAGATAAAATATTATTAAATTTTTAGAATATATATTTATACCTAGTGAACATCCTTCTAGTATCTCAAAATTAATATCCTTGATAACTTCAATAAAAAAACATCTTGTATGATTTTGTTGCATTCATTCTATCATAGAAATTGAATTCAACCCTCTTTTTATCTTCAAATCACTTCCTTTTTTCCTTTTTTCTTTTTCTTTTTATTATGTTACTATGTGAGCTATATAAACAATAATGAAGAAGTCAAAAACTATACATAAAATCTAATATTATTCATAAAATAGATAATCAAATATATGTGTGTACATATGTGAGCATGTTATGAAACTTTATCTCCAAAATAAAAATAAAATAAATTTTTTTCTTTAATTCATGTGTGCATGTTATGAAGTTTTTTCTCCAAAATAAAAATAAAAAAATATCTTTTTATGAATTAATTTTGTAGAATTAAAAGGAGATAAACAAAAGATATTATGATCATGTGAATAATATAGATTAATACAAGATATGTATATAAAAAGGAAATTACAAGGGAGGAATAATTATATTTATATAAATAATTATTTAAAGTAACTTTATGAAAGATTGTGATGGATTAGAAATCATCTCTTAAAAATATATAAAATACTTAGTGGTATTGGAAATAGCATATAGATCATTCTTGGAAGAATTCAAGTGATTTGGTTGATGTGCATAGGAGAGTGAGTATAGAGTGAATGTGAAATCAAATAATAGATACAACTTAAGATTGTCCAAACTAGGACTTTTGGTGTGGGTAGGACATCAATGTATGTAGGAAAATGTTATATTTTGTATACAATTACCTCTAGAGTGTTTCATAGTTATAGGAGAAAGATTTCTAAGATCTTCCTTCAATGAGAGTAACAATTTGAATAGATTTTCATTATTCCTTTAGTTGGATGTAAAAAAGTACTAATAATCATGGATTTAATGTATCAAAATCTTAAGCTTGCTAATTTTGGTTAAAACATATTCTATACATTTTTCTAAATTTTAGATATATGTTTACTATTGGTAAAAGTGAAATATTAACAGTAGCAAATTCACTATCATACTAAATTAAATATTATATATGTTCAAAATTTTAATTCAAGAAATTTAAAAAATGTAGAATTGTATATTGATATTGAAACATGTGAGAAGTTGTCTTTACCATGTAAAGAAAGGAAACCCTAAGATATAGACAATAATCAAAAGTAATAAGAAGAGATAGTTGTTACCTATTTTACTAGAATCTACACATTAGAATGTGACACAAGCTCATATGTGAGAGAAATAATTACCATACTGTTGGTGGTGGATTATTCCCTTTGATATTCAACTTGCAGATTTACACTTTGGTGGATAATGTAAATGAAACTCTGACTCTATCACCACTCCAAAGTCCACAAGGAAGAGGGCCAACTGACAAGGATCAAAGGATCCTTCTACACTTTGAGCATCAATGCTTAGGTGGGTGTACCCTTGACTCACTTCTCTAAAGGAGTCTAAAACAATATTCCACTGTATCTCATATAAGATTGTTAAAGATATATCAAATAATGTTTTTGTTTGTGTGGTTGTTAACCATGACTTCAAAAGAAAGGACCAGTGCCTTATCCTAGGTCTAAGAGTCACCCAACTGTATACTTCAACTAAATACCTTAAGTCAAACATAATGGAAACCGGGGTAAGTGCTTTGCCTATTACCCCTTTCCCTCAAGCACAAGGACATCAAATTCTATACCTGGCTACAAACTCACTGAATTCACCTAGAAGGCTTTAATCCTAACTTTGTTAGGAACTCAAAGATAAATTCAAAATACTCTTTGTTTACCATACATTAACACACTTTGTGACATTAACATATATGAGCTTAGAGACAAGCAAGAAGACATACACAAGATACAAGATTGGGATTCAAGAATGTTTTCATTAACACAATCAGGATTAGCATACAATTGGCATGACACCAAGATGAGAAAAAGGCACCAAATCAGACCTCTATTAGTATATTACAGTCAAAAACCAGGGACCAAAAGCAATAAGATTTTGGAACCCTTACAAAATCTAAAATTCTGCAACTTATACCCCCTATTCATCTTGAAATCTGCAACAAGCTACAGATGACTAGGGTTAGGGTTTCAACCACCCAACCTGCTATAAATGGTCTAAAAAGTTATTACAGTGGCAGGAAACACAGGAAACTAGAATGGATCCACAATCATGAAATTCTTCTCTGCAAGTACAGGGGATCACAAAACTGGGCTCAAAAGGACACCCTGCAACATGCCTTGAGCACACAACCACCATGGTACAAGCTCTACAAACAATCCAACAGCACCCTGGACCACACCGCAAATAGCAAACCAGTCATTTCTCACCGAACAGGGTCAATTCTGCAATGAATTCCATAAATTTGGTACTTTTGGGTGCTAGAAGTTCTCAGAAAAATTTGAATTTGAACCACAACAGCTAAATCCTTGGCGCCTACAGAGAATGATGGCCCATGTTCAAACTGAGACCAGCCTTAAAAGACAACCGTCCGATCAAACCTCCTTCACGGCTTTATGATTTTCCTCTAAAAGTGGCCCCACCAGACTTAGCGAATTGGTGACAAAGGACCCTCGCTAATTCACTAAACATATCACACTTTTGCTAAACAACTTAGCGACTTCCCGATTACCATTCACGCAATTGCCAAACAAACTAGCAAATCCTCTTATCTTTTCGCAAATGCGCGACCACATGAAACTTTGTCGGCACCGCCAAATTTTACAACTCTGCCAAACACTAGACTGCACTTGGGCCATCCAGATGCCACATGTCACCATTTCATTTGCGGTTCATGCCTAGTCATACTAACATGGGACCCACTTTCCATAAGCCTTTGAAATGAATGGCTGGTGTAAGATCTCATGGCTCTGACAAATCGCATGAGAACTTAAGCCGACCGTTAGATCTATCCTTGTCACAAACCTTTCTGACAATGGCCCCACTTCGAACACACCCATCGGTACCCAATTGGATGGTGGGTGCATGATCGCATGGGGTGACAATATTCCATGCGATCACATGTCGACCATAAATCTTTTTATCTCTGACACCGGGCCCTGCTGACAAGTCACCACCACATGGACCAATCGGACTTGAGCTTTACCTTTTAGAGGATCGAACGGTTGTCACAAAAGCATGAAAAATAAACCTCGTGCATCTTCACCATGCAAACTTGTGGCAACCATCGATCCTGTCTGAACTTTAACCATGCTGGAAGCATGAGAAGGGACAAACTGCCAAGTACTCAGTGACTACGTGACTAACCATTCGCAAGTTCATGAGATGTTAGCAGATAACTGCCAATGTTTCAGAGATCACATGACTAACAGTCACCGAGTCACTGGATAGAAGATGTAACCACCCAGAAGCTTAGAGAATCAGCGACAAGAAACTTTGAAGGACTGGGCTCCACCATCCATCGCACCTGCATAGTTAAGACCAAGGTCGAAAACACACAAGATTTTTGACACAGAGAAAGACCGAAAACACATAGAGTTTTTAATGCCAAAGGATAAGAAAAAAAAAGCAGGAAGCACAGGGTTGAAAATAACAAAGGCCGAAAACACACAGACCGAAAACATCATGGACTTTCAGAAACACTATGGGTTTTCGACACTGTGGCAAATTTTGACAATATTTCCAGCAGACCTTAGAATTTGGATAACTTTTTGGATTTTATGATTCAGCATGTGCAAATTGGACCAGATCTTAGTGACAACACAAGGAACACAAGGTAGGACACAAACCATGAAACATTTGTAGGGAGGAGGTCATTTTCAAAGGATTTTTCTATGATAGAAAAATGGCCTAATAGTGGCTCTAGTTGGGGATGCATGTCTCTTGCAAGCATGGCAAGGACTTAGAATCAATGGTTAAAGCAAACCATCCCACAGGAAAAAAATTTTAGAGAGCAAGGAACAAGCAGGGCAATACAAGCAACAAGACCAGAATTGATAGACCAGCGCAAAACAGAGCAGGGGCAAGCAACCTATATACAGAGATTTACAATATTCACAAAAGGCTCAGGGCCCCAAAACTTTTGATCAGGTCTTTCCTCTATCAAACAAGTAATTTTCATCTCCACTTAGCAAAGGAAAGCTAAAAATACATTTCTCATCCATCCTGCCAAAAACACTGTGATCCACATTCAGCACATTATATAAAAAATGATCACCATACTCACCATCATCTGGGGAGATAGTGTCACTAAACTGCCAAGAATACTAATCACTTTGTGACATTGAAACATCACACTCTTCATTATCACTGACTTGGTGAAAAATAAAACACTGCTTCTCAATCCCATGGCTGGAAACATTTACAAATTGCTCATTAGTCTACAAAAAGGAATAAACCAGTTCTATCTCTTCACTTTGCAAACCAAGGTAGGACCTCTCAAAACAAAAATCTGATTGCATGAAGTTGGGAACATCTTGCTGATCACAAATTACATTAGCATCTTCTAAAAGGGAACAAGTATTGTTAGCTAATGACTTATTAGTCATTTGTAAATTTGAGAAAGCCCCTTCAGGCTTACCACATTTTCTAGCATCAGAATGTAAACAAGGACCACTGACATTAGGCTCTTGAAAAACTGAGTCCACACTAGCACACATATCATCATACTTATAAGATGCAACATCATCATTTAAAACTCTGTCATTCATGGAAGAAAAATATTCTGATTTCTCACAGCAGGAAGATAATATGCCATTATTTATATCTAGTTCACCTGAATCTGCAGCCTGCATGTCCTCTTCAAATAATGGATTGATATTTCCACGTAACATTCCTCTTTGATCATTGTGACAAAAAATGGGCTGATCATCATCAGAATCCTCATCATATAAGGCATTGGTAAACACCTTAAACTCACTACCCATTTTATTTTTGTGGAGACTCTCAGCATATGAAGAAAGATCAGAACCATATGAAGATTTATAGTCATTGTCACCATATTCAAACAAATTTGTACAATGCAAAAATTGAGATGCATTTTCATCTTCAAATTCAGAGAAAGAATTCATACCTTCACTTCCAAATGAACTTTCACTTTCATTGTTACTTTCTTCTTCCCATGTCGCATTTGACTCATATGAAGACACCTCAGCATCACTGCCTTCATCATTCTCTCTGCTAGTGCTGCATATATCATCCTCATCTGAGACAGGGGGTAAAAAATATTGTCCCACAACATCTTGTGTAAAGTATTGATAGTAGGGACTACCATCAATAACAGATTCCTTTTCTATTTCTTGATGATCACAAGTTCCATCATCAACACCAGCATCACAAGATTCATCATTCTTAAATGAACCCATCCATTTCTTAACTTTTTCTAGTGCTACATTTCTAATAGAGGCAGTCCAACCAATTGATTCAGGCATACTAAGCACTAAAAACATTTCAGTATACTAAAAATCTTGAAGCTCAATACCCATAAGAAGTTCATCACAAGCTATAAAAAATTTCTTATAGTATGAGTGGGATGACCCTTCTTTCCATTCCCCTATTGCACATCTTAAAATCCTTGTACAAGTTTTTTGGATTCTTTGACTTATTAGATAAATGTCTCTTTCTCTATCAACATTTCTAAGGTCTGACTGAAAACACCCAGACCTAGAAACATCATCCCAATCTATCAAAGCTGGAAACTCCATTTAATGTATTGACAACATAATACAACTTGTTCTCATGACAACACTTTTGTTCAAACCCATGCAACCAATGACTTTATTAAACCTCAACATATTTCTGATACTCATTACAAAACTAAAACTTTTATCCAGAAATATGATCAAACCTTCAAGACTGACTTCCCTTTTCAACAGTGACTTCTTCACCTAATTAGGGACTGTTCTTGCTTATTGAAATAACATTACCTGGAGATGTTGTGAATGCTGCAAAATATTGATCTAAAGTCTCCTCCAAACCACCTTTAAAACTTTGGTAGAGCCACCACCACTTTGCAGAGGACAAATCTACAACAGCTGAGGACCTCTTCAACTCTGAACCTTCTTCAAAACCAACAATCACAAGACAACCTCACAGGATAACTGCTTGTCAGGACTGCAAATGTATCACACTTGTTATAAAACACTGACCAAATAGAGACTTAGAGTCACCACTCAACACTTAGTGAGAAAATATTACAAATTTATTTTGTTCATTTGACTCTGTAACTTCAACCAAGACCCTGAGATGATCCAGCCAAGCAAAGAAGCTTGCTGTCTTTCACTTCTTCCCCAGCAGAGTCACCATTTTGTTGGTGACTCGGATGGGCCAAACCAATCTGGTCAAAAGATATGATATTGCAAAATTTGTAACCATAACCAGAGCTCCTTAATAGGTTTTCCTTATGTTCTCCCTAGTAGAGTCACCATTTTGTTGGTGGTGGATTATTCCCTTTGATCTTCAACTTGTAGATTTACACTTTGGTGGATAATGTAAATGAAACTCTGACTCTATCACCACTCCAAAGTCCACAAGGAAGAGGGCCAATTGACAAGGATCAAAGGATCCTTCTACACTTTGAGCATCAATGCTTAGGTGGGTGTACCCTTGACTCACTTCTCTAAAAGAGTCTAAAACAATATTCCACTGTATCTCATATAAGATTGTTAAAGATATATCAAATAATGTTTATGTTTGTGTGGTTGTTAACCATGACTTCAAAAGAAAGGACCAGTGCCTTATCCCAGGGCTAGGAGTCACCCAACTGTATACTTCAACTAAATACCTTAAGTCAAACACAATGGAAACCGGGGTAAGTGCTTTGCCTATTACCCCTTTCCCTCAAGCACAAGGACATCAAATTCTATACCTAGCTACAAACTCACTAAATTCACCTAGAAGGCTTTAATTCTAACTTTTTTAGGAACTCAAAGATAAATTCAAAATACTCTTTGTTTACCATAAATGAACACACTTTGTGACATTAACATATATGAGCTTAGAGACAAGCAAGAAGACATACACAAGATACAAGATTGAGATTCAAGAATGTTTTCATTAACACAATCAGGATCAGCATACAATTGGCATGACACTAAGATGAGAAAAAGGCACCAAATTAGAACTCTATCAGTATATTATAGTAAAAAACCAGGGACCAAAAGAAACAAGATTTTGGAACCCTTACAAAATCCAAAATTCTGCAACTTATACCCCCTAGTCATCTTGAAATCTGCAACAAGCTACAGATGACTAGGGTTAGGGTTTCAACCACCCAACCTGCTGGAAATGGTCTAAAAAGTTATTACAAGGGCGGGAAACATAGGAAACCAGAATGGATCCACAATCATGAAATTCTTCTCTGCAAGTATAGGGGATCACAAAATTGGGCTCAAAAGGACACCTTGCAACATGTCTTGAGCACACAACCACCATGGTACAAGCTCTACAAAAAATCCAATAGCACCCTGGACCACACCGCAAATAGCAAATAAGTCATTTCTCACCAAACAGGGTCAATTCTGCAATGAATTCCATAAATTTGGTACTTTCTAGCACTGGAAGTTCTCAAAAAAATTTGAATTTGAACCACAACGGCTAAATCCTTGGCACTTGCAGAGAATGACGACCCATGTTCAAACTGAGACCAGCTTTAAAACACAGCCGTCCGATCAAACCTCCTTCACAACTTTATGATTTTCTTCTAAAAGTGGCCCCACCAGACTTAGCGAATTGGTGACAAAGGACCCTCGCCAATTCGCTAAACATATCGCACTTTTGCTAAACAACTTAGCGACTTCCCGACTACCGTTCACGCAATCGCCAAACAAACTAGTGAATCCTCTTATCTTTTCACGAATGTGTGACCACATGAAACTTTGTCGGCACCACCAGATTTTACAACTCCACCAAACACTAGACTACACTTGGGCCCGCCAGATGCCACATGTCACCATTTTATTTATGGTTCACACCTGGTCATACTGACATGGGACCCACTTTCCATAAGCCTTTGAAATGAACGGTTTCAAATCACATGAGAACTTACGCTGACAGTTAGATCTATCCTTGTCACAGACCCTTCTGACAACGGCCCCACTTTGAACACACCCATCGGCACCCAATCGAATGGTGGGCACATGATCGCATGGGGTGAGAATATTCCATGTGATCACACACCGATCATAGATCTTTTTATCTCTGACATCGGGCCCCACTGACAAGTCTGACAAGTCACCACCACATGGACCAATCAGACATGAGCTTTACCTTTTAGAGGATCAGATAGTTGTCACAAAAGCATGAAAAATAAACCTCGTCCATCTTCACCATGCAAACTTGTGGCGACCATTGATCCTGTCCAAACTTTAACCGTGCTGGAAGCATGAGAAGAGACAAATTGCCAAGCACTCAGCGACTACGCGACTAACCGTTCGCAAGTTCATGAGATGTTAGCAGATAACCACCAATCTTTCAGAGATCATACGACTAACAGTCGCCAAGTCACTGGATAGAAGATGTAACCGCCTGGAGACTTGGAGAATTAGTGACAAGAAACTTTGAAGGACTGGGCTCCACCATCCATCACACCTATGCAGTTAAGACTAAGGTCGAAAACAGACAAGATTTTTGACACAGAGAAAGACCGAAAACACATAGAGTTTTCGATGCCAAAGGATAAGCACACAAAAGCAGGAAGCACAGGGTCGAAAACAATAAAGGCCAAAAACACACAAACCAAAAACATCACGAACTTTCAGAAACACTGTGGGTTTTCGACACTTTGGCAAATTTTGACAATATTTCCAGCAGACCTTAGAATTTGGATAACTTTTTGGATTTTATGATTCAACATGTGCAAATTGGACCAGAGCTTGGTGACAACACAAGGAACACAGGGCAGGACACAAACCATGAAACATTTGCAGGGAGGAGGCCATTTTCAAAGGATTTTGCCATGACAGAAAAATGGCCTAACACATACAACATATCAATATTGAAAAAAAAAATTCCAATTAGACCATTCTTAGAGAAATGTAATGGTCACTAGTAGTGCTACAAAACCTTAACATGATTAATTTATTAAATTAAAATATTATATATTTTATACAAATTTTATAGAATAAATATATTTATGAATCATTGTTTAAAATTATTCATAAAAGGTTATTCCAATTTTCTTTAGACACCAATCTCTTAGAAACTCATAAAGTCAATAATTGAGACTAGTATAAAAATCAATTATTCTAAGGATGGTGAATGAGAACGACATAAGAAACAATGGAAGAGTAGTTGCCAGACCCCTATATGCCTTTTCATTTACTCTTTATATGTCTTAACCTATTTATACTGGATGTTCATGTGTGTGTGATGGATTACATATGGGGATTTATCTAGGACTTTTTATGAAGACATTTAATAATTTATGTTTGAGATCATTATTTATCCTTTATTTATGATCTATGATGATGATCATGTTCTTTCTTAAATGATGTACTAATGTGTACTAACCCATTTATCTAAAGATGCTTTGATTATTGTTGTGCCTATGTTACTAATTCATGTTGATTCTTGTATAATGTGTTTGCATGATGTTGGATTATGTCACATTTCTCATTGGTGAGAACCATATGATGTCACAAATCCCGTTAACTGATTATTATCATTTGACATGATATGTATGTATGTATGTATGCACATATATTATTGTCATGATGTATCTATATACAAGTACCATGCATCAAATCCACCTAATTTTACAAGTCCCAACATGCCTTCATATTCTTGATGGAGTTTGAAAATGGAGATAGAAAAAAGGCACGACCCAAATTAGCCTAGCCTAGTCATCATTCTACTTCAGGATGATTATACCTTTAGTCACCTTTTTAGATTGTTGAGTGGACAAATCTAGTTTCTCTTAGATCGTTCTCTTTTAGTTGGTTTGATTTTGTTAGTATTATAAGGCACTCAGAGTGGGGGTGAATCAATGCATCCATAAATAATTTTTTTTTAACAATAATCATCCATAATATCCAACATGCAAATGATAATTTTAATATTAGTTACCTTGTTAGAGGGAGAAAACCACGTGTATGAATGATGCCCATAAATTTTACTGGTGCACTAATGAAATCTGTCATGATAGGAGCAATTTAAAAAAATATTCAAAGGTTATACCTGGTTAAGAGTATTAATAGCCAAGTTAAGAACTACAATAGTCTTGTTAAATACTACCATGTCAAGGGATTTAAAACTCCTTCTGAGAGTTCACCTTGTTAGACAATTTATACTTCAGATCCTATTAAGGATCTTTCTCACTCTGTTAGAAGTGACTTTGTTAAGGTATTTTAGATACAAACTTGTTAGGGATTTCCTTGAGATAGACTCAAGAATAAAATGATCTGATAATGACACTTCCTGTCTGACAGATCCACTTTAGTACTAATCATAACACCGCTTAAACATCAACAACTTCTTCCTTCAACTTCACACATTCAAATCCTCCTATCGCATCGCCACATCATTACCCTAAAACTTGATTTCATCAAAGCCTTGTGTCAAAAACCATTTTACCCACTGACAAAAAATGCAAAACCAATCACACCAAAATGCATTAGTCAACCAAAAAAGTCAACACAACATTAATTAAGTCATAAATTTAAAACATTTATTAACTCAAAAATGACCGGTTGACTGATTTAATCAAACACACTTTGTTTGTCCTCTATTCTTACTGCTAGTGCCACTTCAATCCTCAATAACCTAGTGAATTCTTCAAACTAAATAATGTGATTGTAGATGTAGTCAAAATGCCTCTATAGATAATGTATGTATGATTTCACACCTTAACTCAATCTCCAACTCTAGATCTGGTCACATGTGCCTTGCATACTATATATCTTCTTATTGATCGACTAAACACTTAGTTGCTTCTCAAATTTGATCCTTCCATATGATTGGGAAATCTGATCTCTTGTCATCAATAGATCGTATTTCCAGTAATGAAAATGCCACAATAAAATCATGTGACCAAAACACATATCACCTAAATCAAATGCCAATAATCTCCCCCTTGGCATTGATGGAAACATTTAGAAAAAACTTGCTAAGTGCCAAAAATCTCCCCAAAAAAACATATACCATATAGTGGGAACTACAAATATGTAATCATATACATGCTAAAGATCTTAGACAATTTTTTTATTTGCATCCTTATACTACTCTCCCCCTACACTATTCTCCCACTTTGACAACAATGACAAAGGTGGTACAAGATATACAAACACTAAAATTTAATTAATCAAGAGTATATAGGAGCATATATAAATAAAAGTCTACTTAATATCTCATGGGAAGTAGTCTTCAAAGTTTCCATTCTATGACCCATGACTTGTATATATTTTCCATAATAAGTATACGTGCATGAAGAAAAAATTGTAATTCCTCAAATCCATCAATTGGTTTTACAAGTCAAGGTGTTAAGGCTTGCTCAACTTCCTACAAACTCTATTGTAGGATATCCATTTTAGGAATAAACACACTATGTAGCTCTATCAAGTTTCCAATTCTTTTATTTTGTTAACCCATGTAGTTTTTCAATTTCTGATTTATCTTTCCTACATCAATTCCAAAACATGTTGTAGTCATATGAATGGGATAAAAGTTTTGTGACAACAACTTCAACTCCTGGTCAACTTCACTCTTTTTCTTTTCAAGATCTTTCATGAAATGGGAAAAATAAAAAATAGACTTTAGTGTCTTACCTCCTTCAAGCAGTGCATCCTTCATTGACTTCATATCCAATGTAATTTGAGTGTTCCTTTTTCCAGCAATGGACTGTGGTAACTTTTATGATTTTTTCTTCACATAATATTTTTCTTCTTTATCAATAGTTTCATCCCCCAAACTTTTTATCTCATCATTGGTGGGAGTAACTAGATGTTATAATTGTTAAAAAGTAAAGTCCACCAAGATAACAGGGGGGGTGAATTAGTTATCTGATAAAAACAACTTTTACTAACCTTAAATTAAATTTGAAACATGTAATCAACATAAACAGTAACCACATAAAGATAAACATACACGATGACTATTGGAAACTATAATTTAAATAATTTTTATATTGTCATTGATGTCAAACCTTAACTAGTAAGACAACTGCTATCTAGGATAGTACCATATCTATTAATTGATGAAGAGGATTAGGGAAAGAAGATAACAAGAGAATCTAAGGAAAGGTTGAGTTATTTGATACTTCATTGGGTACTTGATTAGTTGACACATTGATAAGATAATGTATTGTTTATCTAAGTAAGAAGAAAGATTGAAGAGGTAGGCTTAACTGAGAAAAAGTGAAGGAATCTAGTTTAAGCCAAGTGATGGTAGTGTCAACCGAGTGCCAATATATGCTGAGTAAATTTAGTGTTGACCAAACATCAATAATTGTTGAGTGACATGAAATTACCAAGAAAAGACATTTTTTGCCAAGGAAGACATTTTGTAGAGATGACCGTGTTACACAATGACGACCAAGGAGAATAACACAATATTGACCGAGTGTCAGTAATTTTCATTTGGAGAAAGAATTGAGTTTCCTAGCCGATATAGTTGAATTCTTGGGATATGTAAATCTTGTTGACTTTATTAATGAATTGTATGGAGCATTTAATGCATGGTAAATCATTTTATTATGGATTTAATGATAATTTTGGAGATGTATCTAGAAGGAAGGATTCGATGAATCTTACCTAAACCTAAGATCTATAGAGGAGATTAAGCAGAAAAAGATGGATCTACCTAATCGAAGAGGTATAAAGGTAAACCAAATTGTGACGTTACAACATGGGCTTAAGTGGTTGATGTTATTGATTGATAAGTCTAAGAAGAAGGCTGAAGGTGAAATTATGAAGAAGTTGAATAGAGTTGTGATTGCTTCAAGAAAATTCCGAGTAGATCAGTGATAGAGATGGAAATGAAGGCTAGTCAGTAAATCAACATATATGTGAGAGAAGTGGATCTATATTTTCAAAGTGACTTGTATGTTTTTTTGATAAAAAAACATTGTTACTTTCTAGCCATTGTATTAGTCTAAATCCTTTAATTAAGGTTGACCTAACAGTCATTGTATAAATCCTTTAATCGAGGAGGAATTCTAATGGAATGTTCTTAAATCCTTTAACCATGTCACTTTTGAAAGTGTTTAAATCCTTTACCAAGGTCACACCTAGTAGTCTATTTGTAGTCCTTTAATAGGGTTGTCTTTTCATAGAGCTCACTTCAGAAGAGTGAAATATCAGTAGCATGTTACAAAGCTTGGTTTTTCCCTAGTTGGGTTTCCACTATAAATCCTGGTGTTATACTTGTGTGAATGTTTTTGATGCAGGAGCATCTCAGGTCCTTGGTAATCCTGTGTATCCAAAACATATTTGAGTTTGTTTGTGTTGCTTAGTTCCTTCTTTCACTGAGTTGGTTCGGTATTGCTCAGTTTCCTTTATTCGCTAGTGTTGGTTAGTTATCTCTCTAGCACTTGATTTCCTTGCTTATCGAGTTGTTTGTTTTGGATTTCTTTTGAGGTTGACTTGTGCATTTAATTTGGGTCATAGATTTAATGTTGGTATCCATCCTTGGGAAGTGCATAGACCTAGATCTAGTCATTCCTTCTGTTAATTATGGATCTGAAGGCCGACTTGGCTCTATAGCCTCTTGTATAAATGTAGTTATTTGGTTAGATTTTAGGAGTTAGTTTTGATAGAAGATAGAAGATAAAATATTGGAAATTATCTATAGATCCTTGCATGTTGGAGGACTTCTGTACTTGATTGTAATATCTAGCCAAAACCATGAAGGCCTTATAGCATGACATGTATGAATCAATTTGAAGATAATATATGAAAGTTTTCTACATTTTCTCTCCCATTATTGTGTGTTATTGCTTCCATGTGTTTTTGAGCAAGGTGGATCAGGTTAGGGTGTGCCATTTCTGGTCCCTCCTTTCCTACCCTTGCATCAGGTGGTATTAGAGCGATGTTAGATCTGGATCTAGGCTTGTGAATCTAGATTTCAAGGTTCCTTCTTGTGAAGCCCTAATTGAATTATTGTGGGGTAGCAGATTGTGATCTGACCTACAATTATAGAGGGTTTTCAAGATGGTTCATGGGAGGTGAGATGTGGATCTAGGATTGGAATACATGTTGAGACAACTTGCTGCTAGATTAGAAGCTGTTTAAACAACCCAAAAAAGAGGAAGACATCTTGAAGATGTTAGTGATGATGAAATTGAGGTAGAACAAGGTGATGTAGAACCTGGACCTATGATGGATTAGGGAAAGGAAATATTCTTGAAGGCTTTGACAAGTCTAAAGTCTACACCACACTTTAATCCTCTTGAGTATGGTGGAAAATTGGATTCTGATGAATTGGTGGATTGGATCACTGAGATGGAAAAATACTTTGAGTATGAAAATATACCTGAGGAAAAGAAGGTGAAAATTGCAAGCACAAAGTTGAAAAGTCATGCATCCTTATGGTGTGAACATCTGCAGCTGGACAGAAAGAGGAAAGGTAAAGACAAAATCAAGGTATGGAGTAAAAAGGTGAATAAATTGAAAGGAAAGTTCTTACCTTGTGATTATCAGATTAACCTAGTTAGGTGAATGCAAAGTTTAAGGTAGAAAGATAGCGTGGTAAATGAATATACTAAGGAATTCTATAGATTAGATATCAGATCTGGACATGATGAAGATGATGTGGAAAGAATTGCTAGATACCTAAATGGTTTGAGAGTTTCCATCCAAGAAGAAATTAGTTTGGTCAAATTGGAGAACATTGAAGAGGCTTATCAATTTGCATTGAAAGATGAGGAGAAATTAAATAAGAGGCATGAGAAAAGACAAAGAGGTAGAGGTGGTAGATTCCCTAGAGGAAGAGGTAGATTACATGGTGAAAATAGTAGATCTAAACCAGAAAAGACAACTTTGGATAAAGGCAAGACTGAGTGGAAAGGTGAAAGTTCATCTAGAGGCAGAGGCAGTAACTACCGAGGTGGTTATAACATAGGTGGTTTCTGAGGAACTTGTTACAATTATGGAGAAGAAGGACATAGATCATTTGAGTGTAAACATGCAAGTACAAAGGTTGGTAGTAGTAGAAATTCTTTGGTGCAAGAAGAGTCACTGAATGAATCTGAGAAGGAAAATAACTTGATGGTAAGAAGATCACTTTGGAATGAGGGTAAAAAGGAAGATATAGTAAGGAAAAGTTTGTTCAAGATTAGATGTAGAGTTTTTGACAAATTTTGGAATGTAATCATTAATAGTGGTAGCTCAGAGGATCTGGCATCTGAGGAGATGGTTACAAAGTTGCAGTTGAAAAGGTTAGAACATCTGAAACCCTATCAGATTTCATGGATCAAAGATGAGCATACACTCTTGGTAAGTGAACAATGTTATGTGAATTTGAAAATTGGAATTTACTATGATAAGGTGTTATGTGATATCATGCCTATGGATTGTTATCATATTTTGTTGGGTAGACCTTGGCAATATGATAGACTTGCTATATATGATGGAAGATTGCATAAGTATACTATTTGGGCTAATGGAAGAAGACAAATCTTGTTACCTTTGATGGAAGAACCTGTTAGTAATGTTTGCACATCTATGAAAGTTTTCTTGATGGAAGGAAGAAAGTTTGTTAAGGATTTGAAGAAGAATGATATATGCTTTCTTGTGATTCCTAAAAAACCGAGTAAGAAAATAGAGGATAATGTCCCTAAAGAGATTGATAAGTTACTCATTGAGTATAGTGAAATCATTTCTGATAATGTACATGATGGTTTTCTATTGAAGAGAAGAATTGATCATTGCATGGATCTCATCCTTGGAGCTAGTTTACCAAATAAGGCACCTCAACGGTTAACACCTACCAAGAATCAAGAATTGAACTGATAGATTCAAGAATTGTTACAGAAAGGTATGATCAGAGAAAGTTTGAGTCCTTGTGTAGTACCTGTGGTATTGTGATGCAAGGGAATTCTAGGGTACTCGATGAATCTGCATGGGAGGTGTGTGTTTGGCCGGTGTTGGTTGTAGCCTTGATCGACAATCTTCGTCATTGAAGGAAGCTCAGTCACTGAAGGAACTTGGTATTCTTTGGAGCTCAGTGAAAGTGTTACTCAGTGATGCCTATGGTACTTGGTCAACACTGGTGCTCGGCGATGCTTGGCATGCTCAGTTATTTCTCTATTGCTCGGTAGTTCTAGTTTACCGACTGGAGTTCTATGTGATTTGTTGGGCCAACTTGGTGCATTTATTGTTGGTAGCTATTGTTTCAAGCCAACATGTTGAATTAAATATTTGTAAGGCTATTTTAAAGCTGACTTGTATTGAATTTAATATTTGTTGGGGGGAGTTAATGGTTTCATCCAGCCGACTTGTGGCTGATGATTAGTATTTATAGGATGTTTGGGGTAGTTGTTTTGAAGGACTTAGAGGTCGTAGATCTGGATGACTTGGAGACTTAGCAAATCAGATTAGAGATTCTGAAAGTTGGAGTTGGTGAAGTTTTGGAAAAGATCTTGCATGATCTTGCATATCAGATTATTTTTCAAAGATGAACTATCTAAGATTGTATTGGTTCCATTAGGATCTTGAAGAACTTTTTTCTGATTGTAATTGTCCCTAACTTGGAAGGCCTTACAACCAGGCATGTTAATGAAAATTGAGTTGAAACATCTTGTTGTGTTGAGTTTTCCACTGTGTAATTATGATGCTATAAGGCTGGATTATCCTTAAATGGATCCTCCTTGCCTTGGTTTGCATCATATTGGCACCTAAGAAAAATGGAGAATGGTGAATGTGCACTGATTCTAGAGAAATCAACAAGATAACAGTGAAGTATAGGTTTCCTATACCGAGAATGGATGATATAATGGATAGTTTGACTGGAGCAAAGTATTTTAATAAAATTGATTTGAAAAGTGGATGTCATCAGATTAGAATTAGAGAAGGTGATGAATGGAAGACTACTTTCAAGATGAAAGAAGGTTTGTATGAGTGGTTGGTTATACCTTTTGGTTTAACTAATGCACTAAGTACTTTTTTGAG
Organism: Chamaecyparis obtusa; assembly: GCA_027943335.1. NCBI lineage: Eukaryota > Viridiplantae > Streptophyta > Pinopsida > Cupressales > Cupressaceae > Chamaecyparis > Chamaecyparis obtusa. The sequence continues at coordinate 2,156,163 of BSBK01003715.1, forward strand.
ATTGATGAATGAAGTTGTGAAGAAATTCTTGGGTAAGTTTATGATTGTATATCTTGATGATATTCTAATATTCATTAAGACTAGAGAAGAATAGTTGTTTCATGTTAGACAAGTTTTGAAGAGATTGAAAGAAGAAAAGTTGCTAATAAATCTAAAAAAAGTGTTCATTCATGAAAGAGGAGATTGTATATTTGTGATTTGTAATTTCAGCTGAGGGTTTGAAAATGGATCCTGAAAAGGTTGAAGCTATTTTGAATTGGCCTACACCTAAGAATGCTAGTGAGGTAAGCTCATTTGATGGTTTGGTAAGTTTTTACTAAAAGTTCATTAGGAATTTCAGTTCAATTTGTAATGCTATGACATAGACTATGAGAGGAGATAAAAGAGAATTCAAGTGGACATGTGGAGCTGAAAAAAGTTTTGAGACTCTAAAGCAGAAGGTTGTTGAATTGCCTATTTTGGCATTGCCTAATTTCAATAAGGTATTTCAAGTGGAATGTGATGCAAGTGGAAGTGCAATTGGAATTGTGTTGAGTCAAGAAGGTAAACCTGTTGCTTTCTTTAGTGAAAAGTTGAATGATGCCAAAAGGAAATATTTTGTGTATGATCAAGAATTATATGTTATTGTTCAAGCCTTGAAGAAATGGAGACATTATTTGATACTCAGTGAATTTGTGTTGTATATCGATCATAAGGCTTTACAGTATTTAGGTAGTCAGAATAAGTTGAATCAAAGACATATGAAATGGGTTGAGTATTTTTAGAGTTATACATTTGTGATAAAGCATAAGAGTGGAGTCACTAACTGAGTTGCTAATGCATTGAGTAGAAGGAGATCTTTGATGACTGAGACGAAAATTGAAGTTTTAGGCTTTGATGACATGAGAGATTCTTATGAATTTGATCTTGATTTTTCTAAGATGTGGAGAAAGTGCAGAGCACCTATTCAAGATCAACATAGTACTAAATGGGATAAATATTTTATGCAAGGAGGTTTGTTGTTTAAAGGTATTCAGTTGTGTATACTGAAAGGACCAATGAGAACTAATTTGATAAAGGAGAAACACATGAGTGATTTGGCTATACATTTTGGTGTTGATAAGACATTTAATTTTCTTAAGGAGAAATACTTTTGGCCATAGTTGTATAAAGATGTTCAGAAATTTGTGAAAAGTTGTGGAGTTTGTCAAGTTGCAAAAGGAGTTACTCAGAATAATGGATTGTATACATCGATTTCTGTACCTAAGAAACCTTGGATTGACATCATTTTGGATTTTTTTCTTGCCTTATTAAAGACAATAAGAGGTAATGATTCTATATTTGTTGTTGTGGATAGATTTTCTAAAATGTCACATTTTATACCTTGTAGAAAGGCATCAGATGCACAAGATGTAGAATATCTTTTCTTTAAGGAAATTATCAAATTGCATGGATTACCAAGGAGTATTATCTCTAACTGAGACAGTAAATTTGTTGGATACTTTTGGAAGACTCTTTGGAGAAACTTGGGTATTGAGTTAAAATATAGTTCTAAATTTCATCCAAAACCGATGGACAAACAGAAGTTGGGAATAGAAGCTTGGGAAATATTTTGAGATGTTTAGTTGGAGACACACCAAATAATTGGGATTCTTTGTTGGCACAAGGAGAGTTTGCATACAATAATTCAGTGAATAGGAGTAATAGAAAAACACCTTTTGAGATTCTAAATGGCATACAACCGAGAGGTATATCAGATTTGAGAGACATTGTCAATGAAAGAAAGAGAAGTGCTGAAGGAGTAAAAATTTTTGAGTACATGAAGACATTGCATGAAGATGTGAAGCTTAAGATGGAAAAGAGTAATCAGAAATACAAAGACAGAGTTGATAGATCAAGAATACATAGGACTCTTGATGTTGGTGATGAAGTGATGGTCCATTTGAAGAGAGGGAGATTTCCTATTGGAACATATGGGAAGCTGAAGATGAAGAAGTTTGGACCTTGCAAGATTTTGAGAAAATTTGATAGTGGAAATGCATATGAGATTGAGTTACCTGATGAAATGGATATATCACCTATATTCAACATTTCTGATTTGTATGAGTTTCATGAACCTGATGAAGACATGATAGTACCGATGGATTATCCTAAGAAATAGAATGAAGAAGTTGAAAATATTTTGGAGCAAATAATAGGTAGAAGTACAAGAGGAAAATAGTATATGGAATATCTGGTAAAGTGGAAGAATAGACTGATTGAAGATAGTTCATGGATTTCATAGTCTGAGTTGGATGTAGCTTAGATCCATACCTATTTCATGATTCAGAGAATCATTTAAAAGAACCCTACATGTCTGATACAGGAGCATCTTGTGTCCTTGGCAATCCTGTGTCACCAAAACATATTTGAGTTTGTTTGTGTTGCTCGGTTCCTACTTTGACTGAGTTGGTTCGATGTTGCTCAATTTTCTTTATTCATCAGTGTTGGTTGATTATCTCTCTAGTGCTCGATGAATTTCCCTAGCGCTCAGTGATGCTTGTTTAGCGCTTGGTTTCCTTTCTTACCGATTTTTTTGTTTTGGATATCTTTTATGGCTGACTTGTGCATTTAATTTGGGTCATGGATTTAATGTTGGTATCCATCCTTGGGAAGCGTATGGACCTAGATCTGGTTGTTGCTTCCATTAATTATGGATCTGAAGGCTGACTTGGCTTGGTAGCCTCTTGTATAAATGTAGTTGTTTGGTTAGAGTTTAGGAGTCAATTTTGATAGAAGATAGAAGATAAAATATTGGAGATTACCTATAGATCCTCGCATGTTGGAGGACTTCTGTACTTGATTGTAATATCTCACTGAAACTAGGAAGGCCTTACAACCCAGCATGTATGAATCAATTTGAAGATAATATATGAAAGTTTTCTACATTCTCTCTCCCAATGTTGTGTGTTGTTGCTTTTGCATGTTGTTGAGAAAGGTGGATCAGGTTAGGGTGTGCCATTTCTAGCCCCTCCTATCCTACTCTTGCGTCAATTTTTGATGTGAATGTTTTTATATTCTACAAGTTAATTACTTTTGGATAGTAGATTGCATGTTATATGTTTCAGATATATGTTATAGAGATCAAGTATAGTGGAAATGCATATGAGATTGAGTTACCTGATGAAATGGATATATCACCTATATTCAACATTTCTGATTTGTATGAGTTTCATGAACCTGATGAAGACATGATAGTACCGATGGATTATCCTAAGAAATAGAATGAAGAAGTTGAAAATATTTTGGAGCAAATAATAGGTAGAAGTACAAGAGGAAAATAGTATATGGAATATCTGGTAAAGTGGAAGAATAGACTGATTGAAGATAGTTCATGGATTTCATAGTCTGAGTTGGATGTAGCTTAGATCCATACCTATTTCATGATTCAGAGAATCATTTAAAAGAACCCTACATGTCTGATACAGGAGCATCTTGTGTCCTTGGCAATCCTGTGTCACCAAAACATATTTGAGTTTGTTTGTGTTGCTCGGTTCCTACTTTGACTGAGTTGGTTCGATGGATTCACCCATTCTCTTTTTGTTCTAAATAATTCTAACAATTAGTATAAGAATTTTTGGTGCTTACAGAGAAAATTTTAAAGGTACTTGAAGCTAATGATCAAGATGTATAGAAAGGAGGTACTAAAGTTGAACAAAGATAACTTCCCTTCATAGAAAAGTCTGATGAAATTGTACCTAGCTGCTATTGGTGATTCGACAAAGTACTATGTGGAACATGACTATGTTATACCTACTACACCTTTGACTATCGAGGAGATGAAAGGAAAAAAAGAACATAATCAAGCAATGTTGGAGATTGCATTTGCCTTAAGCTATCCTGAATTTGAAGATATCAAAGATTGCAACTATCTATGGTGGTGATAGAAATATACTGAGAGCAAAATTTGAAAGTTTGAGAGGTAAGTTTTATGAAATGAAAATGAAAGAAGGTGAAAATATTGCTCAGCACTGTGGTAGAATTAAGGAGGTAGTGAATGCTATAAGAGGAGCTAATGGAAACATTGATGATGAGACTATTATTGGTAAGGTATTGAGAACTTTTCTTCCTATCTATGCTATAATAATTTCCACAATTCAAGAATCAAGATGTAACCCTGGTAGTGTTCTAACTCTGGAAAGTCTTGTTAGTAAGCTTACTACTTTTGAGCTATCTAACTATGATAACTACATTGTTTCTAATGTTGAATCTGCATTCAAGTCACAAGTGGTTTTGCATAAGTTTAAAAGTGAAAAATAAAAATGTGTGAAAAGTAATAGTGACAGTGACAATGAAAGTGACACTTCTGATGAGGAACTAGATGATCTTGAGGCACTCATGGCTGGAAGACTATAAAGAGGAAAAGGGAAATATAAAGGTAAACTTCCTATAATTTTTTTTCTTGTAACAAAGTTGGCCATATTGTAGCAAGATTTGCTGACAAGATTGACAAGGATGAGAGAAGAGAAAGAAAGTACAAGGACAAGAGAAATGATAGAGATCACCGAAGGTACAAAGACTAAAAAGACAAAGGTAAGAAATCCTTCTATATTGCTAAAGAGGAAACTGACAGTGACACTAGTGAATCTGATGAATGTGATATTGAAGTAGTTTATGTTTCTATGAAAGATAATTCTGATGAAAATGAGAAAAATACACCTATCTCTTATGTGAGTAAAGGTGATAAATGGATTATTGATAGTGGTTTCTCACATCACATGACTAGTGATAAAAGTAAATTTGAAACCCTAAATCATTAGAAAGGTAGAAGTGTTAATTTTTGTAATGATGTACCATGTCCTGTGAGAGGTAAAGGATCAATTAAGCTAATAGATAAGATCACATGTGAAAATACTTATTAGGTTGAAGGTCTTAACTATAATTTTCTAAGTGTTTCACAATTGAAAAATAATGGTTACCGAGTGGAATTTCATCACAAGAAGGCTAAAATATTTGATGCCACCAATAAACTAATTGGAAGTGGAGAACAGACAAAAGGTAACTTGTTCTATCTAGACCTATCTAAAGAAACATGTTTGTTTGCACAATTTGATGATGTATGGCTATGACATAAGAGGTTGTGTCATGTGAATTTTAACAATCTGGTAAATATTAGTAACCAAAAAAAAGTTAGAGGTTTTCCAAGATTGAAGAAAAATGATAATGTGATGTGTAAACAGTGTCAATTGGGAAAAATGACAAAGTCTAGTTTTAAGAGCAAGACATATATACTTCTGAAAATATTTTTGAATTGGTTCATACTGACCTTTGTGGACCTATGGGTGTATAAAATTATTGCGGTGATAAGTATTTTATTATGTTTGTTGATGACTACACTAGGATGATGACTGTAATATTTTTGAAATAAAAATCTTATGTTTTTTAGTTGTTTAAGTGGTATTTGGCAAAATTTGAAAAGGAAATAGGTAAAATCTTGAAATGTTTGAGATCTAACTAAGGTGGAGAGTTGATATCAAATGAGTTCAATCTTGATGGAATATGGATGAAGTGACTGAGAGGGGGGGGGGTGAATCAGTCAACCATAAAAACACTTCACAATTAATTCTTTGCATATCCCTTAGGATATCTTAACATTGTTATCTGTTTAAGCACTCGGTAAATAGATTGCAGTAACTTTGAAGATGCAGAAAGTATTAGCAATATTATCTTTAGATATTCATCAGCACATGTATATGATTGAGAAAGCAATTAAGAACACAAGAGACACAAGATTTAACGTGGAAACCCAATATGGGAAAAACCACCAATGTATCTAGATACTGATTTTCACTTTTCTGAAGTGATGCCCGGTTAGAAGCCAACCCGGTAAAAGGTTACAAAACACACTGTTAGGTGTGACCTTGTTAGAGGATTTAAAACACCCTGCTAGGAGTGGCCTGGTAAGAGGTCTTGAAAACAATTCAATGGAATTGTCACCTTGTTAGAGGATTTACATTATGGTTGTTAAACCAACTCGGTTAAGAGATTTAGAATTCACTGTTACAATGATAAGAAGGTAACAATGAAAAAGATGACCTGTATAATAATGCAACTGTCTTGCTGATTATAGATCTCTGTTCTGCATAAGTCTGATCTTTTCTGATCGAATAAATCTCTGCTGCTCCTCAAGGATATCTGAACATCCTTCACAAATTCGCATATACCTTTCCTTCTTTTCTTCTGTCAATCTTCTGCTGTGTATATTTTTTATTTTCACATTTGACCTTTTATTTATATGATTTTAGATTTGTCAAATTGACATTATTTAGTATAACAGTCGGCTGAATTAAGCAAACTCTATTTGCAAAAATCCTTCAAGGGCCGACAGTGCTCGGTGACCATAACTTTCTATAATCTTTCAGAGACCGAGGGAACTCGGTAAACACCGACAATCTTTTCCTTCGATAACCAACTGAACTTGGTAAACACTAACTTTTCTTCGGTGACCAACTGAACTCAGTAAATACTAAACTTTCTTCGATGACCGAATGAACTCGGTAAACACTAGATTTTCTTCGATGACCGACTGAACTCGGTAAACACTAAAATTTCTTTGGCAACCGAGTGAACTCGGTAGACACTACTTTTCTTTGATAACCGAGTGGACTCGGTAAGCACTAATATTCCTGTCTGGCAGACCGACTGAGCTTGGTAGAAACTGATTGCTGCAGACTATGACATTGTGTGACATCAAAGATAATACATAATTGAGTAGCAATTTCCTTCAGACAATTGTTTCCAACAATCTCCCTCTTTGGCATTGATGGCAACATAATATGTCATATCATAAGAAATTTGAAAGGGTTAGCTCGGTTTAGATTCAAATCTCCCTCTGTCAGCAAACTTCCTATATCCTGAAAATTCTTCCTTCTGACTATTGAAAATTTCTTGAAAATAATAGCAAAGCCATAGAAAACACTCCCTCTTTGACAACACATGCCAAAGAAAATTCACATATTACCTGTGAAAATTAATGTACCTCAAGTACTGATTCATATGCAATGATTCCTTTAATATGCTGCATCAAGAGGTTGATTTTCAATCATGTTCTGGTTGATGCATCACTAAAACTGTATTTAGTGAGCCTCGGATAGGGGAATGACCCCTAACTTACCTCTTAGATACACAAATGCATCCTTAGGTAATGGTTTGGTAAAAATGTCTGCAATCTATTCTTTTGTATGAATATATTCTAATCTGATTTCCTTGTCCTGCACCAATTCTCTGACAAAGTGATATTTAATAGCAATGTGCTTGGTTTTGGAATGCATCACTGGATTCTTAGAGATGTTTATCGCACTGGTATTGTCACAAAATATAACAACTGGTTCTTTGATTTCAACCTTCATACCTTCTAATAGCTATTTAAACCAAACAATATTTGAACAGTTTACTGCAGCAGCAACATATTTTGCTTCAGCTGTGGATTGAGATGTGCAATTCTGCTTTTTACTAGTCTAGGATACCAGTCTTTTTCCAAGAAAAAATTCTCCACCACTTGTGCTTTTTCTGTCATCAATGTTTCCTGCCCAATCAGCATCAGTAAACACTTTCAAGTCTAGATTGCCTCCAAATTTATACCACAAACCATATTCTTCAGTTCCTTTTAAGTATCTTAAGATTCTTTTGATTGCCATCATGTGATTTTCCTTAGGTTTTGCTGCGAATCTAGCTACTATACCGACTGCTAAAGCAATATCAAGTCTTGTATGTACTACATACTGCAATTTTCCAATCATAGATCGGTATAGGGTCTGATCAACTTCTTTTGAATCATCATTCTTGGTAAGTTTCAGTCTCGTACACATGGGTGTACCAACTGGTTTTGAATCTTCCATACCAAACTTCTTAAGTATTTCCTTAATGTATTTAGATTGAGTAATGTATATACCATTCTTGCTTTGCTGAATTTGAAGACCAACAAAGAATTTTATTAAACCAAACATAGACATTTCAAATTCTCTGTTCATTTGCTCTGAAAATTCTTTGCACTGATCCTCATTCCCTGTAAATATAGTATCATCCACAAATATTTCTGCCAATACAATTTTGTCATCCGGTCCTTCTTTAATATACAGATTACTATTATCATTAGCTCTTTTGAAATTAATCTAGATCAAATAGTTATGGAGTCTTTCATACCATGCTCTAGGAGCTTGTTTTGAACCATACAGTGCTTTGTGTAACCTGCAGACCATGTCCCTTTTATCTGGATCAACAAAACCTTCAGGTTGTTCAATGTAGACTTCTTCATCAAGAATTCCATTGAGAAATGCAGATTTTATATCCATCTGATATACCTTAAATCCTTTGTGTGCTGCATAAGCAAGTAGAGTTCTTACACCTTCTAATCTTGCAACAGGAGCGAAAGTTTCTCCATAATCTATACCTTCTTCTTGAGAATAACCTTTACATACCAGTCTAGCTTTGTTTCTAGATACTTGACCATCTTCATTCAGCTTATTCCTGAATACCCATTTTGTTCCAATTACATTCTTATCTTTAGGTCTAGGTACAAGAGTCCAAGTTTTGTTCTTTTGTATTTGTTCTAATTCTTCATTCATTGCTTCAATCCAACTTTCATTTTCTAATGCATCTTTGATATTTCTAGGTTCAAAATTAGTAAGTAGACATGTACCTTTTAGCTTGCTTCTTGTCATAGTACCATCTGATTTGTTTCCAATGATTTGATCTGGTGTATGATGTCTTCTGACATATTTGGCTAGTATAGGTTCCTTGCCTTTTGAATGATTCATGCTGTTGTCTTCTAGGATCTCTTCTTCAGGTTGCTCGGGCTCGGTAGATATTTGCTCGGTAACTTCAGGTTGAAACTCGGTCTGAATTTCTTCCTGTGACTCGGTTTGAACTTCTTCCTGTGACTCGGTTTGAACTTCTTCCTGTGACTCGGTAACTGTGCTCGGCTCGGTAGATATAGCTTCCTTATTGATAGTTGTGTCTATCAATGTTTTAGGTTCAATGTAAACGAATCTTCTGTAGTTCTCAGGTTCCCTTTTGCTTTCTTCCTCAGTCTTTTCTGCAAACTCATCAAATTTTACATGTATACTTTCTATGACTTTGTGAGTAGATAAGTTCAGACATTTGTATGCCTTGCTTTTGCTAGAATATCCTAGGAATATTCCTTCATCACTTTTCACATCAAATTTATTTCTTCTGGATTCTTTTAAGATATAACACTTGCTACCAAATATTTTCATGTAACTTATATTAGGTTTATAGCCATACCATAATTCATAAGGATTTTTGAATGTGTCTTTCTTCAATTGTACTCAGTTCAAGGTATGAACTGCAGTGCTGATAGCTTCCTTCTAGTACTTTATAGCGATGTTCTTTTCTATCATTAGAGTCCTTGCACAATCCATAATAGATCTGTTTCTTCTTTCTGCTATTCCATTCTGCTCAGGAGTTCTAGGAGCTGATACCTGTCTTTTGATTCCTCTTTCAATGCAGAAGTTGTTGAAATCATGGGAGATGAATTCACCACCTCTTTCTGATCTTAAGCATTTCAATCTTTTCCCTATTTCCTTTTCTACTCTTGCTAAGTACCATTTGAACTTTTCAAATGCTTCTGATTTTTCTCTTAAATACATAACAGTCATCATTCTAGAATAATCATCAACGAAAAGAATAAAGAATTTATCTCCAGTATAGCTTTGTATTCCAATAGGTCCACATAAATCAGTATGCACAATTTCCAAAATTTCTTTAGACTGATAGTTCTTACTCTTGAAACTAGTTTTACTCATTTTGCCAATCTGACAATTCTTGCATAGACCAGTGTCAGGTTTCTTCAAAGTAGGAATGCCTCTAACCTTCTTGAATTTGCTTATTTTTATCATGTTATCAAAATTCACATGACATAACCTTTTGTGCCATAGCCAACTTTCTTCTATTTGAGCAATAAATCATGAATATTCATTGAGATCAAGATAAAATAAGTTACCTTTTGTTTGTTTGCCTGATCCAATGAGTTTTCCTTTTCCATCCAGCAGTCTTGCTTGACCATTCATGAATTCAACCTTGAAACCAGTGTTGATTAGCTGTGCTACACTTAGAAGATTATGTTTTAGTCCTTCAACCCAATAAGCATTATCACATATGATTTCTTTGGTTAATGAGATTCTTCCTTTTCCTTTTATACAACAAGGTTCATTGTTTCCAAATCTTACATTACCACTATCACAGTCTTCTAGATATTCAAATTTTGTCTTGTCACCAGTCATGTGGTGTGAACATCCGCTATCTATTATCCATATATCATCTTTGCTTATATGAGAAATAAGTGACATCTTATCTTCATCATCATCAGATTCATCTTTTATAGCAATAAAGACAATTTCTTCTTCACTATCATCAGAATCTTTAGCCACAAAACACGATTTCTTACCTTTATCCTTGTATGATTTGAAATTTTTTTTGCCATAGTACTTGTGACTTCTCTTCTCTTCCTTGACTTGCTTGTTTGGGCACCTAGCTGCAATATGTCCAATTTCTTCACATGAAAAATAGATTAAAGGAGTTTTACCTTTATACTTACCTTTCCCTCTAGAGTACTTCTTTGCAAGTAATGCTTCTACAATTTCAAGATCACTATCAGAACTTTCTTCTGATTCTTCTTCACTTTCTGACTGAACTTCTTTAATTTTCTTGTTCTTCTTTAGTGAAACCTTGGCCTCAAATGCTGATTCAATATTTTTGGAACTAGGAACATAGTTATCATAGTTGTCTAATTCAAAAGCTGTCAATCTTCCAACTAAAGCATCCAAAGTTATATTGTGGTTTGTTTCACATCTTCTTTCTTGAATAGCTGATACTCTTATTGCATAGATAGGGAGTAGTGTTCTGAGTACCTTACTTATAATAGTCTCATCTGAGATTGTTCCTCCAGAAGCTCTAATTGCACTTACACTTGCTTTGATTCTTTCAACATATTTTGCAATGTTTTCATCTTCCTTCATGTTCATCTTGTCAAACTGTCCTCTTAGGCTTTCTGCTTTAGCTCTTTTCACATTTGCATCACTACCATATATTTTCTTCAGTGCCACCCACATTTCATATGCAGTGGTGCAGTCTTTAATATCATCAAATTCTTCATAGCTGAGAGCAGATGCAATGTCTATCATCATGGTGTTGTGAGTCTTTTTATCTGCAATGTCTTCAACAGTTAATGTGCCATTAGGAATTGTGTATTCTTCATCAATGTATTTGCATCCTGAGTCACCAATGGAAGCCAGATGAAGTCGCATGAGACCTTGCCATGCTGAAAAGTTATCTCTGTTAAGCTTTGGAATTTCCCTCTTGTAAGACATCCTGATCTTTAGCTTAGGTCCTTGAAACCCTTCCTGCAAGCACCAAAGGCTCTGATACCAATTGATGGAATATGGATGAAGTGACTGAGAGGGGGGGGGTGAATCAGTCAACCATAAAAACACTTCACAATTAATTCTTTGCAGATCCCTTAGGATATCTTAACATTGTTATCTGTTTAAGCACTCGGTAAATAGATTGCAGTAACTTTGAAGATGCAGAAAGTATTAGCAATATTATCTTTAGATATTCATCAGCACATGTATATGATTGAGAAAGTAATTAAGAACACAAGAGACACAAGATTTAACGTGGAAACCCAATATGGGAAAAACCACCAATGTATCTAGATACTGATTTTCACTTTTCTGAAGTGATGCCCGGTTAGAAGCCAACCCGGTAAAAGGTTACAAAACACACTGTTAGGTGTGACCTTGTTAGAGGATTTAAAACACCCTGCTAGGAGTGGCCTGGTAAGAGGTCTTGAAAACAATTCAATGGAATTGTCACCTTGTTAGAGGATTTACATTATGGTTGTTAAACCAACTCGGTTAAGAGATTTAGAATTCACTGTTACAATGATAAGAAGGTAACAATGAAAAAGATGACCTGTATAATAATGCAACTATCTTTCTGATTACATATCTCTGTTCTGCATAAGTCTGATCCTTTCTGATCGAATAAATCTCTGCTGCTCCTCAAGGATATCTGAACATCCTTCACAAATTCGCATATACCTTTCCTTCTTTTCTTCTATAAATCTTCTGCTGTGTATATTTTTTATTTTCACATTTGACCTTTTATTTATATGATTTTAGATTTGTCAAATCGACATTATTTAGTATAACAGTCGGCTGAATTAAGCAAACTCTATTTGCAAAAATCCTTCAAGGGCCGACAGTGCTCGGTGACCATAACTTTCTATAATCTTTCAGAGACCGAGGGAACTCGGTAAACACCGACAATCTTTTCCTTCGATAACCGACTGAACTCGGTAAACACTAACGTTTCTTTGGTGACCGACTGAACTCGATAAATACTAAACTTTCTTCGATGACCGACTGAACTCGGTAAACACTAGCTTTTCTTCGATGACCGACTAAACTCGGTAAACACTAAACTTTCTTTGGCAACCGAGTGAACTCGGTAGACACTACTTTTCTTTGATAACCGAGTGGACTCGGTAAGCACTAATATTCCTATCTGGCCGACCGACTGAGCTCGGTAGAAACTGATTGCTGCGGACTATGACATTGTGTGACATCAAAGACAATACATAATTGAGTAGCAATTTCCTTCAGACAATTGTTTCCAACAAATCTATTATGCAATAATAGAGGATTCAAGAGATAAATGTATGCACTGAGAACACCTCCACAAAATGGCATAGCAGAGAGAAGAAATAGGTCAATTATGTATTGTGCAAGAACATTGATGATTGAGAAGAATGTTGCACAAAAATAATGGAGAGAAGCTGTAAGTATAGTTGTTTATACCTTAAACCGAGTACAACTTAAGAAAAGAAAAAATGCTACACCTTATGAGTTATGGCATGGTTATACACCTAATGTGAAGTATTTTAGAGTATTTGGGAGTAAATGCTATATACTCAAAGATAATAGGAATGGAAAATTTGATACAAAAAGTGATGAAGGCATATTCCTAGGTTATTCCACTAAGAGAAAAGCTTATAAGTGTTTGAATTATAACACTAACAAAGTTTTGGAAATTGAAAATGTTAGAGTTGATGAATATGTAGAATTGGATGAATTAGAGGGAAAAAAAGAACTTGAAGATTAAAGATCTTTTGTTTACATGGAAGAATGAGAGGCAAGTAATACACTTGAACTAGATGCAGAGTCATGGATAAGCATTTCCGAGCATTAGGAGGATTTTTTTGAGAATTAGGAGGATGCTGCTAAGTATCAGGAGGATGATGTTGAGCATCAAGAGGATGATACTGAGCAATCAATAGAAGAAGATGATAATTTTTATAATGAACCTGAAGATCAAGATCAAGGAGAAATGAAATTTGAACCTACATTAGAATAGTATGTAAGAAGACATCATAAGCTTGAGAAAATTATTAGAGAAAGAATATGGAGTCTTGACAAGAAGTAAGTTGAGATACCCTACATGTTTACTATGTGAGTTTGAGCCTAAGATAGTAAACAATGCTGTAGAGAATGATGATTGGATACAAGCCATGAATGAAGAAATTGATCAGATAGAAAAGAATGATACCTTGGTGTAGGAGCACCCTTCGAAGGGCTCCCACCATCACCAAATTATTTTATGTTAGTTAGCCTAATGAAGGATTGTAATTAGAATAAGAGTTTTAAACTCATTTGGTGTGTGTAGGCCTAGTTGAGGTCCTAGAGTCATAGTTGGGTCTTTCAATTCTGATTGTACAGTGACTCAAGGCATGATGTCATCTTGAGATCACTGCTTGTTTAGATTGGTCAAAGTCTTAAAATAGGGGCTTGTGAAGTTTTAGCACAAGTGTGCCTTGTAATAGACCTAAGAATGGTCTTAGGAGGTAGTGAGAGAAAAAGTTGCTGAGCAAGAAAAATTTGCTCACAAAGTTGCTAGCAACTTTTCCTAATGAAGGTCTAAACCTTACCAAAGTAGTTTTTAGCCCTAACCCAGCTCTAATCCTGAGGAGGAGACTATTTATGACTTGAAAAACCCTAATTCAAGGGTTGGCATTCATTGTGCACGGCCTGGAGTTGGAAAAACCTCACTGTGACTATTTAAAGTGTATGCCAGTCAAGATTTATGGCATGATCTGTTGAGTTAATGGATTTCATATAGTATCTTTGACATTGTACATTGGTTTGGTTGTATTTACTTTCATTTTCATGTGCTTCCATTAGTTTCTTTGTTCATTTACATGTGTAATAGTTTTTAGTTTGAATCTACCTGTCCCCTGTCCAATTTGGAGGGGTTTGTAATGTAGGGCCTATAAATCCTATCCCCATTGTGGAAACACCATGGTTATTTTGGATATGGTAGTATAGACCCTACCCTATATATACATGCAAGCATGGCCCTGTATCACATGTGAAATCAATTTAATGACCTATCCCTAGGCGAGACTAAGCAGTACCTGGCTAGGTGTGGTCAGCATTGAAGAAGCTCTAGAGGACAAGGAAGAGAGTTTCAAGAGAAGCCCTTTTGAGGAGGTCAAGAGGAATGAATGAAGGTTCACTAGTGTGAAGGAGAGATTTCTACCAATTCATTAGAGATGTTTATGCATATAGACAAGCCCTGTGTCTCAGAGAAGCCTAAAAAGCCCTAGAAACCCTCATTTCTAGTGGAGCCACTGTACAGATAGTTGAAGCCCCAAAACCTTAAAAATATTTGAGGGTTGGGAATTTTAATAGAGGTTATTTTGGAACTCTAGCTTTGGTTCTATGGAAGAAGTGGGACAAAAGTCCTTAAAACCCAGAGAGAAGGCCTAATAGGGGCTCTTTCTAGTAGCCCTGTTTTGTGAAGAAACTTTGAAATTAGGTATTAACCCATCTTCACCAACACCTTGGAGATGCTTTATTTGATCCAAAAACACTTTGGAAGTCAAATTTTCTCCTATTAGAGCATGTGGAGGGGATTAAGCCATAAAACCCCTTATTGGTCTATGTAAGGGAATGGAGCTAGGAAGAGTGCAAACAAGCTAGCAAGAAGGAGAGTTTATTATTGGTGGATAGATTGGGCTAGGCCAAGGGATCCTAGAGTGTATAGGAGTCCTATAGACCATAAGGTGTGAAAGGATCACATTGGGATCCAATTCAAGGATCAGGGAGCATAGACTAGCTAGTCTATCCCAATCTCCCCATCAGATTGGTATCAGAGCCAATAAGGCTTGGGAAGTGGACAGTTGGAAAGTGAATGTTTCAAAATCTAGAGGAATCAGTTGGATCATCTTGACAGTAGGAGATGGTGACAAATGTAGAGCTAGCCAAAAAGGTAGAAGATCAGGAGGAAGCCAGTAGACTCCTACAAGAAAGATTGTATCAGATGGAACAACTCTTGGATAATGTCCAAGAAAAGGTAGATAAAGTGAAAGATAGAATGGAGGAGCAGGATGCTAAAAAAAAAGGGGTGATGGTAGATGATGAATTGCCTACACCTGATCCTCCTACTCAAGATGAGCAGTTCTTGAAGGCACTAAAGGCCATCACTAGCAAGACACTTGAAGGTGTTCCACTTCTTATTGGTAGGATGGACACCGAGCTTGTAATGCAATGGATAGAGGGTATGGAGAATCACTTTGAGTGTGAAGGGATCTTTGAGGCACAAAAGGTCAAAGTTGCCAAGTCAAGATTGATAGGCCAAGCTCTAACTTGTGGAACTATCTTGAAGAAGAAAGGGAGAAAGAGGGAAAGAACCCTATTGCCAATTGGAAAGCCATGGTAAAAAAAGTGAAGGAAGCATACCTGGCTATAGGTTATGAAATCCAGCAGCATAGAAGAAGGTTGAACCTCAAGAAAAAAGAGATGGATGTAGCCACCTATACTAAAGAGTTCTACAAGTTGAGTCTAAGGTCCAAGGTGAAAGAGGAGAGCATCAAGGTGGAAAGGTATTTAAGTGGACTGAGATGGAGTATAGCAGAGGAGATGAATCTATTTATGCCTACCATAGTCCTTGGATGTCAGCACATGGAACAAAAGCTAGAAGATAAGCAAAGAAAGAAGTAGGAACCTAACTCTAAAAATAGAGGCAAAGGTAGGGACTCTATAGGGGGTCAAAGAGGAGGTTTTGGTGGTAGAGAAGGTGACTCTAGAAGCCAAGGAGAGAGTAGACTCCTAGAGCAGGTTACAAAGATCAGTTCAAGAGGAACATTTGGTAGAGGAAGAGGATCTCAAGGTGGTAGAGGAAGAAGTACAGGAAGAATTAGCTCCTACTTTGCCACAATGAAGTGTTATCAATGTGGACAGCTTAGACACCCTACCTATAGGTGTCCTGACAAACCTACAAGCTCTAGTGTTGAGAAGAGGGTAGCCTATACCCAAGAAGATGGCAGTAGTTGATGTACTAATGAAGTAAGAAAACTAGAATAAAAAATGGGGGAGAACTTGATGTTTAGGAGGGTACTAATAAGGCAACCTAACCAAGGAGAACCCAAGCAAAGAAGAACTCTATTTAGAGTGAGGTGCAAAATCCAAGGCAAGGTGTGTAAGGTGATAGTTGATTTAGGATCAACTAACAACATCATATCAGATGAAGCTGCAAAGAAGTTAAAACTTATAAAGATTCCCCATGAAAATCCTTACAAGGTGACTTGGTTGAATCAGGAGCAGAGCGTATTGGTGAATGAGTAGACATGGGTGGATTTTTCCATTGGAGGCTATAGGGACAAGGTTCTTTGTGATGTCCTTCCCATGGATGCCTTCCATATCCTATTGGGGAGACCTTGGCAATTTGATAGGAAAGTTCTCTATGATGGAGAAGAGAACTCCATTTCATTCAAGAAGGATGGTAAGACATTCGAGATTCAATCTTTGGCAAAGAGTGATGAAGGAGCCTCAAGGACACCTAGTGTGTTTCTTAGTAGTGGAAAAGAGTTCCTACACTCATTGCATGATAGTGAAATAGTGGGATGTACCATTATGGTGAAACCAAAAGAGGATGAACATAAGTTGCAAGTAGATACACCTATAGAGGTGAAACAAATTCTAGAAGTGTTCAAGGACATTGTGAGTGATGGGGCACCTGCAAAACTTCCTCCAAGAAGGGCTATAAGTCATCAAATAGACTTTTTACCTGGTGCATCTCTGCCTAACAAAGCAGCCTACAAGTTTACTCCTGATCAAAACAAAGAAGTAGCAAGACAAGTGCAAGAGTTATTGGATCAAGAAAAGTATTAGTCCATGTGTAGTCCTAGTGGTCTTGGCATCCAAGAAGGGAGGAAAATGGAGACGTTGCACTGATTCAAGGGCCATCAACCGGATAACTATTAGGTATAGATTCCCAATTCCTAGGATAGAGGATTTGATGGGCTATTTATGAGTGGCTATGTACTTTTCTAAGCTAGATCTCAAAAGTGGTTATCACCAAATAAGAATTAAGGAGGGTGATGAGTGGAAGACCACTTTTATAACCACAAATGGGTTATATGAATGGCTTGTGATTCCATTTGGGCTTACCAATGCCCCAAGCACCTTTATGAGGTTGATGAATGAGGTCTTGAAGGACTTCACAGGCAGATTTGTGGTGGTGTATCTAGATGACATACTCATCTATAGAAAAACTAAAGAAGAGCACCTTGAGCACTTAAGGTTAGTCTTGAAGAGGGTACATGAAGAACAATTGGCTATTAACCTTGAGAAATGTGAGTTCATGTAGCAAGAACTAGTTTACTTGGGATTTGTGGTGTCCAAGGGAACTTTGAAAATGGACCCAAGCAAGGTGGAGGCAATCTTGAATTGGCCTGCCCCTAAAATAGGGATTGAAGTTAGAAGTTTCCATGGGTTGGCCCAATTCTATAGGAAATTTGTGAGAAATTTCAGTGGTATATGTGCTCCAATGCTTGACACCATCAAGGGGGGACTTAAAACTAAGTTCAAATGGACTGAAGTAGCTGACAAGGCATTCCAAACATTGAAGCAAGAGGTAGCTACCAAACCTATCTTACTCTTACCAACTTTTGACAAATTGTTCACCATTGAATGTGATGCAAGTGGTGTTGTGGTAGGGGGTTTATTGAGCCAAGAGGGAAAGTCTATGGAATTTTTTAGTGAGAAACTCAATGAAGCAAAGAAAAGGTATTCAGCCTATGATCTAGAGTTATATGCCTTAGTGCAATCCCTTAAGAAGTGGAGGCATTACCACCTACCTAAAGAATTTGTGGTGTTCATAGATAATTAGGCCTTGAGCTATATTAATATTCAAGAGAATCTTAGAAATAGGCATTTGAAGTGGATGGAGTATCTCCAATCCTTTACCTTCACTATCAAGCACAAGAAGGGGCAGCTCAATAAAGTAGCAGATGCCTTAAGTAGGAATCTCTTGACTATCTAAGAAGTTCAATTGCATAGCATTGGAATAGCAGGTTTCAAGGATCTTTATGAGGAGGATGAAGACTTCTCAAAAGCCTACAAGGTGTGCCAAGAGTTTGAGAACCATTTCCATGGTGAGTATGCAAATTACACCCTACAAAATGGACTCTTATTCAAAGGCAATCAGCTATGTGTGCCTAGGGGATCCATGAGGGAAAATCTGATTCAAGAGAAGCATAATGGAAGCCTAAGTGGACATTTTGGAATAAACAAAACCATGGAGCTAGTACAAAGGTACTATTTTTGGCCTAAGTGAGCAAGGGATGTGAGAAGATATGTGGAGCAATGTGGTGTGTGCCAAAGAGCTAAAGGATGTTCAAGCAATGTAGGGCTCTATCAACCTTTTCCAGTTCCAAATAGGCCTTGGGAGTGTGTGAGCATGGACTTTGTGGTTGGACTCCCTAAAACCAAAATAGGTATGGATAGCATCTATGTTGTAGTAGATAGGTTCTCTAAGATGATCCATTTCATTCCATGTAGAACTACTCATGATGCAAGCTATATAGCCCATCTCTTCTTCAAAGAGATAGTCAGGATTCATGGACTCCCATTAAGCATTGTGTTAGATAGGGATAGCAAGTTCATGGGTCATTTTTGGAAAACCTTATGGAAAAGATTAGGAACTAATCTCTCATTCAGTTCAGCATACCATCCTCAAACTAATGGTCAAACTGAAGTCATAAATAGAGTGTTGGGAAACTTGCTAAGGTGTTTGACCAAAGAATATGGGCAGACTTGGGATCTTGTCATTCCTCAAGAAGAATATTCCTACAACAATAGTGTGAATAGGACCATAGGGAGAAGTCCTTTTGACATTGTGTATGGGAGAAACCCTAGAGAAGTGTTTGAACTAAGAGACCTTGGTTCAATGGAGATGAAGAGTGGACAAGCAGAGGACTTCACTCAAACTATCAAGGAGGTGCAAGAGTGGGTCAAGAAATCCATCTAGAGTCCACTCAAAAGCTCAAAGCCAAAATAGATGAAAGGAGAAAAGAAGTCCAATTCAAGGTAGGGGACTATGTGATGGTCCATCTAAGCAAAGAAAGGATGCAAAAAGGTATGCCCACCAAGTTGCAGATGAGAAGAGTAGGGCCTTGTAAAATTCTAACCAAGTATGGTGAAAATGCATACAAGGTGGACTTTCCATCAGATTTGGCTATCTCACCAGTGTTCAATGTTGCTAACCTGGTCTTATTCAAAGATGATCCACCACAACAAGGTGAAGATCAGTCAAAGGTGCTGCGGGACATAGACACCAATGCCATGCCAAAGAAGAAGCAGCCCATAGTAGAGAAGGTTTTGGAATCCCGGGTGAAGAAGGCTACCAAACATCAAGTGTATATGGAACACTTAATCAAGTGGGTAGGTCAACCTGAGTCTAAAGCCACCTAGATTGAAGAAATTCAGTTCAAGAAACTAGGCATAGACCTAGCTCTTCTTGACCCCAAAGTGCCTTAGTTGTGCTGAGGAGGAGTATGGTGCAGGAGGACCCTTCTAAGGGCTCCCACCATAACAAAATTTTATTGCGTTAGTTAGCCTAATGAAGGCTTGTAATTAGAATAAGCGTTTTAAACTCATTTGGTGTGTGTAGGCCTAGTTGAGGTCCTAGAGTCATAGTTGGGTCTTTTAATTCTGATTGTATAGTGACTTAGGGCATGATGTCATCCTAAGATCACTACTTGTTTAGATTGGTCAAAGTCTTAAAATAGGGGCTTGGGAAGTTTTAGCACAAGTGTGCCTTGTAATAGACCTAAGAATGGTCTTAGGAGGTAGTGAGAGAAAAAGTTTCTCAAGAAAGAAAAAGTTGCTCACAAAGTTGCTAGCAACTTTTCAAAGTTGCTTAGCAACTGTTCCTAATGAAGGTCTAAACCTTACCAGAGAAGCTCTAAGCCCTAATGTAGCTCTAATCCCAAGGAGGAGACTATTTATGACTTGAAAAACCCTAATTCAAGGGTTTACATTCATTGTGTATAGCCTGGAGTTGGAAAAACCTCACTCTAACTATTAAAAGTGTATGCCAGTCAAGATTTATGGCATGATCTGTTGATTTAATGGATTGCATATAGTATCTTTGACATTTTACATTGGTTTGGTTTTATTTAATTTCATTTTCATGTGCTTAGAGTAGTTTCTTTGTTCATTTGTGTGTGTAATAGTTTTTAGTTTGAATTTGCCAATCCCCTGTCCAGTTTGGAGGGGTTTGTAATGTAGGGCCTGTAACTCCTATCCCGACTATCGAACCACCATGGGTCTTTGGGATATGGTAGTATAGACCCTACCCTATATATAAATGCAAGAAGGGCCCTATATCACACATGTAAGAAATTTAATGACCCAGCCCTAGGCGAGACTAAGCAATACCCGGCTAGGTGTGGTCAGCATTGAAGAAACTCTAGAGGACAAGGGAGAGAGTTTCAAGACAAACCCTTTTGAGGAGGTTAAGAGGAATGAATGAAGGTTCACTGGTGTGAAGGAGATAGTTCCTTCAATTAATTAGAGGTGTTTATGTAGATAGACAAGCCCTGTGTCTCAGAGAAGCCTAAAAAGCCCTAGAAATCGTCATTTCTAGTGGAGCCACTGTACGGATAGTTGAAGCCCCAAAACCTTAAAAATATTTGAGGGTTGGGAATTTCAATAGAGGTTATTTTGGAACTCTAGCCTTGGTTCTGTGGAAGAAGTGGGACAAAAGTCCTTAAAACTCAGAGAGGAGGCCTAATATGGGCTCTTTCTAGTATCCCTATTTTGTGAAGAAACTTTGAAATTGGGTATCGACCCATCTTCACCAACACCTTGGAGATGATTTATTTGATAAAAAAACACCTTGGAAGTCAAAATTTCTCCTATCAGAGCCTATGGAGTGGATTAAGCCATAAAACCCCTTATTGGTCTATGTAAGGGAATGGAGCTAGGAAGAGTGCAAACAAGCTAGCAAGAAGGAGAGTTTATTATTGGTGGATAGATTGGGCTAGGTCAAGGGATCCTAGACTGTATAGGAGTCCTATAGACCATAAGGTGTGAGAAGAGCACATTGGGATCCAATTCAAGGATCGGGGAGCATAGACTAGCTAGTCTATCCCAATCCCCCCATCATACCTAGACTCTGGTGCTAAGACCACAAGATAAGAATGTTATTGGAAAAAATTGGGTATTAAAAAATAAGTTTAATGAACATGGAAAAGTCACAAGAAACAAGGAAAGATTGGTATGCAATGGGTATGCTGAAGAAGAAGGAATAGACTATGGGGAAACATTTTCCCCTATAGCAAGATTAGGAGCGAGGAATCTACTTGCATATAAATATTTCAAAGTATATCAGATGGATGTCAAATCTATATTTTTGAATGGTGTATTAGAAGAAGAAGTGTACATTGAACAACTTGAAGGATATGTTGACCTGACGAAGAAAAATATGGTTTGCAAGTTGACCAAGGAACTGTATGGATTGAAACAAGCCCCCAGAGAATGGTATGAGAGACTATAGAATTATTTGATAAAGATGTGATTTGCAAGAGAAAATGACAACAACAATTTGTATATGAAAACTAAAGTGTTGGAGATTTTCTAGCAGACCAGTACTGACTGTATGTTTGTCATTGATGACAACATATGGAAAGTAACATTTGTGGAAGACTTATGCAATAAGCTTTCAGTATATATAGTATGGACATGATATCATGGGCATAGAGGTTAAGTGTTAGTACAGACAATTATACACTAGCTTGTGGCAGCAGTGTTCTTGACAGAGTAACAAGCAGTGTTATGTGTATGGTTGTCTGTACAGTTATCATGGAGCATTGGATGCTTGGATTTGTGTTGGAGAAATGTTAGTGATGTTACATTCATGGACGTAGAGTCTGGTGATCATTGGAAGTGAAGTTATGCAGTCGCTATTCGCCAGTAATAGTTCCTATGTTTATTCAGATGAGTTGAAAGAGATTTTATTGGTTCTAGAGTTGAGCCTATCATGTGGGTATGTTCCCTTGAATTTAAGCTTAGAGAAGAGTTATCGATGTTTGGTTAAGAGTGCATGAAGTAATTCAGCTTGAGGAGAAAGATATAGTTGTTTTGGTAGAGCCTACACTGTGTAGTGTGCATCTACAATTATCTTACTCCCAGAGTGTGCTACGTGCATAGTAGAGCTGACATAATGATTATCACAGTTTGTTATGGTTTCTCTAATATGATTTCAAGGTGGTTCTAATAGGCTGACTTGATTATATCATTTAGAGGAAAGATATTTATAGGCAGTCATTTGTGATTGCTAAAGTATGGTTCATAGTTGATAAAGAAAAGAAGAGCAGAGTGTGTGAAGTGTTGAGCCATCAGAAGAAGGTCTATGTGACCAAGTAAAGTATTTGTGCTATTAATTGGAATAGATCCAGACAACAAGTCAAAGCATAGTTCACCAAGATCCAGATATAGTATGTATCTGTTAAATAGAAGGTTGTAGCCTTCACTCCTTTGAGCAGTGTGCTCTCGGATAGTACATCCTCTCACCTAATAGGGACTATTGTAAAAGACTCATAACAAGGTTCGACCCTTGACTAGGTCTAATGTACTAAACATATTGTAAAGAAACTCCTAACAAGGTTAATGATCTTCTAACAAGGATCATAATACACTAGGACAAAATATTAGTGGGTGTCAATTCCCACTGGGGTTTTTACCTATTTGGGTTTCCCCATAACAAAAATTTTGGTGTTGTGTTCAAGTGTTCTTTCATTATGTTTATGCTTTATGTTTAATTATATTTAATTGCATAAGGAATTGAAACTTGTAGATAACTGATTCACCTCCCCCCTCCCTCTTAGCTATCTCTTGGGACTATTCCTAACAATTGGTATCAAAGCCAAGTGCCTCTGAGAGAAATTTTAATAGCTTGAGGTTGATCAGATGTCATTCCTTAGAAAAGAAAGTCCTAAGTTTGATGGAGAGGATTTTCTTGATTGGAAGAACAAGATGGTGACTCATTACAATGCATTGCTTTTGAATTTTTTGATGTAACTATCAAAGAAGTCAAGATTCCTACTTTAGAAGACCTTGAAAAGGATGATGCTACTAAGAAGAAAAAGGAATTATTTCATCAGAATGCAATAGCCAAAGAAGCCCTTATCAACACCCTATCTGATAGTGAGTTTTCATAAATAAATAAGGTAGATACAGCTCATAAAATATGGAAGTTCCTAGAAGACATATTTGAAGGAGACAAACAAGAAAAGGATGCATGCAGAAAGACATGGAAGAAAAGATACAATGCATTAGAGATGCTTCCTGAAGAAAACATTAGAGCTTACAATCAAAGGATCAATGAAGCAATTGTTGGAATCAAGAACAATAGTGGAGAAATCTCAGAGGAAGACATTATGGAAAAATTGATGACTACTCTCACTCTTGAATATGAAAACAAGATCAACATCCTTGATGAGACCAGGAAGCTTACATCTAATTTCAAAAGAGAGACCTTGATCAAAAAAATATCAGCTTTTGAGATTTCAAGATTGAAGACAGAACCTAAAAGTGAGACAGCCTTCAGAGCAATAGTTCATGGTAAGAAATCTACAAACACTTATGGTAATTTTGATGATGATAATGATGATGAAGAGAAAACACTAGATGATTTCATTGCTATGATTTCCAAAAGAGAAAAGAAAGGAAAAGGAAAATATGAAGGTTAATTTCCATTTAAATGCTTTTCATGTAATAAGATTGGTCACTTTGCATCTAAATGTCTCTTAAGAGCTCGAAACTTAAAAAATGACTACAAACCTAAATTCTCTAAGGAATGTTACTATGATAGAGATGGAGTTTTAGATGATGATTCAGTTGAAGAAGAAATTGGATTTATTGCTATCATAGAGAAAATGAACAATAAGACAAATCATGAAGATGAGAAAGAGAAACAAGAGATAGCATTGATTTCCCAAGCTGATATAAGGACAAACTGGATTATAGATAGTGGTTGTTCACATCACATGATAGGTGATAAAAATATATTTGTTCATTTGGACAAATACAATGGTGGCATGGTTAGATTTGGAGATAACACTCTGAAACCCATCATTGGTAGAGGAGCCATCACCTTGGATGGAAAAAATAGTATTGATGATGTTCTCTATGTAGATGGTTTGAAACATAATCTTCTTAGTGTTGGAAATTTACATGGAAAAGGCTATCAGTTGGAGTTCAAAGATGAAAAATGTATCATTAAAAAGGATGGTGTTATGATTGCATCAGGCTCAAAGACTAGTGGTAATGTTTTCCAAATCAATTCAGAAGAAAGTTGTTTTGTTGCTAAAGTTGATGATAGTTGGTTGTGGCATAAAAGACTATGCCATATCAATTTTGATAACATAGTAAAGATAAGTAATGTAAAGGTAGTAAGAGATCTACCTAGCATAGCAAAGCCAGTTGATACTACATGCAGGGAATGTGTGATGGGAAAGCATGTAAGAAACTCATTCAGGAGCAAGCACAATTTAGCAGAGAACAAGTTGGATCTGATTCATACAGACCTATGTGGTCCAACTCAAACAAGATCATATTATGGTGAAAGGTATTTCATTTTTTTTGTTGATGATTATACTAGGATGATGTGGGTTGCATTCTTGAAAGATAAGTTAGAAGCATTTGAGAAGTTCAAAATATTCAAAGCTAAGGTTGATAGTGAATCTGGACTAAAGATAAAATGTTTGAGATCAGATAGAGGAGGAGAGTTCACATCTGATAGATTCAATGAGTACTACGAAGAACATGGCATAAAGAGATAGTTAAGTGCACCTAGAACCCCTTGGTAGAATGGAATTGTAGAGAGAAGGAATAGAATCATCCTTGATACAACACACACCATCATGATTGAAGGAAACATTTCACACACCTATTGGAGAGATGTGGTCAATACAACAGTCTACACCATCAATAGAATTCAATTGAGGCTTGGCGCTAACAAAACACCATATGAGCTATGGTTTGGTAATGTCCCCATAGTAAAATACTTTAGAATCTTTGGAAGAAAGTGTTACATCAAGAGGGATGAAGCAGTAGGCAAGTTTGATGCAAGAAGTGATGAAGGTATTTTCCTTGGTTACTCTACTAAAAGTAAAGCTTATAGATGTTTCAATGAATGGAATTGTAGAGAGAAGGAATAGAATCATCCTTGATACAACGTGCACCATCATGATTGAATGAAACATTGCACACACCTATTGGAGAGATGTGGTCAATACAACAGTCTACACCATCAATAGAATTCAATTGAGGCTTGGTGCTAACAAAACACCATATGAGCTATGGTTTGGTAATGTTTCCATAGTAAAATACTTCAGAATCTTTGGAAGAAAGTGCTACATCAAGAGGGATGAAGCAATAGGCAAGTTTGATGCAAGAAGTGATGAAGGTATTTTCCTTGGTTACTCTACTAAAAGTAAAGCTTATAGATGTTTCAATTTAAGATTGAAAAAGATCATTGAAAGTGCTCATTTTCAGATTGATGAAAAGTTTATGGTTCAAGAAATATATCATGATTACTCACCTATGATTGAAGAAGAACCCAGACCCTCCACTAGTGAGACAGTTATTGAGGAAATGTTTGACAGCATTGATGTGTTATTTAATGACCCTGAGATAGGTGAAGAAGATACTCCTAAGGCTGATGAGTCAGCATCACCTCAAATTCCAAAGTTTACATCTACAAACCATTCCAAGAAAGACATCATTGGAGATTAGAGCGGTAAAATCTTAACAAGATCACAAGAAAAGAAATTTTCTAGCAGTGAAGCAGTATGTTTACTATCTCAGATTGAACCTTTAAGTGTTGAAGATGCTTATAATGATTCAAATTGGCATGATGCTATGAAAGAAGAACTTGATTAGATTATTAAGAATGACACTTGGGAATTGGTCCCAAGACCTAGTGATAAGAATGTAATTGGAAGAAAGTGGATATTCAGAAACAAGATGAATGAATATGGCATAGTAGTAAGAAATAAAGAAAGATTAGTATGTAAGGGATATGCACAAAGAGAAGGCATTGACTATTCAGACACATTTGTACCTGTGAGTAGATTAGAAGCTATTAAGTTGTTTCTAGCTTATGCTACAGTCAAAAAATTCAAATTTTATCAGTTGGATGTCAAGTCAGCATTCCTAAATGGAGATTTGAAAGAAGAAGTATACATTGAGTAGCCAAAAGGATTCACCTTATCAGACAAACCTGATATGGTATGCAGATTAAAGAAGGCCCTCTATAGACTTAAGCAAGCCCCTAGAGCATGGTATGAGAGACTAGATGGATATCTAACTAAGATTGGATTCAAGAAAGGAGCAAAAAACTATAATCTATTCATAAGAGAGACATCTAAAGGTTTACTACTTGTAGCTATATTTGTTGATGACATTATCTTTGGAGGTAATGAAAAACTTAGTGTTGAATTTTCTAAGGAGATGCAAAATGAGTTTGAGATGAGTATGATTGGTCCTATCAAATAATTTTTGGGATTGAATGTACATCAAACAAAGAAAGGTATTTTCATTAATTAGTCAAAGTATGTGAAAGAAATATTAAAGAAATTTAAGATGGATGATTGCAAGCCAGTAGGGACACCTATGATAATTGGATGCAAGCTTACAAAAGAAGATGACTCACCAATAGTAGATATAACATTGTACAAGTCTATGATTAGAAAACTTATTTATCTTACTCAGACTAGACCTAATATTTCCAATGCAGTTGGCATAGTTGGAAGATTTGCAGCAGAGCCTAAACAAAGTCACCTCATGGACGTAAAAAGGATATTTAGATACTTGCAAGGCACTATAGACTATGGTCTATGGTATCCTAATTTAGAAAATGTTGAGCTTCATGTGTACACTGATGCAGATTGGGTAGGATGCGTTGATGACAGAAAGAGTACATCAAGTGGAGCAGTTTTTCTTGGTGATAGACTTGTCACTTAGACAAGCAAGAAACAAAATTGTATTTCTTAGTCAACAGTAGAAGCGGAGTATGTTGCAGTAGCCTTGAATTGTTCTACAATTGTTTGGATCAAGAAGATGATAAAATATTTTGGAATTCAAATTGATAATCCTATTTTTATTCATTGTGATAACACTAGCACTATCAATATGTCGAAGAACCCTATGATGCATGCAAAGACAAAGAACATTGAGATCAAGTATGACTTCCTAAGAGAGAAAGTGGCAAAGAAAGAAGTCAAGTTAGAATATGTGAGTACTAAAGATTAGTTAGTAGATATATTCAAAAAGCCCTTGCCTAAGGATACTTTTGAGTATCTCAGGGAGAAGTTGGGAGTAATTCCCTTCCTTGATTCTCTTTAAAAGAAAGAAGCAAAGGTATTAGTCCTCAGGGACTGATGGAAGATTGACTACTCTACCTCAGGAGTAGTACTGGTGCTTAAAATGAATGGTGCCATTTTCCATTGATGTCAAAGGGGGAGTAATATAAAAAGCCATGAAATACAAAAGAAAAGAAGGAGTAGTATACTAAGGGGGAGTGGTAATCAGTCTTGGAAGTAGTTCAGTTGAGGAAAGGGAGAATATTGAAGTTTAGTTTAGCAAAAGGAGGATTCATCTTTGGGGGAGTTTTTGATGAGGAAATGGAGAATGTTATAAAATTATTTCTCATTGGGTTGGTGGTGGTTTTTAATTCCACATGTTGCCATCAATGCCAAAGGGGGAGATTGTTGGAGATTTTCTAGTAGGCTAGTACTGACTGTATGTTTGTCATTGATGACAACATATGGAAAGTAACATGCATGGAAGAATTATGTAGTAAGCTTTTAGTATATATAGTATGGATATGATATCAGCATGATATCATGGGCGTATAGGTTAACTATTAGTACAAATAGTTATACATCAGCTTGTGTCAGCAGTGTTCCTGACAGAGTAATAGGCAGTGTTCTGTGTATGGTTGTCCATAAAATTATCATGGAGCATTGCACACTTGGATTTATGTTGGAGACATGTTAGTGATACCTTTGCTTCTTTCTTTTAAAGAGAATCAAGGAAGGGAATTACTCCCAACTTCTCCCTGAGATACTCAAAAGTATCCTTAGGCAAGGGCTTTTTGAATATATCTACTAACTAATCTTTAGTACTCAATATTCTAACTTGACTTCTTTCTCTGCCACTTTCTCTCTTAGGAAGTCATACTTGATCTCAATGTTCTAGAAGATAAGTTATGCAGTCATTATTCGCCAGTAATAGTTTCCTATGTTTATTCAGAAGAGTCGACAGAGATTTTATTGGTTCTAGAGTTTCACCTATCATGTGGGTATGCGCCCTTGGATTTAAGATTATAGAAGAGTTATTGATGTTTGGTTAAGAGCGCATGAAGTAATTCAGTTTGAGGAGAAAGATATACTTGTTTTGGTAGAGCTGACAATGTGTAGCATGTGTCTACAATTATCTTATTGGACAGGTCCTAGAATGTGTTGCGTGCATAGTAGAGCTGACAGAATGATTATCAAATTTTTTATGGTTTCTCTAATATGATTTCAAGGTGGTTCTAATAGGTTGACTTGATTATATCATTTAGAGGAAAGATATTTATAGACAGTCATTTGTGATTGCTTAAGGTTCATAGTTGATAAAGAAAAGTAGAGCAGAGTGTGCGAAGTGTTGAGCCATCAGAAGAAGGTCTATGTGACCAAGTAAAGTATTTGTGCTATTCATTGGAATTGATATAGATAATAGGTCAAAGCATAGTTCACCAAGATCTAGATATAGTGTGTATCTGTTAAACAAAAGGTTGTATCCTTCACCCCTTTGAGTAGTGTTCTCTCAGATAGTGCATCCTCTTCCCTAACATGGACTATTGTAAAAGACTCCTAATAGGGTCCAACCCTTGACTAGGTCTATTGTACTAAACATATTGTAAAGAAACTCCTAACAGGGTTAAGGATCTTCAAACAAGGATCATAATACACTAGTACAAAATATTAGTAGGTGTCAATTCCCACCAGGGTTTTTACCTATTTGGGTTTTCCCATAACCAAAATTTTGGTGTTGTGTTCAAGTGTTCTTTCATTGTGTTTATGCTTTATGTTTAAGTATATTTAATTGGATAAAGAATTGAAACTTGTAGATAACTGATTCACCCCCCCGCTCAATTATCTTTTGGGACTATTCCTAACATGAAGAAGGTAAAGGGATTTTGTTAGCTGAAATTTTTGTTGATGATATCATATTTGGAGGACAAGATGCCCTATGTCAGAAATTTTAAAATGAGATGCAAACTGAGTTTGAAATATCTATGTTTGGTGAGATAAAAAAATTGTTGGTTTACAAGTTTATCAAATGGAGAAAGGTATCTTTATTACTCAATCTAAATATGTTAAACAGATACTAAATCTTTTTGGTATGGAGGATTTTAGACCAGTAAGTAATCCTATGGCTATTGGATAAAAACTCTCTAAAACTGATGATATTGTTGAAGTAAATCAAACTTTTTATAGATCTATGATTGGAAATCTACAATATGTTATCCACAACAGACCGAATACTACCCTAGTAGTTGGTATTGTGGCAAGATTTTCAGCCAATCCTAAGGAAAATCATATGATGGTGGTAAAGAAAATATTGAGATATCTAAAAGGGGTAGAGGATTTGATGAACTACAACTGATTTAGAACCTAAATGAAGAATCTATAATTTAAGATTACTAAGGAGTTGATGATTAGATATGCAAGATGATTAAATTAGTATTATGTTGTCATTGATGTCAACTAGCTTGACAATACTTATCTTGTAAGTTACTATACCGACACATCTGAAGAAAGGTGAAAGAGATGAAGAACATAAATATCTACACGAGGAAGATGTATATGACAGATAAGGATAAGGAATACACTGAGTAACTTGTTGATGAGTCTATGACTTGGTGAAATTGAATTTATTATGTTGCATTCATCTATGATGAAGAATAGAGCTGAAAGACACAAAGAAATGTTGTCGGTAAATAAAGCATTTTAGTATACACCAATGAAATGTAGTGTATACCAAGCGCAGTGTTAACTAAGCTTGTGTTCACCGATGCATTTCTTTTTTAACTGAGAAAAACAAAAAAAGAATTTAATGATCAGTTTAGCTGAAAAAGTGATGAGCTGTAAAGTGTATGAAATCAAGGTAACAGATAAGGTTTGTTATGAAGATCGATGGCTAACATAAATCAAAAGGGATCTAACAAAGTAGATTGAAACATGTTACTGACACATCAACCAAGGAAGCTTAAAGCAGCAAAATATATGAATATGATTAAGCGGAAAAATATGATGGAGAAAAAGAAAATGATTTACTCATCTATATAAGAGACATTGGTTTCATTATTGAAACACAACCGGAAGAAGAAGATACTACAAAATTATCATGTGAAGAAGTTTTCATGCATTCTGATCATATTGGTTAATAAGAACCGAGCTGTAGAACAATTATTGAGCTACATAGAGTAATTACCGATGGATAGTAAGTTGATATACTATTGAATCTGAAGTGTTATATTGATCTGAAGTGTTATATTGATCAAAAATATTTGAATGAGCTAAACATTGATCTGTAAACTACAAATTGAAGTTGTTTCAAGGTAGATCATCTACTGTTACATATTTAACCATTGTGCATAGTCAAATATCTTAACTGAGTGGACTATGAAAGTCTTTTGATGTTTCATTCATAGAGTGAACATTGTTATCATGTCAACCCTAGAGTGACTGTTGGTTGGATGATAACTTCTAGTCTAAAATCCTCTAACAAGGTCACACCTAACAGTGTGTTTGTAACATTTAACAAGGTTGGGTCTTCACCGGCCTCACTTCAGAAGAGTGAACAATTTTGCATTGCCGGTACCAAGTGGCTTTTCCCTTCACAGGGTTTCCATGTTAAATCTCTTATGTTATGTGTTGATTGTGATATTTGTTTGTTATCATACTTTGCATATTACATGTTAGATTTAATCAATAACTATTATAAAGTTTAGACTGACAATCGGTAAAAACATAGACAGTGAAAGTATTTTATGTTTACCGAGTAGCAGAAGTAGTAGAATTGTTTTGGATTATACATTTTGAATTGTGGGACACTGGATAACTGATTCACCCCCCTCTCAGTTATTCTAACAATTGGTATCAGAGTTGTGGTTGCTTAGAACAGATTTTTAAGGACTCCCAAAAAAAGGTCTCAAGATGTATAAGAGGGAAGTGCCAAAGCTAAACAAAGATAACTTCACAGTATGGCAAAGCTGGATGAAGTTGCACATATCTAGAATTGAGAATTCTGCACTAGAACTGATGGAGAATGACTACATTGAACCGACACCTGGTCCCTTAATTCTTGATCAACCGAAGGATAGGCATGAACACAATATTACTATGATGGAAGTTGTTGCTTCCTGTATGGATGCCAAATTTGAAGACATCAAGGATTGTGATACAGCTAAGAAGATGTGGGACAAGTTGACTCTAATATACATTGGAGATGCAAATGTTAAGAGAGCCAGAGAAGAAAGTCTAAGAGGTCAATTTGATGATATGAAGATGAAAGAAGGTGAAAACATTGTGCAATATACAAATAGACTAAAAGAGGTAGTATATGCTATTAGAGTATCTAGTGGAGTTATTGACAATGAAACAGTAAGAAGCAATATTCTCAAAACTTTTCTACCAGTTTATGCGACCAGGATCTCTACAATTCATGAAACAAGGGCTATATCCAACCTCACCCTTGACACTCTGATCGGTAAGATTACAACCTTTGAATTGAATAACTTTGACAATAGTGTTGTACCTTCTATTGAACCTGCTTTCATGTCTTCTTTGATGATTGGTAACTGTAGTAGTAGGAATGATAAGAATAATGATAGTGACAATAATACTGATGATGAACTTGATGAGCTTGAAGCTCTTATGGCCAAAAGTTTTCCCAAAGGTAAGGGAAGATATAGAGGAAAGTTACCTTTAGCATGTTTTAATTGTAAAGAAGTTGGCCACATCACTACTAGATGTTCAAATAAGAAAGATGATGATAGATCCAAAGACCAATCCAAAGGAAGCTATGGGAGAAGAGTCAATAGAGGCTACCAACACAACAATACAGACAACTGAGATAGCTAGGAAAAAGGGAAAATGGTATGCTACATAGCCGAAGAATTTGAATCTAAATCTGACATTGATGATGATGTAGAAGTAGTATTTCTTTCTATGATAGATGATTCATAGGAAGAAGAGAAACATGAAGAAACAACACTAATCTCTAAAGTAAGCAGAAATGATACATGGATCATAGACAGTGGCTGTACACATCATATGACTGGTGATATAGAGAAATTTGATCTGCTTGATGAATATGATGGCGGATCTGTTAGAATGGGAAATGATGCACCTTGTATGGTGAGAGGTATAGGTTCATCAATGATTAATGATAGAATAAAATGTGAGAATTCATACTGGGTAGATGGATTGAACTACAATTTGTTAAGAATGGCACAGCTAAATAACTCAGGCCACCGACTTGCTTTACAGAGCAGAAAGGTAAGAATCTATGATGATGGAGGAAGACTAGTGTAGGAGCACCCTAAAATCATCCTAATAATTCACTTGATCAATAGAGGGGTCTCCTAGACCATGAATAATAAATGTAGACTCTTAGGACATTCTTGGGAACATGCTCTAAATCTCTAAGGTCTTGTTGTGTGAACCCTTGTCACTTGGGTGGCCATATGAACCCAATGATTAATGAGGTCACAAGGACCATCTTGCATGATTTTTGTTTAGTTTAGGGTCTCTTACGATGTGAATTTTTATTTTTAGGACCTTAGGTAATTTGAAATGAGCAATTCTTGACAATAGCAAGAAAAGTTGTCATGAGCAACAAAAAGTTGCTATGCAACTTTCGTGCAACTTTTAACAAAGTTGCTCATTTTGTTAATTTTGTTTGTAATAATGCCCCCAATGCTCACAACCTTTAGTTTTCAGTTGGATTAGTTGGGGAGGCCTTCAAATAGCCCTATTAGGTAGGTGGAAGGCATGATGTACCTTTTGCTTAAAATCAATATAAAGAAAATTGACTATTTCCTATATTTTGATCTGAGTTTCGAGTTGTGTATGGATTGTACTGATGCATTGATAGGAAGGCTGGTGGTGGATGATTTTTTGATGAATTATCTTTTATTTGGTCCTAGTTAGAGGTCTTGAAACCACTAGGATCTCAAGTTATCCCACAAACTCTGCAATTCACCTCCAAACCCTCAATACCTAGGGTTTTAGCGCTAAGATGGGCATATCCTCCATTCCCACTAGCCAATAAATCTAATTTTTGGTGGAATGAAGGATATGAGTTTCTAATTTTAGATTATGTAGTTGTTTTGTAGGGATTAGTTGGTGGCCATACTGAGAAGATGAATTGAGTTGGCGGGCTCATACGACAACTCATCTCTAGCAGCACTTAGAGAAGTGAATGGCTCACTTAAAGGTTGAATCTACTCACCAAACCTTTGGATCCATGTGCTAGGAGTCCAAAGACTATTACCAAGGCACTACATTCAATTTGCAATTCATATTAAGGGTACTTCCTTTAGAATCCAACCCTGATTAGGTCTATTAGGCCTGTTTGAGATATCTGACTTTTAAGGGTCCAAGTTGCAAGTTGGAATCTCTCATTTTGGGTATTTTTATAACTCCATAAAGGGTGTCTAAAAGTTCCCTTAGTTCCCTTAGGTATTTGGAAGTTAGGGAGTTAAGCCCTAAAAACCAATCCCACAGGTACTAGAACATTAGGACAAATCGGTAACCAGTCATTGAAATTGGAGTATCAGTTTGATCTTGTAGGGTCTTGGGAGTTGTTAAGTGGGACTAAAAAACCCCTCCTTGTAGATGATCAACCATCATACATGTCTAATCTCATTGGGATCTAAACCAAGCTTGTATGTTATTGTGAGTGTTTGAATCCATTGCTCTCTTATCATGAACACTTGAGATAGGGTGTTTAGGACCCCTTGTAAAGGTGTGGAGCTTTGTAGTGGATGAGAGGAACTCTCATAAAGAGTTAAGAAAATTAGTTTATCCCATCCATACCACTACTTTGCATCAAGTGGTATCAGATCCCAAACTAGGTTCTAGGATTGTATTTTTAAATCACCATGTTAGAAGGTGAAGAGTTCGCCTCAAGGATGAAAAATGCTGAGATAGTGAAGTATCTCAGAGAACAAAAACAAAAGGAAGATGAGTAGAGGAATAGGGAACATCTCAGAGATAATGAAATGCAATGAATGTAGGAGGAGATTGAGAGACTTAGAGCAGATCTTCAAAACAAAGGTAGTGGGAACTCTGATGAAGTTGAATAGGGGAGTGATGAATAACCCCCTATGGAGGAAGAAGAAGAATATCCTCCAAATCAAAGGCTGCTTGTAAAGACTCTAAAATCCATGGAGAGAATAACATTGGATGCTAGGTTTGATCTACCTACCTATGATGGGAAAATGAACCCTGATGTTGTAATGGATTGGGTGAATGCCCTCACTAGTCTTTTTGATTGTGAGAGTATCCCTGAGTCCCAACAAGTCAAGATTGAAAAATCTAGGCTAAGGGGATTTGCCCTTACATGGTGGAACTTTACACAAGATGCTAGGACAAAAGATGGCAAGAACCAAGTGTCCACATGGAAGAAGATGGCTACCCTACTCAAGGAGGCCTATGTGCCTGCAGATTATGAAGTACAACTCCATAAGAGAACAATGGGGTTGAGGCAAAAAGACATGGATGTCTCCACCTATACAAAGGAGTTCCATAATCTTGTCATGAAGTCTAGTATTGTGGAACCAGAAAGTGTTAAACATGCAAGATATTTGCAAGGACTCAAACTCTCAATCCAAGATGAGTTGAGTCTAACCACTATAACCACTATCCAATAGTGCTTTTTGTTGGCTACTAAAGTGGAAGAAAAGTTCAAAAGAAGAAATGAACAAGGTGGAAGAGGTAGAGGAAGGAATGATAGAGGGAGAAGTTCTTGGAACAAAGGGAAAACAAATAATGAAAACAGACCCCCTAAACAGAACCAAGGATCTAGAGACAGTGGTGAATCCAGTTCTAGAGGAAGTTATAGGGGAAGAAGATCCTTTAGCAGAGGCCGAGGGAGATCTAATGGGCCTCCAAAATGCTATAATTTTAATTATACCAGCCATGACACAAACAAGTACCCTGAGAAAGGAGGTAGCAGTCAAGGTGAAAGAAGAACCCAATTGACTCAAGAGGAAAGAGAACTTGAGGCTGAAGAAGGAACAACGCTAATGATGAGATAGAACTTTTTGCGGGTGCCTCACAATCAAGAACCTCCACAAAGGAAGAACTTGTTCAGAACAAAGGTCAAATGCGAAGGCAAGGTATGTAATCTCTTAATTGATTCTGGTTCAATAGAGAATTTGGTTTCTAAGGAAATGGTACAAAATCTTAAGTTGGTGAAAACTCCTCACCCTTTCCCTTATCATGCTTCATGGTTGAATAAAGATCAAAAGACCTTGGTAACTGAACAAACCTTGGTAGAGTTTTCTCTAGGGAACTTCAATGATAAGATTCTATGTGACATAATAGAAATGGATGCATGTCACCTCTTGCTTGGTAGGCCATGGCAATATGACATGGATGCCACCTATAGTTGCAGAAAGAATACCTATACAATAATCAAAGATGGCAAGATATATACCATGAAACCATTGTCTGATCCACAGTAGGAAAAGGAGCCTCTAGTGATAGTTGTGGGTGAAAAAGAGTTGATGAAAACCATAAAGGAGTCTAATGAAGAATATGCACTAATCATCAAGCCCAAGGATGAGACAAAAAGCAAGAAAGAGGAACCAACTCCTAAAGAGGTGCAGAAACTCCTAGATGAGTATCATGAGGTAGTTTCCATTGATCTACCCTCATCCCTCCCACCCATAAGAGATATTAGTCATCAAATTGACTTTATCCCTAGTGCTTCCTTATCCAATAAGGCCCCCTATAAGATGACTCCTTCCCAAAATGTAGAGATAGCCAAACAAGTTGGTGAGTTGCTAAATAAAGGCATGATTCAAAAGAGCCTTAGCCCTTGTGTAGTCCCATCAGTGCTAGCCCAAAAGAAAGATGGAAAATGGAGATTATGTATAGATAGCAGGGCAGTAAACAAGATAACCATAAAATATAGGTTTCCAATTCCAAGGATAGAGGATCTTCTTGACCAACTAGGAACTGCATCCTCTTTTTCAAAAATTGATTTGAAATCTAGTTATCACCAGATAAGAATAAAACCAGGTGATGAATGGAAAATGGCCTTCAAAAAAAATGAAGGACTTTATGAATGGCTTGTCATACCATTTGGGTTAAGTAATGCACCCTCTACCTTCATGAGGTTAATGAATGAAATCTTCCAAGACTATAATGGAAAATTTTTGCTTATTTACCTTGATGATATACTAATTTTTAGTTGCAGTTTGGAGGAGCATCTCAAGCATTTGAACTTGATCTTCAAAAGGTTGCAAGAACATAAAATCATGATCAACCTAGAAAAGTGCACCTTCATGCAAAAGGAACTCATATTTTTCGGTTTTGTGATAACAAAAGGCAGATTGAAGATGGATCCTTCAAAGGTGGAAGCAATAGTCAACTGGCCACCTCCTAAAAATAAATGTGATGTAAGAATTTTCCATGGTTTAGCCACATTTTATAGGAAATTTATTAAAAAAATTAGCCATGTGTGTGCACCTATGCTTGATACAATTAAAGGTGGAAGAAAAGTAAAGTTTGAATGGACAAAACAGGCTAATGATGCTTTTGAGTACTTGAAATCTAGAGTGGCACAATATCCCATTCCGACCCTTCTTGATTTCAATAAGGTCTTCATAGTTGAGACTGATGCAAGTAACCTTGCTATAGGAGTAGTCCTAAGCCAAGATGGCAAACCAGTAGCATTCTTTTCTGAAAAACTCAATGATGCTAAGAAGAGATATTCAACCTATGATTTAGAACTTTATGCAATGGTCCAAGCCCTCAAAAAGGGAGGCATTACCTTCTACCTAAGGAATTTGTAGTTTATACTAATAACCATGCATTAAGTTATTTGAATTCATAGGATAAACTAAGTGTCAAACACCTAAAGTGGATGGAGCAGTTGCAAGCATACTCCTTTAGCATTAAGCATAAAAAAGTCCAAGCCAATAAAGTGGCTGATGCTTTAAGTAGGAGAGTCATAATGGTACAATAGGTACAGTTGCAAAGCATTGGGATTTTTGCTTTCAAAGACCTTTATGCTAGTGATCCAGACTTTGGCAAAATATATCAGGTGTGTACCTCACTCATGGACAAATACCGCACTGATTTCCTTGAGTATTTGATTTAGGATGGTCTTCTTTTCAAGTGACACCAACTCTACATCGCCAAGTGTTCAATGAGAGATAACATAATTAAAGAAAAACACTGTGGTGGGATGAGTGGCCATTTTGGCCTAGACAAGACATTGGAAGCAATCATGAGACACTACCACTGGCCGAAATTGTAGAATCAGGTAAGGAAATTTGTTGAGACTTGTGTCATATGCCAACAAGCCAAAGGCACTTCAACAAATTAGGGGCTCTATCAACCTCTTCCTATACCATCTCAACCATGGGAAGATATATCAATGGACTTTGTAATGGGGCTCCCAAGGACTAAACAAGGTTATGATAGTATATTTGTTGTTGTAGACCATTTTAGTAAAACGGCTCACTTCATACCTTGCAAGAGCACTCATGATGTATCACACATTGCACAATTATTCTTTAAGGAAATTGTTAGAATTCATGGGCTCCCTAAGTCTATTGTTTCAGACAGGGATGTCAAATTTCAAGGTCATTTTTGGAGAACTTTGCATAAGAAGTTGGGCACCAATCTACAATTCAGTTCTGCCTACCATCCCAAAATAGATGGGCAAACAGAGGTCATCAACAGGTCACTTGGCAACCTTTTGAGATGTCTAACTAAGAAACATTCTTAGAGTTGGGATCTACTACTCCCACAAGCAGAATTTACCTTTAATGACTCTCTCAATAGGTCAACAAGCAAAACACCTTTTCAAATAGTGTATGGGCTTCATCCCAAGGGCCCAATAGAGTTGAGAGATCTCCCTACTGATTTCAAATCTAGTACCAAGGGTGAAGAACTAGCAGAGATGATAAAGCAAATTCAAGAACAGGTTAAGGACAACCTACAACAAACAGCTCAAAGATACAGGGCACAAGCAAACAAAAGAAGAAGAGAAATCCATTTCAAGGTTGGTGACAAAGTGTGGGCCTATCTTAGGAAGGAAAGGATTCCAAAGATCCATCATACAAAACTCCAAATGAAAAAGATAAGACCCTATACCATATTGCATAAATTTGGTCAAAATGCCTATGAAATCACACTACCACCAACACTTGCCATTTATCCAATTTTCAATGTCTCCGACTTCACTCCATACAAGACAAATGTAGATACACCAAATGATTCTACTGATCCTACAAAGAACAATGAAGAATGGGTTAGAGACCTTCCTCCAAGTCAACCTCTTCAACTTGAGAGGATTCTCCAAACAAAATTCCTAAAGAAAACTAGAAAGAAGACTTACTTCCAATACTTAGTCAAGTGGCAAGGTCTACTAGACATTGATGCTACATGGATGACTGAGTAGGACATCATAAAACATGGTTACACTTTGGAACAACTAGACTCAAGTGGGAACTTGAGTTTCAATCAACCCTAGTAGTATGGTGCAGGAGCACCCTAAAATCATCCTAATAATTCACTTGATCACTAGAGGGGTCTCCTAGACCATGAATAATAAATGTAGACTCTTAGGACATTCTTGGGAACATGCTCTAAATCTCTAAGGTCTTGTTGTGTGAACCCTTGTTATTTGGGTGGCCATATGAACCCAATGATTAATGAGGTCACAAGGACCATCTTGCATGATTTGTGTTTATTTTAGGGTCTCTTAGGAGTCCTAGGGTCTCTTAGGATGTGAGTGTTTATGTTTAGGATCTTAGGTCCTTTGAAATGAGCAATTCTTGACAATGGCAAGAAAAATTGTCATGAGCAACAAAAAGTTGCTATGCAATTTTCGTGCAACTTTTAACAAAGTTTATCATTTTGTTAATTTTGTTTGTAATAATGCCCCCAATAGTCACAACCTTTTATTTTTTAGTTGGATCATTTGGGGAAGCCTTCAAATAGCCCTATCAGGTGGGTGGAAGGCATGATGTACCTTTTGCTTAAAATCAATACAAAGAAAACTGAT
Organism: Chamaecyparis obtusa; assembly: GCA_027943335.1. NCBI lineage: Eukaryota > Viridiplantae > Streptophyta > Pinopsida > Cupressales > Cupressaceae > Chamaecyparis > Chamaecyparis obtusa. The sequence goes on from BSBK01003715.1 coordinate 2,195,855, forward strand.
TGTTTCTTTTATTTTTCTCTAAGTTTTGAGTTGTGTACAGATCATATGGATGCATTGATATGAAGGCTAATGGTGGATGATTTTTTGATGAATTAGCTTTCATTTGGTCCTAATTAGAGGTCTTGAAACCACTGGGATCTCAAGTTATCCCACAAACTCTGCAATTCACCTCCAAACCCTCAATACCTAGGGTTTCAGTGCTAAGATGGGCATATCCTCCATTCCCACAGGCCAATAAATCTAATTTTCATTGGAATGAAGGATATGATTGTCTAATTTCAAATTATGCTATTTTTTTGGAGGGATCAATTGGTGGCTGTACTGAGAAGATGAATTGAGTTGGCGGGCTCATACGACAACTCATCTCCAGCAGCACTCAGAGAAGTGAATGGCTCACTTAAAGGTTGAATCTACTCACCAAACCTTGGGATCCATGTGCTAGGAGTCCAAATACTATGCCCAAGGCACTACATTCAATCTAAAATTCATATTATGGGTACTTCCTTCAGAATCTAGCCTTGATTAGGTCTATTAGGCCTATTTGAGATATCTGACTTTTAGGGGTCCAAGTTGCAAGTTGGAATCTCTCATTTGGGTTAGTTGTATAAATCCATAAAGGGTGTCTGAAAGTTCCCTTAGTTCCCTTAGGTCTTTGGAAGTCAAGGATTTAAGCCCTAAAAACCAGTCCCATAGGCTATTAGGCCATTAGGACAAATCGGTAACCAGTCATTGAAATTGCAGTATCAGTTTGATCTTGTAGGGTCTTGGGAGTTGTTAAGTGGGACTCCAAACCCCCTCCTTGTAGATGATCAACCATCATACATGTCTAATCTCATTGGGATCTTAACCAAGCCAGTATGTTATTGTGAGTGTTTGAATCCATTGCTCTCTTATCATGAACACTTGAGATAGGTGTTTAGGACCCCTTGTAAAGGTGTGGAGCTTTGTAGTGGATGAGAGGAACTCTCATAAAGAGTTAAGAAAATTAGTTTAGCCCATCCATACCACTGCTCTGCATCAAAGACTTGTTGGAACCGATACACAATCCATAGGTAATCTATTTTATCTTGATATTGATCAGTCTTCTTGTTTATTAATGAAAGATGAATATGCATGGTTGTGGCATAAGAGGTTATGTCATGTGAATTTTGATAACATGATCAAGATTAGTAAGAAGAAAAGAGTTAGAGGGTTTCCTAACTTGTCAAAACTAGATCATGCTATGTTCCATGAATGTCAAAAAGGTAAGATGACTAAGTTCAATTTTAAAAGCAAAGACTACTCAACAAAGAAGATACTTGAGTTGGTTCATACCGACCTATGTGGTCCTATGAGAACTCAGAGCTATTATGGTGATAGATACTTTATTATTATTTTTATGACTATACTAGATTGATGACTGTTATGTTCCTAAAAGAGAAATATGAAGCTTTTAAGATGTTTAAATGGTATAAGGTGAAGGTAGAAAAAGAGACTGGAAAAGAAATTAAATGCTTAAGATCTGATAGAGGAGGTGAATTCATCTCTGATGAATTTACTAATTTCTATAATGAGAATGGTATTAAGAGATGGGTCTCTACACTGAGAACACCTCCACAGAATGGGATTGCTAAAAGAAGGAATAGGTCAATCATTGACTGTGCTAGAACACTAATGCTGCAAAAGAATATTTCTCAGACATATTGGAGGGAAGCTATCAGCATAGCTATATATGTTCTTAACCGAGTACAACTGAAGAAGGACACCAACCAGACACCTTATGAGCTATGGTTTGGACACAAGCCTACTGTAAGTTATTTCAGGATTTTTGGAAGAAAATGTTTTATTCTGAACGATGAGAGAAATGGGAAATTTGATTCTAAAGGTGATGAAGGAATATTCTTAGGATATTATACTAAGAGTAAAGCATACAAATTCTGAATAAGGTTACAAATAAGATGATTAAAAGTACTAATGTCCGTGTTGATGAGTTTGATGAAAAGAACATAGAAGAAAGAAAGGAACTAGAAGACTATGGTAGATTCACTTACATTGAACTTCCTGACCATCTATCGAAGTCGCAACCTGTGATAACTGGTCAGCAGGAAAATAACCCTGAGGAATAGGAAAGGGAAACTGACAAACAAGATGGTGCTACCGAGAAAGCACATGAACCTGAACATGATGAACAAGAAAGAAGAAACTGAGTACTAGCTAGTTTTTTTAGAAGATATCATCCTGAGACACAAATTATTGGAAACAGACAAGCTGGAATGCAAACAAGAAGCAAAACAAGACAAGGTACATGTCTAGTCTGTGAATTTGAACCAAAGAATGTGAAAGTTGCATTAGAGAATGACGAATGGGTTAATGCAATGAAAGAGGAAATAGAAAAAATAGAGAAAAACAAAACTTTTTCCTTAGTACCCTAACCTAAAGATAAGAATGTTATCGGTACTAAATGGATATTCAAAAACAAGCTGAATGAAAATGGTGAAGTGGCAAGAAATAAAGCAAGATTGGTATGCAAGGGATATGCACAGGAAAAAGGCATTGATTATGGTGAGACATTTTCACCTATTTCTAGATTGAAAGGAGTTAGAATGCTACTTTCATATGCTGCACACAAGAAATTTAAGGTTTATCAAATGGACGTGAAGTCCGCATTTTTGAATGGTATACTTGAAGAAGAGGTCTACATATAACAACCTGAAGGATTCATTGATCCAGACAATAGAAACATGGTATGTGTTAGAAATAGGGAATACTGAGAGGGGGGGGCGTGAATCAGTATTCTACAAACTTTATCTTTTTTTGAATTATGGATATAATAGATTATCTTTATACATGCATAACATAAGAAGCTAAACAACATGCATAACAATAAAGAACTCATAACACATTATTTGTTCTCGAGGAAACCCTGGCCAAGGGAAAACCCCAGTGGAAATGGTACCTAGAAAGATCCACTAATCAAAAGTATCTTGTTAAGGATGTTGACCCTGTTAGGAGTCTATTACAAGCATATAGTGTATCAGTCCTAATTAAGGGACTATAGGCCTTGTTAGAAGCCTCAACCCTATTAGGAGTTGTAGTACAAAATTTGATACCAGATGAGCCCACTGCCCAAACAAGTAATGTACAATATAAAATAGGTTAAGGTACATAACCTTATACTACTTGCATCAATATCACTTCATTGCTCTTTCACTATAGCTATTACATATGCTTCATATACTTCGCATCATATAACTTGTTGCTTGTTACAATTACTACTCTTTACAATTACAATTACATTTACATTTATACCAATAAATTTATCAAAGAGTTAAAATATAGGATGTTGTCCCTTTATATTGTTAAGTCATTATTTTGATAAACAAAATAATCCCTTAACTCTTTACTAGTTTTTTCTTCATATTCTGTCCTGTTGGCTTTACACTATCTTCGGTAAAACTATTATAACTTCTTCCGTACATGTCGTAATGACTTGTGCTCTGAGATGGGTGATCAATAGAAATCATAGAGTCTATGTTCAAGTGTGAAAGCATTGAAATTACTCCATTTGATGTTGCAAACAAAAACTATATCCAGGTTCACTGGTAAAACACTATCTCACACTTAGACAAATTTGCAATGTGCTCTGTCATACTTGCTCTCTGACTTGTGCAATCTTCATGAGGATCATATGTTGCCATAATGAAAACATCTATGCAATCAACTCAGCCATATTTCCAATAGTATGTAGATTACACAAAGCTTTATATGGCTTGAAGCAAGCACCAAGAGCATGGTATGAAAGACTGCATACTTACTTGTTAAGTATTGGATTTGTAAGAACTAGTGAGAACAACAATTTGTACATGAAAGGTGATACTGATGACACTATTATTATTTCTAAAAAAAATTTTGATATTATTTTTGGGGGTCAAGATCATGTATGTAAATCTTTTGCTGATGACATGAGGAATGAGTTTGAAATGTCTATGTTTAGAGAGATTAAATTCTTTCTTGGATTACAAGTGATTCAGTAGAGTGATGGGATATTCATCACATAGTCCAAGTACATAAAGGAATTCTTGAAGACATTTGGCATGGAAGATGCTAAACCTATGGGAACACCGATGGCTACTAGAAGTAAATTGACAAAGGAAGATGAAACTATAGAGGTAAACTAGACACTTTACCGATCCATGATTGGTAAGCTCATGTATGTAGTTCACAGTAGACCAGATATAGCACATGCTGTGGGAATTGTTGCTAGATATTCTACTAATCCTAGAGAATCACACATGATTTCTACTAAAAGGATCTTAAGATATTTGAAAAAGATAGAGAATTATGGATTATGGTATCCTAAGGAAGGTAAGTTTGAGTTGAAGGTTTATATCGATGTTGATTGGGCTGGAAATGTGGATGACAAAAAAGGTACCACCAGAGGAGCATTTTTATTTGGTGAAAGACTTGTAACCTAGACAAGTAAAAAGAAGGCTTGTATTTCTCAGTCTACAGCTAAAGTAGAGTATGTCACTGCTGCTACTAATTGCTCAAACATTGCATATATTAAGCAAGTGTTGGAAGGAATGAATGAGGTAATCACTAACCTGGTGATCATATACTATGACAACACAAGTGCTATAAATATTTAAAAAAATCTAGTGATGCACTCTAAGATAAAGAATATATCAATTAAGTATCACTACTTAAGAGAACAAGTGCAAGAGAAGCAAGTGAAGTTAGAATTTGTTACATCTAAAGAACAACTTGCAGCCATTTTTACAAAGCCTCTACTGAAGAACACATTTAAATATTTGAGGACTAGAATTGGGGTCTGTCCCCTGTCTATCAGTCACTAATGTGATCTAGATGTTGCATTAGCCTACTCTTATCAAAAGATCATTCATGTTGATGCAGCATAGTTCACACTTTGGATATTGTTCAAGGTTGTGATTAAGTTTGAAGAACTGAAATAGATTGGGATATTAGTATACTATGATACAAAGAATGTAATGGAAAACACAGAGTTACTTAGCTACTACAGAGATGATTGTTTATTTGTTTCTTTGGCATTGTTGTCAAAGGGAGAGATAAATAATATGAAAAGGAAAAGGAGATATGCACCGATGAGAACTATCTAAGGGAAAGATAATCTTAAAGGAACCTAAGAGCTAAAAAGGTTATATCTACAGAATGAAAAAGTTGTATTTTATAATGCTATTGAGTAACGTAGTGATTAAACATATTAAGCTAGGGAGAGCTTGTACAACATTTAATCACAAAGTTGTAGAATACATGTTTGGTATGTGTATGGTACATTTCATATTACTTGAGTTGCCATCAATGCCAAAGGGAGAGATTGATGAACTACAACTGATTTAGAACCTAAATGAAGAATCTGTAATTTAAGATTACTGAGGAATTGATGATTAGATATGCAAGATGATTAAATTAGTATTATGCTGTCATCGATGCCAACTAGCTTGACAATACTTATCTTGTAAGTTACTATACCAGCACATCTGAAGAAAGGTGAAAGAGATGAAGAAAAAAAATATCTACATGAGGAAGATGTATATGACAGATGAGGATAAGGAATACACTGAGTAACTTGTTGATGAGTCTATGACTTGGTGAAATTGACTTTATTATGTTGCATTCATCTATGATGAAGAATAGAGCTGAAAGACACAAAGCAATGTTATCCGTAAATAAAGCATTTTAGTATACACCGATGAAATATAGTGTATACCGAGTGCGGTGTTAACCGAGCTTGTGTTCACTGACACATTTCTTTGTTAACTGAGAAAAATGGAAAAGGAATTTAATGATCAGTTTAGCTGATAAAGTGATGAGCTATAAAGTGTATGAAATCAAGGTAACAGATAAGGTTTGTTATGAAGATTGACAGCTAACATAAATCAAAATGGATCTAATGGAGTAGATTGAAATGTGTTACTGACACATCAACTGAGGAAGCTTAAAGCGGAAAAATCTATGAATATGATTAAGCAGCAAAATCTGATGGAGGAAAACAAAATGATTTACTCATCTATATAAGAGACATTGGTTTCATTATTGAAACACAGCCAGAAGAAGAAGATACTATAGAATTATCATGTGAAGAAGGTTTCATGCATTCTGATCATACTGGTTAATAAGAACTAAGCTGCAGAACAATTACCGAGCTACAGAGAGTAATTACCGATGGACAGTAAGTTGATATAGTATTGAATCTGAAGTGTTATATTGATTAGAAATATTTGAATGAGCTGAACATTGATCTGTAAACTGCAAATTGAAGTTGTTTCAAGGTAGATCATCTACTGTTACATATTTAACCATTGTACATAGTCAAATCTCTTAACTGAGTGGACTATGAAAGTCTTTTGATGTTTCATTCATAGAGTGAACATTGTTATCCTATCAACCCTAGAGTAACTGCTGGTTGGATGATAACTTATGGTCTAAAATCCTCTAACAAGGTCACACCTAACAGTGTGTTTGTAACCTTTAACAAGGCTGGGTCTTCACCGACCTCACTTCAGAAGAGTGAACAATTTTGGGTTGCCAGTCCTAGGTGGTTTTTCCCTTCACAGGGTTTCCACATTAAATCTCTTGTGTTATGTGTTGATTGTGATATTTGTTTTTTATCATACTTTGCATATTCCATGTTAGATTTAATTGGTAACTATTATAAATTTTAGACTGACAATCAGTAAAAACATAGACAATGAAAGTATTTTATGTTTACCGAGTAGCAAAAGGAGTAGAACTTTTTTGGATTATACATTTTGAATTGTGGGACACTAGATAACTAATTCACCCCCCTCTCAGTTATTCTAATAGGATTATGGATTATACTACAAGAATAATGAAAAGTTTGAACTAATAGTTTATACTAATCCAAATTGGGCTAGAAATGTTGATGATAGAAAAAGTACAAGTGGTGGAGCATTCTTTCTAGGAAAGAGATTAGTCTCCTACACAAGTAATAAATAGAACTGCCTTTCCCAATCTAAAGAAGAAGCTGAGTATGTAGCAACTGCAGTGAATTTTTCAAATTTAGTGTGGATCAAGCTATTGTTAAGAGTGAAAGAGGAAATCATTGAGCTGGTTGTTATTTTATGTGATAACACAAGTTCTATCAATATATCACAGAATCTCACAAAGATTAAGCATATTGCTATCAAGTATCATTACTTGAGAGAGCTAGAACAAGACAAAGAAGTGATAATGAAATATGTGAATACAAAAGAACAATTAGTAGACATATTCATAAAATATTTACCTAAGGATGCTCATGAATATCTTTGAGGTAAACTAGGCATGATTCCCCTAACTGAGCCTGCCTAGTCAACTAGGAGCACTGTATCAAATGTGCTACACAGAATATTTGAAAAATTGATGCAGAAAAGGTCACACTTTAGGAGTTTCCTAGAGTTGTGAGAAGTGAAGAAGAGATACTAATCAGTCATAAGAAAGATGATAGAGGGTGAAATACAACATACTGAACTGACATGAAGACATCCACATGTAGAAGATGTAAGTGATAGATACTGGTTTGGAATTTGTTTCAAAGAGGAAGAGATTCATAGATTCCAAGAAAAAGAGGGAGAGATTCAGAGATATATAGAAAAGATTCAAAGGGAGTAACTATGTATGCGGTTAGGCAAGGAAAAGAAGTTGTGAATCAGAATGAAGCTAAGGATATTATAAAAGTATGATGCACATCTAATGTATAAAATGATGATGAAGGTGTATAATATATATATATATATATATATATATATATATAGATATAGATATAGATATAGATATAGATATAGATATAGATATAGATATAGATATAGATATATATATATATATATATATATATATATATCATATATATATATATATATATATATATATATATATATATATATATATATATATATATATATATATATATAATGTGATGTGTGACTATCAAAATATAAGGTATACTTCTTAACCAAAATTCCCAAGGGAAACATCCAAATGGATCAACCAAAAAGAAAATGGCTAATGCACCAATGAATCAATCTATGGAGAGCATGAATAAAGGAGTAAACCTTATATTTCATTGTAGAAGGTGTGTATTGAAATATTGATTGAATTTCAAACAAATACTAACCTCAAAATAGGGTAAATCTGTAAAACACTATTTTTTGGTCTGTGTGTTCAGTTTCAGGGAATTCAGCAATCGGATTTGGCCTGGAAATATAGAAATAGAGAAAACCCAGAAACCTTTCATCTTCCAGAGAAAGGTCATCATTGACCCAAGAGGGCTGCAAAGAGATTGAATCTTTTAATGGCTAACAATGGATCTCTTTGATGAATTGGATCTTGAATCCTTGAAGGATTGAAGTCTTGAATGAATGATTAAATTCTTTCCTTCTCCTTTCTTTCCTCTTGATTTCTTGATTTTACTTGCTTAAGAGATTGCAAAAGATGCTTGATAGTGGCTGTCAAAATGAGAGAGGAAGGCTTCATTTTATACTAGTTTAGGGTACAAACTTCTAGAGAGGCTGACATAGGAGAATTAAATTCCCATTTAAACCTTAACCCCTATAAATGGACCTATATTAAATAAAATTTAATATTTTACCATTTTGAAATCTGAAACAGCTGACCCAGAAGCGGGAAATAAAACTTTTCGAAGCCTGACATCCTGAAACCTCCAGAATCTAAATTTTGGACCTAGGGTCAGGGTCAAGGTTGAATCTGACCTTGGTTAGGGTTGATTTCATCCTTAACCTAGGTCAAGATCAAGGTCTTCCATGACCCAAAAGGTCAACCTTGAACCTGATGTCAAAGATCTCAGATCCTCCGGATAAGGTGCTAGAAAAAGGCTAGAAATAGGTGGAGAGAGAAGTAGAACAGGGGGAAAAAGATAGATCTAGTCAAAGACCCACTCAAGGAACTTGACATGACCCCATACCACTTACTCAGAGGGATAAACCAGTCTTAAATGGAAGTGCTTCCATTTTCTGATGATACATTTAGCCCCCACTTTAGCAAGAGTATGGACTTGATGAAAACTTTTGGTAAAGGAGATCATAATGAAAAGATAATATTATTTAAATCAAAGGGACAAATAAATCTTCAAGCCCCCAGGGACTCAAGTCTTCATCAACTCCAAGATCACAATAAGAGAGAAATATATATATATATATATATATAGAGAGAGAGAGAGAGGGTGTGATTATCTTGCCCAATGAGAACTTATGTCCCATTGTGAATGACACAAGGAAATCATGCAACTGGAAAGATGGAATTAAACTACCTAGTGAATGTGGCTACTCACTAGTCAACCCATCAAGATTCACCCTTAGGAATATTCTATTCCACAAGAGTAAAACCAAAGAAAAAGAGATCCAATCTTAAGGACACCTTCGACCTTAAGGGATCAAAATTTTGAAATTGAAAGGATCGAGAGATCCTATAAAATAAAAATTCATGCTTTAAGGATTAATCACTAATCTATAAAGGGAGAAAAGTTCTTTGAAAAATACATGTATTGAAAGTGTGTGTGTGCAATAGGTGGGCAGAGCCTATGCCCCCACATTAATGTCATTGCTAACACTTTAATAGGAGCAATGGCTTGAATGGAAACATAAACAACTCCACTGATTATGTTTCCACTACGAGATGCCCCCAAATGAAGACAAATCAAGGAAAATAGCACATAAGCATACAGAGAACACATAAGGGATCTACCTGTCATGGGGTCAGTATGATCATAAGATTATATATATATATATATATATATGTGATATTATTGAAAATTAATTGACATCACTAGTACATTTGAGAGCTTTTTCTGACAGCCGAGCATCTGAATTTGGACAGTAAACTATTGCTTAAGCGACACCACCCAATGTCACAGTTTTGTAGTTGGAAAAACTGATGGTTAAGTCAGGTGTCGTAATTATGAAAACCTTGGCCTTCGCTAAAAGAGGGTACAAACACAGTGAGAATGTCGTTGGACATATTTTTGGCCATTGTAATTGGGATGCCTACCCATCGCAAAAAATAAAAAATGACGGCGACCCGTCAGAAGATGTCGATGGGTTGTTGCTGTCGTAACATGTTCACCAATGCAAATGCTTTTAATGTGATGGATTTCTGTCAGAAGTTTAAAATTCATATCTGCCATTTGTGGTTTGTAATGATGACTATGTTGTATGTGCGATGGACATGCATCAAATAGTTACGATAGTTATCCATCATTTATGGTTATTTTTCAACAACGATGCGTTTAATGTGACAGATGGATGTCAAATATTTGTGATGGCAAACCGTCACTATTTTAAAGTCGTCATAGTTATGACAACAATGAGTTTGTTTAAATATATATATATATATATATATATATATATATATATATATATATATATATATATATATATATATATATATATATATATATATATATATATATATATATATATATATATATATATATATATATATATATATATATATATATATATATATATATATATATATATATATATATATATATATATATATATATATATATATTTGACAATCGAGTTGGTATCGATTCAAAATGGTGTTCTTGTAGATCTAGTTCCTGCTCATGATTTGGTTATGGATCATTTGGAGATAACTTTTTAGTAGATTCGATAGCGGCTCATGGATTATTGTGTCAAGTCTAGAGACTTGGATTTGGAATGGATCCTACCAAATCAAGATTTTTGAGAGTGATTGCTCCAACATAATTCGGAGATAAATTTGTTGTAGATTCGGTAGCAGCTCATGGATTATTGAGTTGGAGTCTAGAGACTTGGATTTGGAATGGATCCTATCAAATCAAGACTTGTGATAGCGACTGCTCCAGCACAAGAAGCTAGTGTAGTGATCAGAGATGCATTTTTCCTGATGTGTTCATGGGATATATGTAGACTTGATTGCATTCAAATTTGATTCAAGTGACTTCTTGACTTCTTTGGTCTAAATTTGATGTGCGGGTTCACGGTGCAGTTGATATATATTTTTCGTACATGGATTGAGATCTTAAATTATTGATCTTCTCTTTTTTTCAAGAATAGTTTAACATTCTCTACTTAACAGGGCCAACCACGTGAAGGTGGAAGCTCATCTGACCCCTCCTAGGAGCCTCTTATGACCCTTTACAACATTTTAAGATCTCTAAAATGTATTCTCAAGGATCGTAAATGGTTGTAAAGGGTCATAAGGGGTCCTAGGACACAACAGCTGAGAAAAATAAATGTAGGCATCATGGTCACAATTTTTTGGAAACACAACATAATTGAGTGGTATACCCAGATGATGCAATGCAGCTACTCCTCTAGTTCCATGTCTACATTGTGTAAACAAAACCCAAAGATGAAGAATAAATTTAGAGAGTAGAGGAGGAGAGTGATAATGACCAAAATAATATAGGGACTTGTATTACTTTGGTCATTCTCACTCTCCTCCTGTGCTCTCTAAATTTATTTTTTATCTATGGATTTTGTTTACTGTAGTGTAAACTTGGAACCAGAGGAGTGATATATAGTTGGGTTGCATCGTCTAGGTATACCATTCAATTATGTTGTGTCTCCAAAAAAATGTGATTATGATGCCTACATTTATGTTTGTCAGCTGTTGTGATATCTACATTTATGTTTCTCATTTGTCATGTTTATGTGCATGTTCTTTATGTGTATCTACTAGAAATTCTAAAAAAAATTTAGTATCTACAATAGCCCTCTGTTAACCACATTTACGCATATGCTCCCAAGAAAGTAGTGCACAAACTACACAAAGAAGGCATCGTAGAAATATGATTTCTGCTTTCGCCATTGAAGCAATCTTCACAGTACTAGCTGCCTCTCGAGCCTTGTACAAGTTGCACTCATTTCCTACATCAGGTATAGATGTAGATGGGGTAGATGTAAATGTGGTTCGATCAACCCACAAAAAATATTGACATCTAGTATTTCCTTGACAATACCAAATGTACATGAGTTCTTCACAAAATGATTATCTGTAACATTATTTTAAAACATAAAATATAATTATGTATGCAGACCTTTTTCCTATTTGGGAAAACCCAAAATTGATGCCCAGGATTACTTATTGTGTGTGACATCTTCAAAATGCATGGGCCAACACCACATTGGCACATAGGCACATTGACCGAAGTCATTGATGCTATTTCGACAAATATTGCATTATCACAAATATTGCATTGTCATTATTTTGTTCATTCATACTAATTATAATTGCAATTAAAAGAAACATACTAATGTAGACTTGCACTTTTTTTGGCTAAGTCAAAGTCTTTGGTTTAAATCACTAGACATTCAAAACAAAATGAAAAACCAAAGACAACCATGCAATTGTAAAGAAAGGTAATTTTCTTAATCATGTCACTAATTTTTGCATGTCTAAATACTGGTGTCTTTCAAGTGATTTGATTCTTGTCATGCCCACTACAAATGAGAACAGTCTTAACTAGTGAGGTTGTTTAAGCATATAGAGATTAAATACACTCTTTTAGAATGAAATTTCTCTTAAAAAAATATCAAAGATATATAAGTAGGACATATAAAACAAGGTGAATAAGAGTAGTACATATAAAACAATCGTTAGGACATGCCAAACATTTGGCAGAATTGTACATTTCATTCATGTCATTGATATTCTTCTTCATCCATATCATCATCAAGATCATCATCATCGACGACATCATCACCACCACTATTGTCATCATCATCATCATCAGCATCAACATCATCATCATCATCATCATCATCATCATCATCCTCATCCTCATCCTCATCATCATCATCATCATCATCATCATCATCATCAGTAGCAGCATTGGTAGTAGCATCATCCTCATCAATAGCATCATCATCATCATGAGTAGTAGCATCATCATCATCTTCTTATTCATATTCTTCTTCTACTAGCTCTTGATCATGATTTGGTTCTACATCATCTTCCACTTCTTCATCTTCCTTGGTATCTTCTTCCATCACATTATACTTTATCAGTCTTCCTCTTGGATCATGTCTAACAACAAATGACCAAACTGGTTTATGTGAAACCTCTAAGTAAAATACCGACTCACATTGGCTTAGAAGAACATAAGGCTCTTCTCCAACTGGCTCAAACAACCTTGTATTAATCATTGGAAATCTATTGTCATGTTCAATAACAGTTCTATCAGAATCATTTTTATTGAGTCATAGTCTGTACTATTTCACTACGAAGAGAACTAATTTGAAGGAATTGAAGTCACAGTCAAGTATATCAACCAAAATACTATAGTATCAATTTTGCGACTCTCGAGGATGTAAGTCATTTCTAGATGAAATATTAGTCACCTGGAACATTGCACTTATCCTAGAATCACAAGTTCTCTTCATGTCATTCAACTTTTTGATGCAAAATTTATAACCATTGCAAAACATAGCCCTATGGTGTTTCACCTGTAATAATGTCAAACATGTATAAATTATTGCATAACGAGTTGAAAAATATACGATTGATTAATTAACAAATTTATAAGTACCTGGTGATCTCTTAAACCATATGCTAAATATATTTCTTTTGTGTAACATTAGGATCTCCATTGCAATGAGCTTGTATAACCAATGAAGACACAGATTCCCATGTTAATCTATGACCATCATGTTGACATCATTCAATCCATGCCATCATCCAATCTTGATTGTTTGCAATAAACAAATGTATTGCATCCCACTCTTTAGAAGCTATAAAAAAGTAAATAGATGACTTACAACAGATTTATTTTGAAAATTAAGAATTAATTTACTACAATAACATCTCATAATTTATTACCTTTCAGTTTCCTAAATCTACCGTTGCCCACCAAGTACTCCCCTTAAAATTTTTAATTGAATCGAGATCCCAAATGCAATCTATATGGGTCTTTGATGCAAGATTAGGAAGATATTGAGTAACGTACACCATCATCTGGTATACCATATATCCCTCAACAATAGAACCCTCAAGGCATGCTCTTTGTCATACCAAACCCTTCAAAAATTTCAAGTGTCTCTTAACCATCCAAATTGAACTAGCATGTATAGGTCCACACAATTCAATCTCCTCAACTTGGTGTATGAGGTAGTGTTCTTATGCATTGAAAAAAGCCAGAGATAAACACTTTTGCATTTCACACATTAATCAATTTTTTTTTCTTCCAATATTTTATATCTTCTTTATGGATTTCTTTAGATGACAACCACCTACAAGGGATTCAAGACATAAATATATAAATACAAGAATTTACAATATATTACTTGTTTGATATTATTGTTTGATCTATTGAACAAATATCACTACTTACCTCATGAATTTTCTAAGATCATATATCACTTGTTTGATATTATTGTCGAAGTTCTCTGAGAGAGATAGTGGTAGAAAATATTGCAAAAATTGTCAACTGATCATTTCATACAATGAAAATTGAATGCAATTACACAAATATATTGTAAATATAAAAGACTATGACTTACCTTGATGAAGGTATGCCAATCATGTGTTTTCATCCCTGACCCAAAATCATTTTTCTTTGATATGAGATTGCTTATATCCGTAGCAAATCCTATAGGAAATCAATTTTTTTGGATCACTTCTTTTATGACATTACTTTGTTGCTCTGTTAATAACCAAGGAACAACACTTGCATTAATCCGGTCTCCATTTCTATTTGATTCAATGATATTTTTCGTTGCATGATTAGAATCATGAATGTCACTACAAATTTTGCCAAATTTTTCTTTGTCACACCTTCCATCCAATATTTTTCATGTCTCTATTACATTCTTTCCAATATGCATAGTATCAAACAAATGCACAATTTATAGATGCTCATAGTAGGATAGCCTACTAAATTCTCTAGGATAACATTTTAGTCCCTTTGGAAGCTGGTCGGTGATGCCTTCATGACCTTCGAGATCATCAACTACATAATTAGCCAACAAAACATAATCAAAATATATAATTTTCAAACATCGACCATTATGTGGAATGATATTACCTTGAATTCTATTATATTCCAACTACCATAGGTGAGGTCTCAGTCTTCAAGGATTTGAAGTAGTCTCTTCTTTCCCATTGAAAAGATGAATTTTTGCACTTCGATACTTATGATTTTTGGGGAGGAACTGCCTATACTCATCAAACACCTATTTTCTTAAACTTTTGGAATGACGGGATTTCATCTTTTGTCCACAAATTGGACATGCAAATTTTCCCTTTGTTTGAAGACCTACAAGATAATGATAAAATTGGATTAAATATGTATATTTTTAAAATTTGAATTATCTCGTACAGCTAGAATTCACCATAGCATACCATAGAAATGTGTCAACCCTAGAGCATCATGAATTGTCCACACAAGCATTGCATGGAATTGAAATTCTCTTTGTCCAATTGGTCAAGAGATGTCATACATAGTGAAACCATTCTATAACACCAACAACTCATTGATAAGAGGCACAATATATACATTCATATCTTTCACTTGGTACTTACCTAGTTGAATTAACAACATCATATAATTATTGTGGCCATTTCCCTCCAAGACTTATAATTATATGTAGATAACTATAAAATAATAAGATACCTAGAACAATCATTGCCAACATAATGTGCTTTCTCTTTATTGACATCCATGGAGGAAGGTTATTGTTTATAACAAAAATAGGCCACACCGAGCAAACGGATCTCATCTCTCCATGCAGATTGATAGCATCTGCTGCCAGAGAAAGCCTGAGATTTCAAGGTTCCTCTTTAAAGTGTGGCCACTTTTCCTCTATGTCCATAAATGATGAACCATCCATAGACATTCTAATAATGTCATCTTGACTCCTGTCACGTGCATGGTAATCCATAAATTGTGCCAAGCTATTACACCAGAATAATCATTTCAGACATGGAATAATGGGGATGTGATGAAGAACCTTGTGAGCAACCTTTTTTGTCACTTGATCATCTCAATATCTGCTCGTATGGCATTCAGGGTATTCTGTTGCATTTTCATGTTCTTTATAATAAATAATATGATCTTCAGGAAAAGCATCTATTATTTGATACTCCATTCCAATATGTTTTATAGTGACACATAATTCTTCGTATGAGTGAGGGAGAACATTTTATGGTGGTAACATAAAGTCACCTATCAATCTACAACAAATAATATAAGTCATTACTATAAACAATCTTAATGGTACATGTTTCACCTTTTATAGACTATAATGACATATATGAAAAACCTTAGCATACATGACATTGCTATGTTGGATAAACCATTCATAACCTTCAAATTCACCAAAAATAATGCAACAAAGAGAAGAGTAGATTGGGAGCCTTCGTAAAGGGTCGTGTCTACCTTCTCAACTAGAGGTATATCATGGACATTGTCAATGTCATCCTCATCATCAATAGCAATAGTAGCACTAGCAGCACGAGTACCAAATGTGTCAATGATCAATACATTTATACCATCATCTTCAAATGTGTTTTCTGGTGCATGATTGTCATCTTCCATGGGATCATGATCTTCAACTTCAATACTCACACCTCCATGTTCCTCTATATTCACACTGGGGAGATCGACCTATATAAAAATGATGATAATCAAACCTCCTTCCATGGTTCATATATATATTAATTGTGAAAACAATATAACAAACAACTTACCACTGGATTATAATCAAACCCCCCTTCCATGTGACCATTCTCCCTATAATGTCTCTTTGCTATTTTGATTTTGATTCTTTTTGTCTTTAAGCTGTTACAACTCTTGCATAGACAATAACATTTGTCATTAGCTTCTCTTTGAAAGTTAGACAACAATCTAGTGATTGTCTCCCTATTTTGATCAAATTCCCTTATATTATCTAACATGATCCTTAATGTGTATATCTACAAAACAAATTGGAGATGCCTCCTTTCATTAGCTTCATGTCACCTTCTCATAGCTTCTCATTTTCTGACAGATTTCACCAAAAGCTTTGTAGGAAACCAAGTAAGGGGTATTCTTGAGTTCAAACACATTGAGCTGCTAGAACTAAATTATAAATCATGAATTCACTATAAAATTAAAATTGAATAGGGAGATAAGTAAGATATTTAATGCATTATTACTTCATCATGATGATAAAAATTTCATTGGCTAAAAGCACATAGTGGTGCAAGGGCACCTAGAGCACATAAGGAGTTCACAAAACCTATGGAGATCAAAAAGACATCGGTGAACATGAAGATATCCAATGACGTCAATTGGAGCATTTTGGAGCCTATAATTGTTGGACTACAACTGATTTGGAATTTGATTGAAGGATCTGTGATTGGGTATGTGCAAGATCACGAGGGGCCAAAAAGTGGCGATGTCAGTTCAAAACTTTGACAATGTAGTTGACGACTTTTTTTAACCCAAATTTGATAAAATGAAAAGGATATCTTAAGGAGATTATCATCTTTCTATCGATATAATTGCTGTCAAATTTTGAATTCGGTAAGTAATTATTAGTTATTTTCTAATTGAGCTACCTCTAAAGTGTTGATTTATATACTGATTGAAAAATGACTATAACTTTCAGACGGTATAACACTTTTTAAATCTGAAAATTGCGTCACATTCTATGCTTCACCTACTATAAGGAAAAAAAAAAACAAATTGAATTTTGTAAAGTTTTGAATGAGTTAAGGTGGTCAGACATGGGAGTTTTTTTATTTTGAAAACATTGTAGCAAAAAATTCATAATTAATTATTTTTTTGGAATAAAATTACAAAAAAATGTGGCACATCTGGGCATGAGTCTAATACTTATATATAAAATCTTATAATAAAATATTATCATTTGATTATGATTAAGGTGGTCAAACATACACCTACTTCTTATTTTTTTCCTAAAAATTTGGTACTGCTACATTGAAATCTATACTTCTCACCAATAATACTAAATTTTTCTCAAAAGAGGCCTAGTAGTTTAGAAACTACATTCAATTTTCTATAGATTATATTCTTACAACTTTTTGATATTAGGTTCATAGCTAGTTGAAATTTTCACGTCAAGTTGACTAACCCTGATTTGCTAATTTTTCATTGCCACTTAAGGGCATAGTTTGGCCCCTCATGATCTTACACATACCCGATTGCAAGATCACTGAGGAGTTTCTGATTAGATATGTAATATGATTAAATTACTCTTATGTTGTCATTGATGTCAACTAGTTTGAGAACACTTATCTTGTAAGTTACTACACTGAGACATCTGAAGAAAAATGGAAAAGAGATGAAGAACAAAGAAATCTACATGAGGAAAGATGTACATGACAGTTGAGGATAAGGAACACATTGAGTAACTTATTGATGATTCTATGACTTGATGATATTGACTTCATTATGTTGCATTCATCTATAATGAAGTATAGAGCTGAAAGACACAAAGCAGTGTTGTCGATAAATGAAGCATTTCTAGTATACACCGACAGAGTGTAATGTATACCGACCATAGTATTAACCGAGCAGTGTTCACCAACGCATTCTTTGTTAACCGAGGAGAACATAATGAATTAAATGATTAGTTTATCCAATAAGATTGATGAGATGGAAAGAGTATAACATCGAGGTAATAGATAAAGTTTGTTACACAGATCAACAACTAACAAAATTCAAAGAAGATCTAACAGAGCAAATTGAAATGTGTTATTGACATAAGTACTGAGAAAGTTTTAAGTAGAAAAATCTATGAATGTGATTAAGCGACAAAATTTGATGGTAGAGAAGAAAATGATTTACTCGTCTATATAAGAGAACAAAATTTCTTTATGAAAGTGCTGGGAAAAAGAAGAAGCGATAGGATTATCGTGTGAATAAGGTTTTCATGCATTCTGATCATACTGGTTAGTAAGAACCAAGTTGTAGAGAAATTACCAAGCTTCAGAGAGCAATTATCGACAGATAGTAAGTTGATACAGTATTGAATCTAAAGTGAATTATTGATCAGAAGGATTTGTATGGACTAAATATTGATTTGTAATCTACAATTGAAGTTTTATTAAGGTAGGTCATTTTATTGTTACATATTTAACCATTGTATACAGTCTAAATCTCTTAACTGAGTGGACTCTGAAAGTCTTATGATGTATCATTCATAGAATGAACATTGTTATCCTGTCAACCCCATAGTGAATGCTGGTTGGATGATAACTTCTAGTCTAAAATCCTCTAAGAAGGTCACACCTGACAGTGTTTTTTTAACCTTTAAAAGGGTTGGGTCTTAACCGACCTCACTTCAGAAGAGTGAACAATTTTGGGTTGCCGGTCCTAGGTGGTTTTTCCCTTTACAAGGTTTCCACATTAAATCTCTTGTGTTATGTGTTGATTGTGATATTTGTTTGTTATCATACTTTGCATGTTACATGTTAGATTTGATTCGTAAATAGTTATAAGTATTAGACTGGTAATTGGTAAAAAGCACAGACAATAAGAGTTATTATTGACTACCGATGAGAAGAAATTGAAGAAATTGTTTTGAATTATACATTTTGTTTTGGGACACTGGATAACTGATTCACACCCCTCTCAGTTATTCTAACAATAATGACCTATAAGGTTAATACCTGTAATAAATTGGCAATAAGCCCTTAAAGGCCTAATAAGCCTTAGGACCAATTTAGGAGTCTAGGATGATTTTTTGAGTTGCAAGCTTATAATAGTTTAGATTTGGTTTTAATAAGGTTTAATAAGTTTATTTAGATCATATCCCAAGGTCTTAGGATTCAAAAATCTTAGAAATGCTTCATTTGCAATGTTGTTAATTCAAATTTTTGAATAACAACGGTCACTTGTAAAAGGAGGGAAAAGGGGTTTTTATGTTTAATTAGTCTTAATATAATTTTCCAACCACCAAATTTGGTTGAACAGACTTAGAGGAAGTTATAAATTAGAGGATCAAGCCATTATATGACAGTCAATTCATTAGATGCCATTAAACAAAAGCATTCAATGCATTAGATGTCATTAAACAACAACATTAGCAGCATTAGATGCATAGGACAACATTAGATACCATTAAACAAATAAAGAGAGATCAAACACTTCACACAATAAAGAGAGATCAAACACTTCACACAATGCCTTGAAAGTAACATAAATGATGCCCTAGCTCTCAAAGCTCACAGGACATCAAGCATTCCAAATGAAAAGATGTAAACAATGCCAGTATTAAACAATGAGCTTATGAACTATGTATCATGCCCTAGCTTGCAGCAACCCATGAGCCACCAATGTAAGGAAACTCAGGTGTGGAAACAACTTCCTATGCTAATCTCTATAGGAGAGTATTGTGCAAATTCTTATAAATCCTTACAATTTCAGATTCGTTAACTACTTTAACAAAGATATTGCAACCACATACAATGCATATAGAAAAATAGAGAATGACACAATGATATACCCTGGGGAAAACCTTTCGGTAAAAAACCCCAGCACTCCAAAACTTGCACAATGTATTATCTTCAACACAAAGATTACAATACACTTGCAATGCAAGTTCTTTCAGGAAATGAGAGACAAAGCCAACAAGACTTAAATTTTGTTATATCTCTCCCATAGGAGCAGCATCATATATATAGACTCCTCTGGACCCAAAAATAGGCACAACCACCAAGACCCATGCACAAAGCCACATGTACACAGTTGTTACATGCAATCCCAAGAATAGGCGTCCATCCCTAGAATAGGCTATGACAGCTTGTCATAGAATCTGCCAAAAATAACGGTCACAAGAGAAGTGTAAGAGAATCTGTCATACCAACCTATTTTTGGCATATTCTCTTACACACACCAACCACTTCTTCTTGGGTTCCCAAATAGGCCCAAGTCATAAGATGCTCTTACACCTATCATAGCACATCCTTAAATAGTTCTTACGCATCATAGGAATCCGTCATGACCATTTTAGTCATGATCTCCTTACGCACAAGATGTCGACACATCAAGTGGAGTGACAGATCAAACATGCCAACTAGACATGTACACTCACACTTAATTACATTATTTTCAAAAAAATACATTTACAAAACAAATAATAAGAATAGGAATTATCCAAGGTTGAGACACCTTGTAAGAGAAACAAGAACATAATAGGAACTTTAATTTCTATAGGCCAAAAGGCCCATAGACTTCAAACACCATCTGAACTTCTTAGTGCCCACTAGTTTCATTAATGCATCTACAACGTTCTTCACAGTATCTACCTTCTCCAAATTTACCTTTCCATCTTCCACCATATCTCTCACAAAGTGAAACTGCACATCAATGTGCTTCGTTCTGGCATGGAAAGTTGGATTCTTTGCAAGGCAAATAGCGCTCTGACTGTCACACCAAATAGTAATCTATTCTACATCAACACCAACATCAGAAAACAATCTTCTAAGCCAAATGGATTCTTTACAAGCATGAGTAGCAGCCATGTACTCAGCTTCTGTAGTGGACAAAGCAACCATAGGTTGTCACTTACTCATCCAACTGATGGCACCACCAAACATAGTGAACACATAAGCACTGGTGGATCTCCTGCTGTCAATATCACCTCCCCAATCTGAATCCACAAACCCACGAATACAAACTAAATGCGGAGATCTAGAAGAGTTACCCTGATAACATATGGAGTAATTTGATGTACCCCTCAAATACTTGAATACTCACTTAACTGCATCCCAATGTACCCATCTAGGATTAGCCATAAACTGACTCAGGACTCTCACTATTTGGGCAATGTCTAGTCTAGTACAGACCATAGCATACATAAGACTACCAACTGCACTATCATAAGGTACTCTACTCATGTCCTCCACCTCACTAGGATATTTTGGACAATCATCTATAGATAACTTTGTTCCCATAGAAATAGGAACACATAGTGGTCTACAATCTGCCATGCTGAACCTGTCCAACACAGACTTCACATACTTACTCTGACTCAACCAAAGTTTTTTGTTAGACCTATCTCTATTGATTTCCACACCCAAGATGTACCTAGCTGCCCCAAGATCTTTCATCTCAAACTGTGTTGATAACTGAGATTTAAAATCAGAAATCATACCCTTACCCTTCCCAAACAACAACATATCATCAACATATAATGCAACAATAAGAAGGCGATCATTTTCAACTCTGAAATAAACACAATGATCTAATTTTGATCTTACAAATCCAATTGACAACACAAAGGCATCAAACTTAAGGTACCACATCCTAGGAGATTGCTTCAAACCATATAGAGATTTCTTTAATCTGCAAACTAAGGATTCTTTACCTTTAACAATGTAGTGCTCAGGCTATGACATATAAATCTCTTCCTCCAAATCACCATGAAGGAAAGTTGTCTTCACATCCATCTGTTCTATCTCTAAATCATATGATGTAGCAAGAGATAATAGAAATCTAATGGATGTCAACTTTGCAACAGGAGAGAATATTTCACCATAATCTATTCCCTCTACCTGTGAATACCCCTTTGCAACCAATCTAGCTTTGTACCTTTCAACACTGCCATCTGCACAGAATTTATTCTTGAACACCCATTTATAGCCAACAGATTTTCTCCCTTTAGGAAAAGGTACAAGGTCCCAAGTTTTGTTTTTCTCCAATGAAGCCATCTCATCATCCATAGCCTCAATCCAGGAACTTGCATCTTCCATGCCCAAAGCCTCTTTCATAGATCTAGGCTCATCAGTGTTAGTAATCAAAGCAAAGGCACAACTGGAATCTAACATAGAATAACCAAACCTTTTTGGTTGCTTTCTTTCTCTCATGGATCTCCTCAAGGGCTGCAGTTGAGGTTGTTCTTCCTCTTCTTCTGAACTATCAGAGCTGCTAGAGCTCTCCTCATCATTAGGCCCAACATGGTCTCTCTATTCAGTCTTCTCAGGGGTAGGAGGCAACTGAACAACATCTTTTTCCTTTTCTTTTTCATCTGGTTGTAGCACAATAGGAGAAGATGTTAGCTCTCTGAAAATAACATTTCTACTATACAACACCTTACTAGTCACAGGATCCCAAAGCTTGTATCCTTTCACACCAGCACTATATCCGATGAAAATACATTTAATAGCTTTGTTTTCCAACTTAGATCTTTTCTCCTTTGGAACATGTGCATAAGCTTCACAACCAAAAACATGAAGATGTCTAATTGAAGGCTTCTTACCAGACCACACCTCCATGTGTGTCTTACCAACAAGGGCTGATGTAGGAGATCTGTTAACCAAATAGCAAGCAGTGGCCACAGCTTCGGCCCAAAACCTTTGTTCTAAACCAGCTCCACTAAGCATACTCCTAGCCTTCTCCATTAGTGTCCAGTTCATTCTCTCTGCAACTCCATTTTGCTATGGGGTATAAGGATTTGTCTTATGCCTCTCGATACCTCATTCTTTACAGAACTATTCAAACTCTAGTGAGCAAAACTCACCACCATTGTTAGTTCTCACACACTTAATCTTCTTACTAGTCTGATTCTCTACAAGAGCTTTAAATTCCTTGAACCGACTAAAGACTTGTATCTTACTTTTAAGGAAATAAATCCACATCCTTCTACTGTAATCATCTATGAAAGATACAAAAAATACAGACTTGGAGATTGAAGGAACTTTTACAGGACCAAATACATCAGAATGAATAAGATCCAAAACATCAGAAGATTTGTGAGAACTAGAGTAAAACTAAACATGGTTTTCTTTACCATAGACACAGTGTTCGCAGAAGTCAAACTCGAGACTGAAATCATTTAACCCCTCAATGAGATTTTTATTTTTTAGGGTTCTGAGACCCTTTTCACCAATGTGGCCAAATCTCATATGCCACAACATTGTCTTTTCTATAGGAAGCTTACCTTCCAAAGTGTTTGCACTATCATCAAAACCAATAGCCATAGAATTCTTCACTGCTTGTTCAGATGGTGAGGATGAAGAACTATTACATAGAGGAATACATGCATCTAGTTGAAATAAGGTACCTCTCCTAGTACCCCTTGCAAGCACTATCGATCCTCTTATCATCTTGCATCCTTCTTTCAAAAAAACAACTTGAACACCTACATCATTCAGCATACTTACAAATAATAGGTTTCGTGCCAAACCCAGAATGTGCATAACTCCATTGATTCCCTTTACTCGTCCATCAAGAAATTTGATAGCGACCCTTCCGCATCCAACTATCTTTAGGTGAGAATCATCACCCAAGTACACCTTTCCACCATCAAACTCTTCATATTTTGAGAACCAGTTTCGATGAGAGGTCATGTGAAAAGATGCACCTGAGTCAACCAACCACACATCATCAGATGCATGGGCTGCCAAAGCTGCGATGAATGCATCGCCATCTTCTTGAGATCTTTCTGAAGTTGAATCTGAACCTTTCTTCTTCTTCTTCAGCTCTTTGCAGTCTTTACGGAAGTGCCTAGATTTATCACAGTTCCAACATTTTTCCTTGGACTTATTGGAAGTCTTTGACTTCCCACGGGATTTGGATCTACCCTTATTGTCAGACTTATTGTCATTTTTCTTCCCTCTTTTAGTGGATCTCCCATGAATAACAAGGGCTTCTTTTTCTGAAATGGAAGCCTTTCTCTGCATCTCCTCTAATAGCAGTGAAGACACCACATCATCCATTTTGAAGGTGACTAAAGTACTTTTGAGAGCCATCACAAGATGGTCCCATGAATCCAGTAAAGAACACAAAAGTGTGTAGCAACGATCCTCCTCCTCTAACTTGACACCAGCTGATGTCACTTGTGCAGCCAGCAGATTAAATGCATTTAAATGATCTGTTAAGGATCCACCTTCCTCCATTCGTAGAGAGTACAAATTCTTCCTCAAGAACAACTTGTTCACCATAGATTTAGCCTGATACATGGCCGCAAGTCTTTCCCACAAACTATTTGCAGTTTTCTCATCTAGAACATTCAGAAGGATTGCATCGGTTAAACAGAGTCTTATGAGACCCTTAGCTTTACGGTCTTTGATATCCCAATCTACTTGAGCTATAGTTGCTGGTCTTGTAGCACTTGAAGTTGCTTCCCATAGGTCACGATCTTCCAACATGTCTTCCATCTTGAGTTTCCACAACTCAAAATTAGTGCCATTAAATTTCTCCACCTCCATTCTTCCATATGATGAACTTTCCATCTCAATCTACAAAGAAGATTCAGAATGCTCTGCAAAAAACTCCCACTCAAACTTGAGATTAGCTCAAAAAACCCTACCCAACAACTAGGATCAAAAGTTGATCAAGCTCTGATACCACTTGTAAGGAAACTCAGTTGCGGAAACAGCTTCCTACGCTAATCTCTATAGGAGAGTATTGTGCAAATTCTTATAAATCCTTACAATTTCGGATTCATTAACTACTTTAACAAAAATATTGCAACCACATACAATGCATACAGAAAAATAGAGAATGACACAATGATATACCCTGGCGAAAACCTTTCAGTAAAAAACCCCAGCACTCCAAAACCTGCACAATGTATTATCTTCAACACAAAGATTACAATACACTTGCAATGCAAGTTCTTTCAGGAAATGAGAGACAAAGCCAACAAGACTTAAATTTTGTTATATCTCTCCCATAGGAGTAGCATCATATATATATAGACTCCTCTGGACCCAAAAATAGGCACAACCACCAAGACCCATGCACAAAGCCACATGCACACAGTTGTTACATGCAATCCCAAGAATAGGTGTCCATCCCTAGAATAGACTATGACAGCTTGTCATAGAATCTGCCAAAAATAACGGTCACAAGAGAAGTGTAAGAGAATCTATCATACCAACCTATTTTTGGCATATTCTCTTACACACACCAACCACTTCTTCTTGGGCACCCAAATAGGCCCAAGTCATAAGATGCTCTTACACCTGTCATAGCACATTCCTTAAATAGTTCTTACGCATCATAGGAATCTATCATGACTATTTCAGTCATGATCTCCTTACGCACAAGATGTCGACACATCAAGTAGAGTGACACATCAAACATGCCAACTAGACATGTACACTCACACTTAATTACATTATTTGCAAAAAAATATATTTACAAAACAAATAATAAGAATAGGAATTATCCAAGGTTGAGACACCTTATTCCTAACAACCAAGATATTTCCTTATGAAATGATCATAAATAGGGAGTACCATATAGTGTATTAGTTTATTACTGATGTCCCTATTTGATCTAATAGCATCAATATAACAAACAAAGCACCTACTAGTCAAATAGGGACATGAGGTGCTCAAGCAATGAGCTCATAAAACAATATATTTAGTCTTAATAAAATCTTATAAAGTAACATATATTGTGTGAAGTGTTTGATCTCTCTTTATTTATTTTTTTGTTGATATTCACTATGTGGTACTCCCCATTTATGATCATTTCATTAGGAAATGTCTTGATGGCTTGTGGGCTACAAGCTAGGGCATCATGCATTATTTATGAGCTCACTATTTGAGCACCGACCAATCAAATAGGGATATGAGGTGCTCAAACACTAAGCTCATAAACAATGCATGATGCCCTAGTTGTAGGTAGTTATCTCTTCTATAATGATGGAGGAGTGAAAGGTAATGATCAATGAGGTTGTTGCTATTAGATCATACATTAATACACTTATTGTTTTGAATTTGAGCTCGGGCATCATGCAATGTTATTGTTGTCATTGCATGTTTGTTGTTGTTGTGCACCATATATTGTTTTATACATAGTTTATTTCATTGAGACTATGAGTTATTGTAGTTGACTGTATTCTTTTGGGGTCTGATCTATTGTAGTTGTTTCTTTTTTCTTTGAATCATTGTTTACAATTACTTTTGATGCAATATTTGTGTGAAGAACAAGAACAAAATGGTGAACGAGTGTATTTGACAAAGATAAACATGATACATTTTGTTGGGCTGATTGGGTTGGCCTAGTACCATTTACATAGCCTGGCAAGATATTAAACAGTGAGCTCATGAACAATGTATGATGCCCTAGCTTGCAGCCCATGAGCCATCAAGACATTTCCTCATGAAATGATCATAAACGGGGAGTACCATATAATGAATATCAATAGAAAAACAAATAAAGACAGATCAAACATTTCACACAATGCCTAGAAGATAATAGAAACGATGCCCTAGCTCTCAAAGCTCATGGGTCATCGAGCATTCCAAATGGTAAGATGTAAACAATGCCACTATTAACAATGCTAAGATGCAAACAATGCCACTGAAATTGATTTAATGACAAGACAAAGCTCGAATGCCTACCTTCCAAATGAAAAGATGTAAACAATGGCAGTATTAAACATTGAGCTCATGAACAATGTATGATGCCCTAGCTTGCAGTCCACAAGCCATCAAGGCATTTCCTCATGAAATGATCATAAAAAGGGAGTACCACATAGTGAATATCAACAAAAAAATAAATAGAGAGAGATCAAACACTTCACACAATACCTTGAAGGTAATAGAAATGATGCCCTAGCTCTCAAAGCTCATGGGTCATCAAGCATTCCAAATGAAAAGATGTAAACAATGCCAGTATTAAATAATGAGCTCATGAACAATGTATGATGCCCTAGCTTGTAGCCCGTGAACCATCAAGATATTTCCTCATGAAATGATCATAAACAGGGAGTACCACATAGTGAATATCAACAACAAAACAAATAAAGAGAGATCAAACACTTCACACAATGCCTTGAAGGTAATAGCAATGATGGCCTAGCTCTCAAAGCTCGCGGGTCATCGAGCATTCCAAATGCAAAGATGTAAACAATGCCAGTATTAACATTCATATTTTTCCATTAAATCGACAAATGCCATCAAAATGAAATTGAGTTAATGAGAAGACAAAGCTCAAATGCCTACCTTTAAGAAACTTTTACATCTTTTCATCAAATGACCCAAAAACATCAAGAATTGTCATATATGGTCACTAATAGCCAGCTTTCAAAAGAATATGAATGAATGCAAACATACATAAGTGGATGGCTTATGGGCTGCAAGCTAGGGCATCATGCATTATTTATGAGCTCACTGTTTGAGCACCGACCAATCAAATAGGGACATGAGGTGCTCAAAGAGTGAGCTCATAAACAATGCATGATACCCTAGTTGTAGGTAGTTATCTCTTCTATAATGATGGAGGAGTGAAAGGTAATGATCAATGAGGCTGTTGCTATTAGATCATACATTAATGCACTTACTATTTTGAATTTGAGCTCGGGCATCATGCAATGTTATTGCTGTTGTGCACAATATATTGTTTTATACACTGTTTATTTCATTGAGACTGTGAGCTATTGTAGTTGATTGTGAGCTATAAGCAACATATATTGTGTACTATTTATTTTTTTTGTTTTTTATATTCACTATGTGGTACTCCCCATTTATGATCAAATAGACAAAGCTCAAATGCCTACATCAAGTGCTAGTGCCCTCTTCCCACATGGTGTCGGCCTCTTCAGGCATGCCAAAGTCAAATGCCCTCTTCGTGCCACACAAAAGTGCAGTGCCGTCTTCACGGCAGCTCTTCGAATTCACAAATTAAAAATGACACTTTCTTTTTCATTTTTTTTGTTTATAACCAAATGGGTGTCGCAATTTATGAGCTCACTGTTTGAGCACTGGCCAATTAAATAGGGACATGAGGTGCTCAAATAGTAAGCTCATAAACAATGCACGATGCCCTAGTTGTAGGTAGTTATCTCTTTTATAATGATGGAGGAGTGAAAGGTAATGATCAATGAGGTTTCTGTCATTAGATCATACATTAATACACTTACTATTTTGAATTTGAGCTCAGGCATCATACAATGTTATTGCTGCCATTGCATGCTTTCTGTTGTTGTGCACCATATATTATTTTATACACATAGAACAATAGATTTGGGGACTTAGACTTATGTTCAATCCTTAGTAATGGTTTGGGGAACTAATTACTAGATGAGTGACTATAGTACCCTAGTTTGCATTATTAGATGATCTTGTTTAATCTGTGTTCATTTCATGCAAAGATACATGTAAAGGAAAATAAATTTTTGCATCTAAAGATTACATGTATATATATAAAAAATAACTTGTATATACTATACAAGGAAAATAACTTTCAAAATAAAATGCAACTATACTTAATCTAGATGCCACTGTGTAATGTTTTTACTTACGATATTAATCTTAATATATCCCTATGAAGATATCCCTATTTTATTATTGATGTCCCTATTTACATCTTTTCATCAAATGACCCAAAAACATCAAGAATGGTCCTATATGGTCACTAATAGCCAACTTTCAGAAGAATATGAATGAATGCAAACATACATAAGTGGATGAACATAAATAATGAAGGTACCAGACATTGCCTGAAGTAATGAAGTGTTGACCCAGGGTTCAATCCAGTATGCTCTTATATGATCCAAAACCTGTAAGGAAGGAAAAGATCAAGTTAGATCCAAAGGATCTAAGCAATGCCTAGCACCATATTATTGATCCTCATCTACAATTATGCATGTGCATAGTCAAGCCATACACAAACTCAACAATATGGTAGCATTGATCCAATAACAGAAAATACATTACAAATGCCAAGCTCATGGTCTCAATGAAATAAATAGTGTATAAAACAATATATGGTGCACAACAGCAGCAAGCATCCAATGACAGCAATAACATTTCATGATGCCCGAGATCAAATTCAAAATAGTAAGTGTATTAATGTATGTTTGCATGATGCCATATATTAAACAGTGAGCTCATGAACAATGCCAGTATTAAACAATGAGCTCAGGAACAATGTATGATGCCCTAGCTTGCAGCCTGTGAGCCATCAAGACATTTCCTCATGAAATGATCATAAATGAGGAGTACCACATAGTGAATATCAACAAAAAAACAAATAAAGAGAGATCAAACACTTCACACAATGCCTTGAAGGTAATAGAAATGATGCCCTAGCTCTCAAAGCTCACAGGTCATCAAGCATTCCAAATGAAAAGATGTAAACAATTCCAGTATTAAATAGTGAGCTCATGAACAATGTATGATGCCCTAGCTTGTAGCCTGTGAGCCATCAAGACATTTCCTCATGAAATGATCATAAGAGGGGAGTACCACATAGTGAATATCAATAGAAAAACAAATAAAGAGAGATCAAACACTTCACACAATGCCTTGAAGGTAATAGAAGTGATGCCCTAGCTCTCAAAGCTCGCGGGTCATCAGGCATTCCAAATGATAAGATGTAAACAATGCAAGTATTAAACAATGAGCTCATAAACAATGTATGATGCCCTAGCTTACAGCTCATGAGTCGTCAAGACATTTCCTCATGAAATGATCACAAACAAGGAGTGCCACATAGTGAATATCAATAGAAAAACAAATAAAGAGAGATAAAACACTTCACACAATGCCTTGAAGGTAATAGCAATGATGCCCTAGCTCTCAAAGCTCATGGGTCATCGAGCATTCCAAATGCTAATTAAGATGTAAAAAATGCCACTATTAACAATGCTATCAAATAAACAGTACAACTGAAATTGAGTTAATGAGAAGACAAAGCTTGAATGCCTACCTCAAGTGCCAGTGCTCTCTTCCCAAATGGTGCTGACCTCTTCACTCACACATGCCAAACTCGAATGCCCTCTTTGCACCATGTAGAAATGCAGTGTCATCTTTGTGCTAGCTCTTCGAATTCACAAATTACAAATGACACTTTCTTTTTCTTTTCTTTTTTTGTTTATAACCAAATGGGTGTCGTAATTATGACAATAGTGTCACTATTACAACACCATCGGGGGCACTTGCAAAAAAACAACACAAAAAACATACACAAATTGTAGTGGCATCACAAATTGGCATCGAAATTTGACCCCAAATGTTGTAGTGCATCATTCCCCGAAGAAATTAGAACTATAATCAAAATGGAGGAAAGAACACATAAGAGTTATGAAGTAGAGTCTTTTCAGACCACAACATGGAGACCGAAAAGATTCAATGCTACCAAGTCACAAATCCAAGTGGACTACACAAGGAAAACATTTATGAGCAATAGCATGGGTAAAACATAACATGAAACAACATATAGAAGAGTAAAGATACATATAGAAGAGATAAACAATAGATTTGATTCCTTTATCACCTTGCACCAATAGAGTAACAAGGGTCATATAAAAGAATCTAATAGATATTTAGCAAACACATTATAGGAGAAGAATGATACAATAGAAAAACACATGAAAAGCTATCATGAAGGACTAGCCAATCAAGTACACCACCTACTCTCCCCATCTCATTCTATATCATTTAGGGAAGGTGGGTAACTTGAAAGAGGGACTATATACAACAAAGTAGGAATGATAGCTAGTTCTAAACAAGGATCCTCTTGAGAATCATAATGTTTGATACTAGGTGTAAGTGTCAATTGTGATGAAAGCATATTAGGTAAATTGATGTCAATTTCAATAGTCTCATATTCATCACTAACATCATTAGTATCATCAAGAGTATCTTATTCATCTAGATTAATTAAAATAGGATCTAAGATATGAATAGAATCATCATAATCTTTCATCTTAACATCATTATTAGCAGTAACTTCTTCTAACACATCATGCATAGGCTTGTCAAAAGAAGGTAAAGAAATTTGAATAATAGAAGTATAGGCTTTAGCTTAAGCATGATGATTCTTAAGATGTTCATTAGCAGATTGATTAAATTTTGTCTTGTTTGAAATATGTTGAGAACTAGGAGGAACAACTATCAGATCCTTCATGGGTTCTATAGGAGGATTAGTAGGATTCTTAGCAGATTGACAAGCAACCCTAGGAGCTTGATTAACAAAACTAGAAGCCATAGATAAATGAGGTGTGGAAGGTGTAGTAAAAATACCATGATTAAGATTCATCGGAGGCATGCTTGACTCGAGAATCTTGTGATTCTTATAGGCTTGATATGGGTGAAAGAGATTATTAGGTCGAGAAGGACATGAATCAGATATTGAAGGCCAAAAGAAGTCAAGTGTAGCACAATCCCTAGGCCTAGAAGGTTGATATAAACTATGGTTAATCATCTTCACTTCTTCATCATGAATGAATTTAAGACACTCATGGATATGAGAAGCAACAAAATGTATTTCATTCAACCAAGGAAAACCAAGACTAATTTGAAACTGATCAGAAGTAGGAACAACAAAAAAGGTAGTTTCCACCATTTTACCACCAAGTTCAATAGGAAATTTAATAGAACCAAATGATGGATAAAGAAAACCATTACAAGTTTGAATCCACACGTCAGATGTATCATAAGAATCACATTGTAAGTTTTGAATAAAAATATTTTCTTCAGTAATAACATTGTAAGGATGTAGGATCAACAAGACAACCAAGCTTAGGTATCTTATAAATCCTAGCATAAATGTAAAGGGGACCATCAGGAGCTTTAATAGTCTCAGAATCATCAAAGGTAATCAAGAGTTCCTGAGGTCTTTTATTCTTAGGTTGTTTTTGAGGTTTTGGTTGAGATTTCAGTTTAGGTTGAGGTTTCAGTTTAGGTTGAGGTGGAATTTGAGGTTGAGTTTGAGGTTGAGGTGGAGACACAAATTGATACAAAACAACATGCTCCACATGGTTAACAATATGATCAAGATCATCCATCTTCAAATCATAAACAATATCCATAGAAGATGGTTGAGAAATGGTATTAGTATCATGTGTAGGTAAAGGATTTGTATAGATTTGAAGGTTTTTATTAGGAGGAGAGACATACTTGTTCCCACTACCATCAAAATTATGAATAGATAAGGTATTAGAATCAATTAAGTCTTGAACCTTATGCTTTAAAGAGTAACACTTCTCATTATCATGGACATTTTGATGATGGTATTGACAAAAAGATTTTGGATCAAAGGATTTAGATGCTATCATAGTAGGTAAAAGAGGTCGAATAGGAAGTATAGGAACTAAAGTAATCATATTAATAGTTAACAACCTATTCATAATAGAATGTAAAGATTCAAAGAGAGGACTAAATGTATGATTAAAATGAAAAGTAGTGGATGCAAAAGTAGCATTGTGGGATGCAATGACAACTTGATCAGCAACTGTATTCGCTTTTTTATTTATCTTGACATAGTTGTTGAGTTTTTGAAATTTGTTTGGATTAGGAGAAGCATCACTCTTATCAACTGGAATAGGAACCATTGGAGTGTTGCTCTCAAATTAACTCACTTGTAATTGATAATGATGAAGCGTTGTAGAAAGTTGTTGAAAAGAGGTAAATTTAGTAAGTAGAATCCTATCTCTAATATCCTTTTGTAAATTTGAAATAAACATACATTGAATATCAATATCAGGAATAGGATAGGAAATCTAAGCATACAAATGCTTAAATCTACCAATGAATTCAGTCAATTTTTCTTTAGTGTTTTGTTTAACATGCATCAAATTAGTTATGGACAATTGCAGACCAATGTTATTTTTGTTGGAAACTGCAATTGAAGCAATTTTTGTATTGTCATTGATGTCAAACCTTAACTGGTAAGACTTTCTATCTAAGAAAGTACTATGTCTATTTGATTGTTGTGAAAGGGATAGGCAAGGTTGGTAACAATAGCACCTAAGGAAAGGTTGAGTTATCTTGATACTTCAATGAGTACTTGATTATGTGGAAAAATGATAAGATAATATATTGTTTATCTAAGTAAGAATGAAGACTAAATTGGTAGGCTTAACCGAGAAAAAGTGAAGAAATCTAGTTTAAGCCGAGTGATGTTAGTGTCGACTGAGCTAGTATATGCTGAGTAAATTCAGTGTTGACCGAACATTAGTTAATTGTCGAGGAAGACAGTATTAGCTGAGGAAATAGTTTTTGAGGTGACTGAGCTTTCTAATGAAGACCGAGCAGTTGAACACTATATTGACCAAGCGTTAGTAATTTACATTTGAGGAAGAATTCAAATTTCCTGTTGACATAGTTGAATTCTTGGATTATGTAAAATATGTCTTTATTTATTGATTGTATGAAAGTATTTAATGCACTGTAAAATGTTTTATTGTAAATCTATTAAGAGATTTGAGATATTTCTAGAAGGATAAATGAAGAACATAATGTTGGAAGGATTCGATGAATCTGATCTAACCCTAAGACCTATGAAAGAGATTAAGCATAAAAAGACGTATTGACCTAATTTGAGGAAGTATTAAGGAAACCTAAGAATGAGGTTGAAGAGAGTAGAGTAGAGGAGAGGATGCTAGAAGTAATGTTGATGTTTACTGACTGTATAAGAAGAAAAAGCTAAAGGAGAAGTGTTGTGATTTCTTGAAGAGATTTATGAGTAGATCAGTGATGGAGATGGTAAAGGTTCATAGTCAGTAAGCCAACATATGTGTACAGAATTAGATCTGATATTTGCAAAGTGATTTGTATGTTTTTCAGATCAATACTACTATTACTTTCTAACCATTGTATCAGTCAAAATCCTTTTAACAGAGGTTGACCTAACAGTCATTTGTATAAATCCTTTAAACAAGGTTGCATTCTAATGGGATGTATGTAAGTCTTATAAAAAGGAACACTTTTAATAGAGTGGTTCAAATCCTTTAACCAGGTCACACCTGACAATGTGTTTGTAACCTTTGATAGGGTCGGGTTTTCACAAAGCTCACTTCAGAAAAGTCAAAATAATACTAACATGTTACAAAGTGGTTTTTCCCAAATTGAGTTTCCACTATAAATCCTGGTGTTAATACTTGTGTGAATGTTTTGGTTTGAACATTTCTATGTTTTACAAGCTAGATACTATTGGATAGTGGACTGCATTGTTATATGTTTCTATTATGCAATCAGTAATGACTGAGTAGTTGTTGGTTGTTGGATCTGATTTGTTGAAGAGTTTTAAAGTTTGTTTCATACAACTAGACCTAAGAACAAGTGATTCACCCCCCTCTTTGTTGTTCTAAATCATATTAACAATTGGTATCAGAGCTATTGGTGCTTACAGAGAACAAGTTTAAAGGTACTTGAAGCAAATGATTAGGATGTATAAGAATGAGGTGCCGCAAATAAATAAGGAGAACTTCCCTGCATGGCAAAGTTTGATTAAGCTACATCTAGCTAGTATTGGTGATTCTACAAAGTATTATGTTGAGCATGATTATGTCACACTTGTTGCAACTTTGGCTGCCAAGGAGATGAGAGCTAAACAAGAGCACAACCAAGCAATGTTGGAGATTGCATCTGTCCTAAGTTATCCAGAATTTTAAGACATTAAAGACTACACTAATGCAAAGAAAATTTGGGACACTCTTGCAAACATCTATGGTGGTGACATAAATGTACTGAGAGAAAAATCTGAGAGCCTAAGAGGTAAATTTGATGAAATGAGAATGCAAGAAGGTGATAATATTGCACAATATTGTGGTAGAATAAAAGAAGTTGTAAATTATTGATGGTGAAACTATAATTAGAAAAGTATTGAGAACTTTGTGTCCTATTTATGCCATCAAAATTTCAGCAATTTAGGAATCTAGATGTAACCCTAACAATGGTCTTACTTTGGAAAGTTTGGTTAGTAAGCTTACTGCTTTTGAACTTTCTAACTATGATAACTTCACTATTGCTAATGTTGAATCTAATTTTAAGTCACAAATAGTTTTGAGTAAGTCAAAGAGGGAAAATGAAAGATGCATCAGTGAGAGTGAGAGTGAAAGTGAAAGTGACACATCTGATGAAGAACTTGAGGATCTAGAATCTCTTATGGCCTGAAGACTAAAAAGGGGAAAATGAAAGTATAAAGGTAAACTCCCTATTATATATTTTTCATGTAATAAAGTTGGTCATATAGATGCTAGATGTCTTGACAGGGATGATAATGATGAAGAAAGATACAGAAAGCATCAAGACAAAAGAGAAGATAGAGGTTTCTAAAGGTACAAGGACTACAAAGGAAAAGGTAAGACATCCTGCTATATTGCTGAAGAAGAGATTGACACTGATAGTGATTATTTTGAAATTGAGGTTGTCTATGTTGCAATGAAAGATGAGTCTGATGAGGATTAGAAAACTGCATTGATATCTTATGTGAACAAAAAAGATAAATGGATTATTGATAGTGGTTGTTCACATCACATGACTGGTGACAAGAGTATGTTTGATACCTTAGCTCATTATAAAGGTAGAAGTGTGAAATTTGGTAATGATGAACCATGTCCTGTTAGAGGTAAAGGATTGATTAAGCTGACTGATAAGATCACTTGTGAGAATACTTATTGGGTTGAGGGTCTTAACTATAATCTACTAAGTATTGCACTACTTAATAGCATTGGCTATTGAGTGGAGTTTCATCACAGGAAGGCCAAAATATTTGATGCCACTGGTGAACTGATTGGAAGTAGAGAACAAACAATAGGTAATTTGTTCCATATAGACCTATCTAAAGAAACATGTATGATTGCACAACTTGATGATATTTGGTTATGGCATAAGAGGCTATGTCATGTTAACTTTGATAATCTAGTGGAAATTAGTAAGAAGAAGAAAGTGAGAGGTCTACCTAGATTGAAGAAACCTGAGAATGTAATATGCAAAGAATGTCAGTTGGGTAAGATGACAAAGTCTAGTTTTAAGAGTAAGACTTTTACTTCTGAGAATGCTTTACATTTGGCTCATACTGACCTTTTTGGACCTATGGGTGTACAAAGCTATTGTGGTGCTAGATATTTTATCCTATTTATTGATGATTATACCAGAATGATGACTGTAATGTTCTTAAAAGAAAAATATGATGCTTTTCAAAATTTTAAGTGGTATTTGGGTAAGGTTGAAAAGGAGACAGGTAGGAACCTAAAGTGTCTAAGATCTGACCGAGATGGATAATTTATATCCAATGAATTCAATCTATTTTACAATGATTGAGGGATCAAAAGACAAATGTCTACACCAAGAACTCCTCCACAGAATGGTATAGCAGAGAGAAGGAATAGATCTATCATGGATTGTGCAAGGACATTAATGATTGAAAATAATGTTGCACAAAATTACTGGAGAGAAGCTATAAGTATGGATGTTTATACTCTTAACTGAGTACATATCATAAAAGGTACAAATCTGACACCTTATGAGCTATGGCATGGGTATGCACCTAATGTAAAGTAATTTAGAATTTTTGGAAGAAAATGCTACATACTAAAGGACAATAGGAATGGAAAATTTTATGCTAAAAGTGATGAGGGCATATTCCTAGGATATTCCACAAAAAGTAAATATTATAAGTGTTTGAACTCTAACACTAAACAAATTGTGGAAAGTGTGAATGTCAAAGTTGGTGAGTATGTAGAGAAAAATGAAGCTAACAGCAAAAGAGAGCCAGAAGATTATAGATCTTTTCTGTATATAGAGGAAGGAGAGGCAAATGACAAACTTTCACCTGATGCAGAGTCTTAGGTAAACAATGTTGAGCATCAGGAAAATAATGCCGAGAGAGAAGAATGTGTGAAGTGACAAGAGGAATTTGTCGAGTATCAGGAAGAGGTTGTCAAGCATTCAAAAGTTGAATCTAACAATCTTGTTGGTGAGCTTGAAGATCAAGATAAAAGGAGAGAAGAACCTATTTTGGCATAATATGTAAGGAGACATCATAAGCCTGAATAGATAATTGGAGACAAAGATACTAGAGTTGTGACCAGAAGAAAGAGAAGAGATCCTACATGTTTACTATGTGAATTCGAGCCTAAGACAACAAGGGAGGCATTAGAAAATGAAGACTGGATACAAGCAATGAATGAGGAGATAGACCAGATAGAGAATAATGATACTTGGACTCTAGTGTCAAGACTAGAAAATAAAAATGTCATTGGAATAAAGTGGGTGTTCCAAAACAAGCTAAATGAGCATGGTCAAATCATAAGAAACAAAGCTAGGCTAGTATGCAAAGGCTACACACAAGAAGAAGGAATAGATTATGGGGAGACATTTTCCCCTGTAGCTAGATTGAAAGGAGTAAGAACCTTACTTGAATATGTTTCCTACAAAGATGTCAAGGTATACGAAATGGATGTTAAGTCTTCATTTTTAAATGGCATATTAGAAGAAGTGTACATTGAATAGCCAGAAGGATTTTTTGACCCAAACAAAAGACACATGGTTTGCAAACTAAATAAAGCATTGTATGGACTAAAGCAAGCTCCCAGAGCATGGTATGAGAGACTGCACAACTACCTGATACAAATTGGATTCTCAAGGACAAATGACACAAGCAATCTATACATGAAAGATGAAGAAGGTAAAGGAATCTTGTTCGCTAAGATTTTTGTAGATGATATTATATTTGGTGGACAAGATGCCTTGTGTAAGAAATTTTTAAATGAAATGAAAACTAAATTTAAAATGAGTATGTTTGGGGAGATCAAATTTTTTTTTGGTTTACAAGTATATCAAATGGAAAAAGGAATTTTCATCACCCGGTCTAAATATGTTCATGAGATACTAAAAACCTTTGGTATGGAAGATTCAAGGTGAGTACTTGTACTCCCATGGCTATTGGAAAAAAGTTGTCTAAAAAATGATGACACTATAGAAGTAAACCAAACTTTGTATAGATCCATGATTGGAAAGCTGTAGTATGCTATACATACTAGAACAAATATTGCTTTAGCTATTGGGATTTTGGCAAGATTCTCTGCCAATCCTAAGGAAACTCACATGATGGCTGTCAAGAGGATAATGAGATATTTGAAAGGGAATGTTGACTATGGATTATACTACAAGAAGCATGAAAAGTTTGAACTGAGAGTGTATACTGATGCTGATTGGGTAGGAAATGTGGATGACAGAAAGAGTACTAGTGGTGGAGCTTTCTTTCTTGGACAAAGATTAGTTTCCTGGACAAGCAAGAAACAAAATTGCATTTCCCAATCTACTATTGAAGTTGAGTGTGTGGCTATAGCAGTGAACTGCTCAAACTTGGTATGGATAAAGAAATTGTTGGTAGGCATGAAAGAAGAGATCACTAAACTAGTTGTCATCTTCTGTGACAACACAAGTTCTATCAACATCTCTAAGAATCCAGTGATGCACACAAAGACCAAACACATCACCATCAAGTATCATTACTTGAGGGAACTGGTCTAAGATAAAGAGGTCTGAATGGAATATGTGAATACAAAGGAACAACTAGTAGACATATTCACTAAAGCTTTACCTAAAGAAGCTCATGAATATCTAAGAGGTGAATTAGGGGTTCTTCCCCTAACTGAGGCTGCCTAATCAAGCTAGGAGCACTACATCAAATATGCTACAAAGAGTATCTGCCAAGTTGATGCAGAGATAGGTCACACATTAGGAGTAGCCTAGAGTTGTGAAAAGTACATCAAAGCCAAGAATTAGTAATCAGAAAAGATGACAGAGGGAGAAACACTATTACTGAACTAGAAAAATTATATCTACATCTACAAGATGTATGTTTTTGTTGTTGCTTTGGCATTTTTGTCAAAGATGGAGATGATCACAGATGAATACACATGGTGAGATTTCATGGAAGATCAAGTAAGAGGGAGAGATTTAGTGGACGGTCATACAAGCATGGCTAATTGATTCTGTATCAGAATGAAGCTAAGGCTATTATCAATATTTCTGATGGACACAAGTTTTCAATTGGTTGGTGATTCATGTTTTATTCATATGGTGTTGCCATCAATGCCAAAGAGGGAGATTGTTGGAAACTACAATTGAAACAATTGTTGTATTGTCATTGATGTTAAACCTTAATTGGTAAGACTATTGCTATCTAAGAAAGTACTATATCTATTTGATTGTTGTGAAGGGTGTTGGTTCCTGGATAGGGTTTTACACTCCATGAGATACCAATATGCCCATGATGGCTATTAAGGATTGGTTATTTCCAAATGTGAGCAATCTATGAGCAATTGGACCAACTATAGGGATAAGATTTCCCTCTTCTGCTTCTGGCTCTACAAAACCAAGGCGGGTACACCTGATCCAATAGTATTAACTCTGACTAATAGTTGTAACTTTTCCCCTTATTTCTTTATTGGATCTTTCAACAAATGAATAAAGTGAGAAAGTACTAAATAAGAACCTATTGTTCATTGACTCTCCATTACTGGATAGGACAATACATAAATGTAAATAAAATTAAAAGACTGGTAGTGATTTGAATGATTGGGATCATAAGGTTTGAATCACTCTTCTCAACACAAAGATATGAGAATATAGGCCAGTGCCTTATCCATTGGGAAAAGTATCAAGGAAAAGGATGAATACAATGGTTTCTAAAATTGGTCTCTAGACATAAATGCAAATATATCCCAACTCTTTCTTGCTTATGAAAATCCTTCACCTAAACTCTAAGAACACATATCCCACTTTGAGCAATATTTTAATCCATCCCTAGGTTGGAACTCAAAGCATCAATACATTCACATAAACCTTTATACAAAGATCTAAAGATTTAAAAAATAGAGCAAAGGAGAGAAAAGATCTGAGGTTTGTATTAAGTATAACCTTTCACCATATGCATACAGTATCCAGAATAGTAAGCTTGCAAGATAAGAACAACCTGTACTTCTTCTCTATTATTTGATAAAAATAATATCAAAAATTACAATCCTTGATTGAAAAGCTAGGGTTTCAAAAATTTCTATCTTTTTAACACCTAAACTCCAATCCCTCAAAATGATCATAAAAAATCCCTTTATACCAAGAGATGCAACAAGCAACCGATCATTCTAGGGTTACCAAAAAAAATTAACCTAAAAGACTTTATAACAACCCTAAAGGGTTTACAATAACTGTACCACTGAAACAAGTGAGATATTTGCAATTGAGTCGACATTATTTATGTTTTCAATGCTATCCTTTGCTCCTTTTCAACAAATTTGATTTTATTATCTCATTGTCAAACTGCAATGAATGCCCTTCTATAACTTATTCAACCTTGATATTCATTTGGCACGGCATCATTAGGAACAAAATCTGATTGTAGCAATAACTTATGTCTTCTGTATCCTTCCCCAACTGCAATTTGTCCTTAAATAATAAATTCTTGACCACCGCTTCGTTTTACAACCTTCTGCATCAAAACCCTAGCAAAAACACTGCAAGAATTTTGAATTCAAATAAAAATGGTAACCAGCTAGAGTTTAAAATAGGACCGTTGATCTATCTTATTCTCGGTAGATCGGGTGGCTTGTAAAATCCCACAATAGTCAACAAAAATCCTTAAAAAATCATTTTACACGTCATCAAAACCTTCGACCAATGAGAAAAAAGCACGTCAGCGATGAATCAACATATTGGACCCACTTCTTCATAAGATTTAAAATGGATGGCTATCATAAGATTGCATAGCCTCAAAAGACTCTATGTGATGATACGACAACCGTCAGATCCTCCATCTCTACATTCTTAAGAATCTCACGGGCCCACTGACATGTCTACACTTCTTTCCAGCTCAACCAATCACAACATGACACCTCAGAAACACCTGGAAAAATGGTCCCACAATTCTCAGCTGACCTTTAACCCTTATGTTATCCTTCGAACATGTGACTACAAGAAATTCAAGTCACTTAATGCCTTCCTTGACTGCAGTTAAGTCAAATGATTCAGTGAATGACTGCATTCGCTGAATTACGAATTCCCTTCCTAAACTCAGGTTACTCTTTGTGAACTGGTGAATACATAAGAAAGTAGAGGGCCCACTAACTATCTAGTGAATTAGTGACCAAAGATTTTTCAACAATTCGCTGAAGAATTTGAAACACTACCACTTTATCTAGAGATTCAGCGAACACATATTCGCTGAATCGCTAAAAGAATTTAGAACCTTGCCAAAAACTTTGTGAATGAGCGGACATAGAAGACTTTATCAGTGCCACCAAAATTTTTTCTAAATCAACAAAAACTGGGCCTGCCTGAAATGAGATCAATAGTTTTCATAAAATCTCATGCATATGACACATTCTATCAGATCTTACGACAACCGTTAGATCTACCCTTTTATACTGCTCTGACATATCCCCTAACATGAAACAAATCTACAGTCAGTCTTAAACCCTCATAAGCCATGAAGACTCCACCAGAACACATGCCCACCATCGATGAAGAATCTTTCCCCTGTTCTGAAAAACCTCCAACACAAAAAAGAAACAATGGCTGGTCTTATAGCCTCATGTGTCAGAAATGATCCTTAAGATCATACACGGGCCATCGATGCTCTACCACTATTAGAACCACTGAACCTTTGAAATCATTGGGCCCACTGACAATACTCTAAGTCATTAATATGTGGACCAATGAGAAAATGCTGACTAAGCACATCTGGCATGTGGACCCATTGAAAGAAAAGATTACATCACAAAAAAGAATCAACACTTGTCATATAATCTCATGCCTTTGACACATCACTTGTGAAGATATGCCAACCATTAGATGTAGATGTTGTCAGAGCTGGGCCCAAGAAAGGATAAAGGCTAGAAAATTTAGGAAATATTAAGCATTGAAACTTAGGAAAAATTAATTCCGCTGGGCGCTTGAAACTTAGGGAAAAATAAAGGGGAAACCTCCGCAGGGAAATAAAAATTTAACACACATGATTTTAAGAGATTTTAAGTGGCCCCATAAACTAATGAAAAAAATAGAATAAGACTAGGGCACACTAGCGTTTTCTTTCCCAACAGCTAGAATATGATTTTTTGCTTGGGGTTTCACCGGGAAAATGGGAAAAATAACTACAAAGGCCTGGAAAATATGATTCAACCATGGAATTTTTCACTTCTGCAAATAGTGGCTCATGCTCGAGGACATGTATCTCCTGTAGATACAACCAGAAACTAGAATCTCCTGGTACAATAGACCAGAATAAAAAATTTGAACCAAAAATAGGGAACTGTACACAAATACTTAAACAAAACCTATATAGAAACTGCCAAAACCACTAGGAGAAATAGAATTTCAAAAATTGACTATGAACAGGCAACTCCAAGAGCTCTCCTATCAAATTCTTCAAAATGTAAGAACCTACTCCCCATTTTTCTTCAATAATATATGGGCCTAACCATATGGGATCAAACTTCCCATGTTTCCCTTTGTCTTGCATTCTTACATTCCACATTAATACCATGTCTCCCTCTACAAAATTGTCTGAGTAGTCCTTCTATCATACAGGACTTTGCACTGGGCCTACAACTTCTCATTCTTGATGTATGCATCATTCCTTACCTCATTTAACTAAATCAAATCATTCATTCTAACTGTCATATCTTCTTCAACATCTTCATCATATTTTTGAATGAATTGATACATCTACAACAAGTTATTTTGAGGTAATCTTGCATTTATTCCATACACAGAGTCAAAAGGGGAACACCCTATTGATTTCTTTATTGTAACTCTATTAGCCCACAAGGCTTGTAATAATTAGGAATCCCAAG
This sequence comes from Chamaecyparis obtusa, assembly GCA_027943335.1. NCBI lineage: Eukaryota > Viridiplantae > Streptophyta > Pinopsida > Cupressales > Cupressaceae > Chamaecyparis > Chamaecyparis obtusa. The sequence goes on from BSBK01003715.1 coordinate 2,239,369, forward strand.
CCTTCTTATTTTTGTCTAGGACTCTTTTCAAAATCTTGATTAAAATTTTATTTCTAGATTCTACCTAGCCATTGCCTTGTGGATGATAAGCAGATGAATATGAAATTTTAATACCATTATGTCAGCAAAAGTCAACAAACTCTTCTAACCTAAAACATAGTGCATTATCAACCACCATAGTTTCTGGGCAACCAAACCTTGTCAAGATATTTTGCATCATAAAATTTGTTACTACCTTGCTAGTTGCTCTTCTTGTAGGGATTGCCTCAACCCACTTAGTGAAATAATCTATTGCTACTAAGATGTAGGAATGTCCACCACTAGATTTATTAGGGATTTCACCAATGAAATCCATACCCCACTTCTGAAAAGGGGCTTGAACAGAAACAGGTCTGAGAGGCAAACTCCCACCAAATTTTAGTTTTCCTGCAAGTCTTTGGCAAGGATCACACCTATTGACAAACTGATGGGTATCCTTGAAAAGTGAAGGCCACCAAAAACCTACCCTGATAATCTTGTGGGCTATAGTCTTTGCCATGTAGTGTCCTCCACAAACTCCATTGTGCATTTCTTCCATCAAAAGTTTGGCTTTATCACGATCTACACACCTGAGCAAAACACCTTCACTACTCCTCCACCAAAGCTCACCATTCATAATTTCATATCTCAAAGAGTGGATTTTAACAGTTCTTTTATTATCATCCAATTCAAGGGGTAAGACCATCATTTGTAAATATTTGACAATATCCTTGTACCATTCACAACAATCCATGTTGCACACATAAGGCCTTTGATCCTCTTCTAGCATATTGATCTGGTTTGCATTTAGATTACTTTGGGCCATCAACTTTGCTAGGCCTAAACCTCTAACCAACTTTGTAATGTGGATATCAATGTTAAATTGTTGAATTCTATTAATCCACCTACATCTTCTTCTTGAAACCTCTTGTTGGACCAAAATGTCCTTGACTGCAGCACTTGGAACATAGGCAACCATTGTGGCTCCCACCAAATAACATCTAAATGTTTTAATGGCCTTCAGTAAGGAATAAGCTTGTTTCTCAATGATATCATAATTTAATTCTACTGCTTGTAAAGACTTACTGAAAAAGGAAATAGGTTGTTCAAAACCTTCAACATTCTTTTGTAATAGCATTGCAGCAATAGTATGAGTAGATGAAAAAGAGAAAATTTGCATTGGCTTGCTATAATCTGGTGTCTTTAAGACTGGGGCATGCTTAATGGCCCTCTTAATGTCATTGAAGGCTTGAACTGCTTTAGTATTGCATTCCACTTTTGCTCCTTTCTTTAACATCTTTGATATGGGAATAATGATTTCTACAAAGTTTGTGATAAACCTTCTTAAAAAGTTGACCTGTCCTAAAAAGGATTGAATTCCCTTGATATTCTTCAGTAAGGATAGTTTTTCAATAGCCTCTACTCTTTCAGGATCTATCCTCACACCATATTTTGAAACAATATGCCCTAAAAGTTTTCCTTCTGTCACACCAAAGGCACACTTCTTTGGGTTCAAAGAAACCCCATACTCTAATGCTCTGATAAAATTTTTCTCAAGATGTTGACAATGTTGTTCTTCTTTTACTGAAAAGACTGTCAAGTCATCCTGATATACCACCATAAATTTATCAATGAAATCTGCAAAGGCTACATCCATAGCCCTCTGGAAAGTGGCACCTGAATTAGTCAACCCAAATGGCATTCTTACATAAACATATGTTCCCCATGGAGTTGTAAATGTAGTTTTAAACTATTTTGTGTCCTTTACCATAACCTGATTGTAACCAGAAAAGTCATCCATCATGGACATCAACTCTAATCCAGTGACCTTTTGCAACATTTTCTCCATATTTGGTAATCCATAACTATCCTTCAGAGAATTTATGTTAAGATTCCTAAAATCTACACATAATCTGATATCACCATTTATTTTTCTGATAGGCACTAAATTTGAAACCCAAGTGGAATGCTTGATTGGCTTGATTATTCTGGCATCCATCATCTTCTTGAGTTCACTCTGCATTTTGGGTGCCAAGGTAGGATTAACAGGTCTTAATTTTTGTCTGAAAGGTTTTTTTCCTTCCTTGAGTGGGACCTCATGCTGAAAAGGGTCCTCCCTATAAGCTTTAAGGTCTTCATAAGACCTGGCAAAACCATGCCTAAATTTTCTGAGAAGGTCAATCAATTTTTTTCTAATTCTTGGGGATAGAGACCTGCCTATGTAAACTTTTTTTGGAGCTATCCCTGTGCCCAAGTTTATCTCTTCAAGCTCATTGATTTTATCAGTACTAGCCAAGAAGGCCTTGTCTTTATTGTCAAATGCCCTTTCAAGAGCAACTAGTCCCTTAGGAACCTTGTTTGATTTTAGTTGCAAAACCTCTTTCGCAAAGATGACATCTTTTCCATTCATGTTAGAAATAGGAAATACTGAGAGCGGGGGGGTGAATCAATATTTCACAAACTTTTTCTTTTGCCCACTTATGGATATAACAGATTACTTTAGTGCATACAAAGATTATCAAACTGATTAACAAACATAGCAGTAAATAGAAAGAACTCATAACACATCATATGTTCTTGAGGAAACCCTGGCCAAGGGAAAACCCCAGTGGGGATGGTACCCACAAATATCACTAATCAAAAGAATCTTGTTAGGTATATTGGACCCTATTAGGAGTCAATTTACAATATATAGTAGATCTATCCTGGTTAAAGGACTTTAGGCCCTGTTAGAAGCCTTAACCCTGTTAGGAGTTAGATTACAAAACCTGATCACCAGCTGAGCTCACTGCCCAAACAGGTAATACAAAATGTTTCTAACTATAATATGGTACTGCTTACAACTTTGCATCAATATCCTTTGCTGCTATCACAATATACAACTATCGCAAGTTATCTTTTCTTTCTTTTTACATATCACACATTTTTTGTTTCATTACATTTCAAGTATGCCTAATATATGAGTTATTAAAGCTAATAAATTTACATGGTTGGCTTCCAAAATATTTTTACAAGAGTAAACATCTAGGATTTCATCCCTTTGTAATGTTAAGTCATTATTTTGACAAGCAAAAATAATCCCTTAACTCTTTTGCTAATATTGTCTCCAAAACTATTCTGTCTGCAAAAACTATCTTCGGTAAACTTTGAATAACTTTATCTGTACTACTCCAAACTTTATGTGCACTGAGATGGGGTATCCTCATACTCTATAGAAGCTTTAGTTAACTATGCAAACAAAAATATTGCTCCAATGGACATCGCCAACTAAATCTTCATCGGGTGCTCTGTCAGGATCACTGTATCCATACTTAGATAATTTCTTCTTTCAACTTGCCATACTTGCATTCTAGATTTTGCACTCTCAATAGAGATCATATGTTTCCATAATGACAACATATATGCATCCACATTAGCCAAATTGCCAACAATCTCCCCCTTTGTCATTGGTGCCAACATATGGGAAAATTGGCTAAGTGTGCAAACAAAACTTCAAAAAACACTTATACAAAATTGTGGCCAAAAGTTATACAATATCATACTCCATAGAATAGCTCCCCCTATGAGTATCCTTCCTCAACATATATTCAATTTTTTGCTATCTCTCCCCCTTTGACAACAATGACAAAGATAGGGTGTACAAAAATTTCAAAAACTTTATACCTTATTATCAGTTATTGCAAACCCGGTAGGCTTGCAACACAATCACCAAACTCTAACTTCCAAGATTCAAAATCTTTCTCCCATATCTTCCTAATGGATTCTGAAACATTGAGTAGAGTACTCAATCCGTATGCTGCTGTCTGACAAGCTTGCAAGGAATTGAAGCTAAACTTCTGAAATGATGTCTTTGCTGAAAGACACTACTCAATTTGATCTTCAACAATTGATATCTTGATTGAGACATGCTCTCTCAAGATGTTAACCCTGATCATCTTTCTGTTCTTCTCCTCTGCTAATATTCTGATTTCATCTTTCAATTTCCTTATGTTCTTCTCTACAGAAATTATCTTGACATTAGGGCTTATCAAGGTGTTTGTCTCAACTGTAATAGCATCTAACTTCTCTCTGATCTTCTTATCCTCTTCAACTGTTAGGATTTTTTATTTAGTGCATTATATGTACAAATTCTTTCCTATCTCAAAATGTCTCCTCAAATTCTTTATGCATACATCTAAACTACCAATATCATTTCAAATATTTACACTTAAATTTTGTTGCATTTCTACTTCAAAGTCTTCCTGAACTTTTATTTTAGCAATATCCTTCAAGTTAGAAAATTCAGAGTCAAAAGAATTTATTACTGTTTTGGCTTTCTCAAGTGGATCTGATTCAGATACCTTAGTGTTGATCACACTCTCAAGTTTCTCTATCAAAACTCTAACTTTGCCTTCAAGGTCTTTCACCTTCTTATTCTTTCCAATAATTTTATTCAAAGATGTGATGAACTCAAGATGATCATCATCTTCAACTTCTTTTCCAAGGTCTTCAAACATTGAACCAATATGCCTCTTCTTACTATCAGGTGCACTAATGTCTTCAACTGGTATATAAGGTGCACTAGAGGTAGTGGCCTCTGTCAAAATTTGTTTTCCTTTAACTGACTGCTCTGCTAGAACTGATTCTGATACAGTTGGTGCTTCCTCTACCTCTATATTCTTCTCTGATTTAGTGACCTTTTCTTGCTCTCCCAAAGCCAAATTGTCAAAAAATTTTCCTAGATCATGAAATACTGCATCATCTGATTCTAGAGTCACTTTGGTGCCTTCAATATCCATTGATTCTTTGCCAATATTGATATGTGAAAAAGATGGAACTTCTTCAATACCAAATTCCTTTGCATGCGGTTCTTCTAATTGCTTCTACCGAGGGTCTGATTCAACATGCTTTTCTGCAACTATATCTGCAAGAACTTGCATTACTGCTTGCTCTGTCTCTTTCTGTACTTCCTCCTTTTTGCCTCCCATTATAAGGATTGTTCTTCTCTTAGTTCTCAATAAATTTCCAAGAGACTTCAAGAATCTCTTCAAATGATCTTCATCCTTAACTTCATAGAATTGTCTGATTACATGTTCTCTCATCTTTATGTCCTCTTCTTGTGCTCTCTATTTTCTATTCACAAGTCTGTTATACAAATCTTCTGGGATCTTACCATGAATAGTGCTAAGTTTCTTATCTGCCACAATCATGTGTGTAACCATTGCATTTTCAAAATTTAATTTGACAAATGATCCATATAGATCATAGAATTTATTGAACTTAGTGAAGTCTCCATGCTTCAATATATCTTCATTAACTCTTTCAATTCTTGGTTTCCAAGTTTTCTTCTTGATTGAAACTACATCATCATCTTTATTTACTGCTACATTTCTAGGTATAGGTGGTACAACCACTTTCTATCTCTTGCCGGGTCTTGTTGCACTCACTTTTACTCTTTTGCTAGGAATAGGAGAAAAAGATTTATCTCCTTCATCTTTTTCAGGTACTTCAACTTTTACCTTTACTGCAATAGGATCAACAGGATCTGCACTTGATGTCTCAGGTGAAATTACAAGATTTTCACTTTTCCTCAAGGCTTCTACAGTCTTCTTAGCTATGTCAAACTCATGACTTGACATACCTGATTCTTTCAATATTTTCTTCATAGTAGATTCAACTCTCTTACTAGATTGCTTCTTTTCTCTCAAACTTATTGCAGAGTTGAAATTCTCTTCATAGGTTCCAAACCTATTAGCATGACCATCCAACTCACACTTTAACAATCTATTCACATATCCTACTATTTTTGCTTCAGATATTTCATAGCCAAGAGGGTCTATGAATTCCATTCTAGGCTCAACTGCTTCAATGTAGGTGAAATAAGTGTCAACCATAAAACAAATGTCATCTCTATGCTTTTCAATTAAGGATTGAGGAATCCTTGATTTGTTCTTAACAATATTATGAAAAGTCTTCAATACAAGCTTCACACTGTCATTAACTTTATCAAAAAGGTGCTTCATGTAGACTGAGTTTATTCTTTCCATTGTGTTCACATTGTCACTCCAATCAACTGTGTAAGGAAATATTCTCAAAATATGGAAAAACATATAGGTTATCAGAGATGAAAACCTAAACTGTGTGTACTTAGCCTTCTTAATCTTTTCTAAGTTCTCAAATAACTAAATTTTCAAAATTTCACATAGGTCTACTGCTTTCTTCTCAATACACATAAGATAAGCTACATGAATCATTCCTACAGCCATGTCATCTTCCCTTGAACTACCATAGAATTTAGTTGTTCGGATCTTGCAAAGGTACCTAACATCATCTTGCTTAATCTTACTTATCACAATTCCTCTACCATTATAACTAGATCCAGTGTTGTCTAAAAAAATCTTTCTCATGTTATTTTCATTTAGTGGAATCTCTCCAACTTTTGATAATCCAGTAACTTCATGAATTAGGTTGGCAGTTATATCAATAACTCTATCCTCCATCTAGAATTTCCCATTGTGGATTCTACTTAAAATGATCTTGGTACATTCCTCATCATTGAATTCATACTTCATTGAATATTTGATAATTTCATTGTTCTCTAGGTGTCCATAAGCTGGTTTAACTAACATGTCTTGATTGTACAATTTCCTGTAATCATCACTAAAATCTGCATCTCCCAAAGTTTCAAACTTGCAACCTAAATATCCTTTAACATTCTCAATGTGCAATACTCCATCTAGTACGGATGATAATGCTAGACTGTCATCAATTTCAGTTGGTTCTACTGGTTCTTTCTTAATCTTTGGTCTATTCTTATCTTTAACATTATGAACCATAGAAATATCCATCTTATCAACTGATTAAAGATAATAAAAAAAAACCTCAACTTTGCAAATCTAGGGTTTCAGTATGATCATCGCTGCAAATTGCTTCCAAACTTCTTCAAATCATCCTCAACTTGATTTTCTTCTTTCAAATCACTTTTCAATCACTTTTTAATTGTAATAACTTCAATTTCAACCTTATAACACTTCACATTAACTCGATCTGACATCGCATTCATTCATTTTGCCGCTAAAACCTCAAAAAGTTGATTCTGCAAACCTCCAACCATAAAACTTTCTGCGACCTCGCAAAAAACAATATTTTCTTTTGCACACTTAACCATAGCATTAGTACAACATAATAAACCTATATCTAATTGCGCAAAACTTAACTCATTCAAATTCCTAATGTACACTAATCCTAAGTCCTAAACTACAGAAACTTACATAATTTAAGTACTTAAAGAAGGGTCAGGTAAAGATTCATCATTACCATTGGTTACATTACCTTCCTGACTACTTTCAGTGTTGATTGTACCTCCTTGATCTGTGCCTTTGTCAAATTTTACTTCATCTTTATTGCTACAGCAACCTTTCTCTTTGTTTCCTGCATTTTCATTCCTTCTTGCATTGTTCCTAGGGTTAGGGTTATGATGATAACCTCCATTGTTCATTCTACAAAATCTTGCTGAGTGTCCAAACTTGTTGCATATCTGACAAATGATTCCATTATTTCCAAATCTTTGTCCTTGCTGGTTAATCTGTGACCTACAATTTCTAGCAATATGTCCTACTTTGTTGCATCTAAAACATACTACCACTTTTCTTTGATTCATTTCTTCAATAGATTTCTTATCTGCATTGTTAGTATTCCCAATCATTCTATCATAATTATTCAAAATTACTTTAGGTCTTCTACATTCGTTAGCTCTATGTCCAAAACTATGACAATTATAACAATGTCCATTAAAAGGTTTAAATTGCTTACCTGTGCAATCTCTCTTCATGTGCCCAATAGTATTACAAGCAAAACATCTACCTTTGAATTCTCTTTGCATACCTTTAGATGATTCTTCCTATTTTGATTCTTCTTGCTTTGATTCTTCTTTCTCTCTAGGTGGTTCTTCTTTAGGTGGATCTTCCAATGTGTTCTCATCTAGCTTTATTTCCTCCACACTTTCAGATGTCTTCAGATCTGGCTTCATACTTTCATGGTTTGTTCTAAACATACTATATCCAAATCCAGTCCTATCAAAGAATGGTTCTTCAAAAGAAATTTGTTTTTCAGTCTTATCACTTTTTGAATATGGCCTTTCAAGTTGTTGTTTAGAATGAGTTAATTCACCTTTCACAATTTTATTATACTTCTCAAGTTCCACATACTACACTTTTACTTTTTTAGATTCGGATGTTTCCTTTTCAAGTCTTGACCTCAGATCTTCATTCTCAATTTTCAATTTTTCATTATTAGATCTCAAATTTCCATCTTTCATACTAAGCTTTAGATTTACTATCTTCAACTCATGCTTAAGGATCTCATTTTCTTTTTCGAATTCATCACAATCTTCAACAAGCATATCAGATTTCTTTTCAGATTTCAGATCTTCAATCTTACCTTTTAATTTGTCAATAGCATTCTTTACATCTTCATATTTTCTTCTTAAGGATTTTCTTTCATCAGTAAGCATATCAATCTGTTCGAGAGCTTCTTCAAGATTCTTCTGAAGTTGATCCATATCCATAGAGATCTTACTCAAGCTGCTAAGCTTTCCTTGAATGTTCCTTCTCTGAGTAACTGTGCTCTGATACCAATTGTTAGAAATAGGAAATTCTAAGAGGGGGGGGTGAATCAGTATTTCAAAACCTTTTTCTTTTGCCCACTTATGGATATAATAGATTACTTTAGTGCATACAAAGATTATCAAACTGATTAACAAACATAGTAGTAAATAGAAAGAACTCATAACACATCATATGTTCTTGAGGAAACCCTAGCCAAGGGAAAACCCTAGTGGGGATGGTACCCACAAAGATCACTAATCAAAAGTATCCTATTAGGGATATTGGACCCTGTTAGGAGTCAATTTACAATATATAGTAGATATGTCCTAGTTAAAGGACTTTAGGCCTTGTTAGAAGCCTTAACCCTGTTAGGAGTTAGATTACAAAACCTGATCACCAGCTGAGCTCACTACCCAAACAGGTAATACAAAATGTTTCTAATTGTAATATGGTACTGCTTACAACTTCACATCAATAGCCTTTGCTGCTATCACAATATACAACTATCGCAAGTTATCTTTTCTTTCTTTTTACATATCACACTTTTTTTGTTTCATTACATTTCAAGTATGCCTAATATATGAGTTATTAAAGCTAATAACTTTACATGGTCAGCTTCCAAAATCTTTGTCCAAGAGTAAACATCTAGGATGTCATCCCTTCATAATGTTAAGTCATTATTTTGACAAGCAAAAATAATCCCTTAACTCTTTCGCTAATACTATCTCCAAAACTGTTCTGTCTGCAAAAACTATCTTCGGTAAACTTTGAATAACTTTATCTGTACTACTCCAAAATTTATGTGCACTGAGATGGGGTATCCTCATACTCTATAGAAGCTTTAGTTAATTGCACAAACAAAAATATTGCTCCAGTGGATGTCGCCAACTAAATCTTCATCGGTGCTCTGTCAGGATCACTATATCCATACTTAGACAATTTCTTCCTTCAACTTGCCATACTTGCATTCCAGATTCTGCGCTCTCAATAGAGATCATATGTTTCCATAATGAAAACATCTATGCATCCACATTAGCCAAATTTCCAACAATTCACTGTATTAACATAAGCATTGAAATCTATTTCTTTATCACCAAAGTGAGATTCACAATGGAGAAACCTTAATATATCTTGGTCATCAGAAAAAACTTGCCAATTATCTAGATTTTTAGTGATGGAAGGTCTGGCTTGTACCTCTATATTAGAAACATCTACAAATGTAACATCTTTTGGTCTAAGGCCTATATTAGCTAACAAATCTACCATCCTATTCTGACTTCTTTCCATCCAACAAATATTAAAAGCATTAAAGCTTTCAATCTCATCCCATACTGCATTCCTATATTGTTTCAACTTCTGATTCTTTAAAGCATATTTTGATCTAATTTGGGATATGACTAACTCAGAGTCACCTATAACTTTCAAACACCTTATGCCAGGCTTTGATGCTAATCTTAGAACAATTAACAAAGCCTCATACTCTGCAACATTATTTGTGCATGAAAACAATAAAGTAAATGAGAACTTGAAATTTTTACCATTTGGAGATATGAGCAGTATTCTAGCTCCAGATCCTCCTTTTCTATTTGCTCCATCAAAATACATGGTCTAGAGATTGTCAAGGTCAACCCATCCTTCTTGGCTTTCTAATTTGTGGGGAGGCTCAACACCTTCCTCTACTTCCTTATCTTGGACCCTGAAGGCATTAATATCAGTATCAAGGAAACAATTCATGTTGTCCTGCTCTTCTTCTTCAATCATGTGTGGAGTTCTAGATTCCCTAGTGACTTTGATATTCTATCCCTCAAAATTAAAAGTGGAAAATGATAAGTCACACTATATTCTGCCTCCCATAGAGGCACTCCATTTTCTTGACAGTAACATTCCATACTAGGGAGGAATATCCACTACCAAGACACTCATGGTCAATTGTTTATTGGGGTATGCAACCAATCTGTAAGCCAAAGCCTTAATAGTACCAACAACTAGTACTTCTCTTGAATCCATAGCTTGACACCTGCCATGAGGTGTATCCACTTTTAATCCTAATGACTTCATAACCTCAGTAGGCATAACATTATTTGATGCTCCAGAATCAATCATACAATTCTTTAGCAACTTCCCATTTATTTGCAGAGTTAAGAAAAAAGGATCAACTGATCCTGCTGTAGTACTAACAACATTTGTGTCCAAATAAATTTGAGGGATTTTAGAAAAAATCTCCTCACCACAATTTTCATCTTCTTCATCCACAATTGCTACATGTTTCTCATTTTTTTCTATTTTTTGAGAATCAGTATTTACTACAGTTTTAACCCATTTGAAGGCATTTTTCTTATGTTCTTCTATTCTCATCATCTCTAATAGTGGAACTTTGACAGTGATCTGTGACAACAATTTACTCATATCAACTGGAATATATTTTAAATCGGGTACATCTAGTTTTGAATTTGCAATCTCTTTATCAACTTCTTGGGTGGATGTATCTGTAGGCTTGTCAGTTTGAGCCTTGCCCTTCTTTTGCAAAATTGGTATGACCTCAGCAGTAGGCTTAGTTTTTACCTTATAAACAATATTTGGCTTGGCCACTTTCTTTATCTTGACTTTATCAATAGGATTATCATCCTTAGTCTTTTCTTGTGAAGTTTTTACATTCTTATCTATCTTCTTGATAAAAATACCAGCTGGCTTGGGATCTACATCACCAACAACTCTATTCCTCAAGTTATAATTTGCCTTTGCCTAAGTAACCAAATTGGCAATTATCAAAGCAATTTCTTCATCAAAAGGTCTTCTCAAAATAGTTGTTTGTTCATTCTTTTGAACATTACACTGGATGTTGTCAAGCTCACTATCTTCATCATCTAAAAAAACTTGCTAATGATATGATTCATTTCTAGTTTGGGACTGTGAAGCATCCTAATTTTCATCCTCTTCGGTAGAGTCTACCTCACTCAAAACATGAGAAGAAAACATCCCACATCCCTAGTCATCATAAGGTTGTTCCTCATTGCAATCCTCCTCTTCATGTGCAGAAACATTTTGGGATATGGCACAATAATCAGGATCATGAGGTGACTGACAAGCAACACACCATGGGACTTCTTCCACTACATTCATTGAATTTCTTTGTAATGGATCAGGCATCCTATCATTTGGTTTATCTCTTTTCTCAGGAATAAAAGGCTTCCTATCTTTCCATTGAGTGTTATAGGGGTAATTATGCATTCTTGGAAATTTGTTGAAATTATTAAAGGGGGGCTTGTCCCCTCCTGTAGCTTTATTACCTCTATTTTCACCAGGCTTCAGATCTTTGATTACTTTTAGAATCTACTTTACACTTTCATCATCCGTAGGTTTCACACCTTGAGGCTTTCCTGGATCTTTTCTATTCTACAATGGTGATCTATCATCTTCCCTTCTTCCCAACTTTCCTGAGATTTTGTGGTTGCTTTCTATGTTCACAACTAACTTGTAAGCTTCAACTACACTCCTTGGATTTTTATCTCTCAATAGGTAACCCATCTTATAATCAAAAGCATTTAAATATGTGACTAGGCACACCCTGTCATCCAATCTGATAACCTGCAACAATTTAAGCACGGCCTTTTGAAATCTAACATTAAATTCAACAAGATCTTCATTGAAATTCTTTTTTATGTTATTGAACTCATTCAACATAAAACCTTCATGATTTTTGTCACCATACTATTCCTTGAAACAATGTCTAAGCTGATCCCATGATCCTATGCTACCATGTGGCAAAGCCCTGAACCAATCCCTTGAATCTTGTGTTAGGGATTGCACAAATAGTTTCATGATAACATCATCAGGCACAATGTTATAGTCATCAATAACATCAATAAATTTCTTTAAATGTTCCTCACAAGTTACAACATTGCTTCCTATGAATTTAGGAAGCTTCTTTCTGATTTCTTTAGGGATGGGGTTAGGATAACCAAGGATACCAGTAAAAACCAATTGCTTACACCTTTCATGTATAACCCCTGAATTAAAAATACCTGCACCCTGAGATGTAGATGCATTATTATTTGTAGTGGAAGCACCTTTAAAACCTCTTGGTGGAGGAACACCAGTTGTCTGATTTGCTGAATTTGTGACATTTGCTCCTTGTGTCATGGTAGAACTAGCAAAATTTGTAGGTCTTGCAGACCTTTTAAGAAAATCAATTTTCTTTTTCATTTCTAATGTTGTAGCCTCTAGTTCTGGCATTTCAAGTTCTTTGGCTAGAAATTCCTATTCTTTTTTAGCCTTCTCAAGGCCGGCTTCCAATCTTAAGGCTTGGTCTATAGGGATTTTAGGTGCTACAAGTTCTTTAATTGAAATGCCTACTTCCTTTTGTTTCTCTTTATCCTTTGGTTTCCTTGTTTCAAAATTCTTATGGACAATAGGTAGTTCTTTTGTCTTTTCAAGAATAGGAACATAATTTATAGCCTCTAAATCTAACAGCTACCTTCTTAATTGGTCAGCTGTGATCATAGCATGTCTGACCCTTTCTTCCTTCTCATTTTATCTCTTTTTCCTAATGGCTTCTTTTTCTTGAATTCTTCTTTCCAATTCATACACTTCCTCAAAAATTTCCTCAAAATCAGGCAAAGTAGTTTCAAACTCATCTTGTTGTGCTTGGGGCTATTCTTGCTGATCCTAAGATTCATGGGGGCCTTGGGGTATTGATTAATCAAGGGTTAAAGGGGGAACAAAATCCTCTGACCCATAATTTTGCTTCTAGACCTACTAAATTTTCCTGAAAGCATTCTATTGTGGGATGGTCTTTCACCCTCTCTGTTTGTGGGGGAGTAATAGTGTTCATACTGGTTTAGGCCTAGATCAACTACCTCCTCATATTCTGATGCATTTCCTTGCTGACTATGAGGAGTAGGACCCTCCCGCCTTAGGTTTCCCTTTTGCTTCCAAGTTAGGGATGTATCATCAACACTTTTTTCTTTCCTAACCTGAGTCCTTCTTGATGTGGCAGGAAGCCCACCCTACAAGCTTTCTTATGGGTATTCCTTCCTCCAAGACCTTGTGATTTTGAAACACATACTTATATATTATAAAGTATTGGTTACAGAGATGCTCAGAGTCGCCACTCACAATATGTGATATAATTTGAAACCTTACTGAAACTGACTCTTATACTCTTTAATGAATTTCACTGGATAAATGATAAGCTAGCCAGGAGTCTAAGCTCAACTTGTACCTACATTATCTATACTGATTTGTAACACTAGAGATATCAAATGATTGAAATAGGTAGGTCAGGAGTCTAGCTCAACTTGAAACCTACACTATTTCCTCTTGACAATATTTCTCTATTCTCCAGTAGAATCACTTATTTGATAGTGACTTGAAAGGGCTGAATCAATCTGAAACTTGATTTATCAATGAAAACACCAAAAATTTTGATTTCTTTAACAAGACTTGTTTATCTTTCCCCAGCGGAGTCACCAATTTGTTGGTTCCTGGATAGGATTTTACACTCCATGAGATACCAATATGCCCATGATGAATATTAAGGATTGTTTAGTTCCAAATGTGAGCAATCTATGAGCAATTGGACCAACTATAGGGATAAGATTTCCCTCTTCTTCTTCTGGCTCTGCAAAACCAATGCGGGTACACCTGATCCAATAGTATTAAATCTGACTGATAGTTCTAACTCTACCCCTTATTTCTTTATTGGATCTTTCAATAGATGAATACAGTGAGAAAGTACTAAACAAGAACCTATTGTTCATTGACTCTCCATCACTGGATAGGACAATACATAAATGTAAATAAAATTAAAAGACTGGTAGTGATTTGAATGATTGGGATCATAAGGTTTGAATCACTCTTCTCAACACAAAGATATGAGAATATAGGCTAGTGCCCTATCCATTGGGCAGAGTATCAAGGAAAAGGATGAATACAATGGTGTCTAAAATTGGTCTCTTGACATAAATGCAAATATATCCCAACTCTTTCCTACTTATGAAAATCCTTCACCTAAACTCTAAGAACACATATCCCACTTTGAGCAATATTTTAATCCATCCCTAGGTTGGAACTCAAAGCATCAATACATTCACATAAACCATTATACAAAGATCTAAAGATTCAAAAAATAGAGCGAAGGATAGCAAAGATCTGAGGTTTGTATTAAGTATAACCTTTCACCATATGCATACAGTATCCAGAATAGTAAGCTTGCAAGATAAGAACAACCTATACTTCTCTATTGTTTGATAAAAATAATATCAAAAATTACAATCCTTGACTGAAAATCTAGGGTTTCAAAAATTTCTATCTTTTTAACACCTAAACTCCAATCCCTCAGAATGATCATAAAAAATCCCTTTATACCAAGAGATGAAACAAGCAACCGATCATTCTAGGGTTACCAAAAAAAATTAACCTAAAAGACTTTATAACAACCCTAAAGGGTTTACAATAACTGCACCACTGAAATAGGTGAGATATTTGCAATTGAGTCGACATGCTTTATGTTTTCAATGCTATTCTTGGCTCCTTTTCAATAAATCTAATTTTATTATCTCACTGTCAAATTGCAATGAATGCCCTTCTGTAACTTATTCAACCCTGATATTCATTTGGCATGACATCATCAGGACCAAAATCTGATTCTAGCAATAACTTATGTCTTATGTATCCTTCCCCAATCGCAATTTGTCCTGAAATAATAAATTCTTGACCACCGCTTCATTTTACAACCTTTTGCGTCAAAACCCTAGCAAAAACCCTGCAAGAATTTTAAATTCAAATAAAAATGGTAACCGGCTGGAGTTTAAAATAGGACCATTGATCTATCTTATTCCCGGAAGACCAGGCAGCTTGTAAAATCCCACAACAGTCAACAAAAATCCTTAAAAAATTGCTTTACACATCATCAAAACCTTCGACCAATGAGAAAAAAGCACATCAGTGATGAATTGGCATATTGGACGCACTTCTTCATAAGCTTTAAAATGGAAAGCTGTTGTAAGATCGCATAGCCTCAAAATATTCTATACGACGATACGACAACCATCAGATCCTCCATCTCTGCATTCTTAAGAATCTCACGGGCCCACTGAATTGTCTACACTTCTTTCCAGCTCAACCAATCACAACATGACACCTCAGCAACACGTAGCAAAATGGTCCCATAACTCTCAGCTGACCTTTAACCCTTATGTTATCCTGCGAACACTCGACTACAAGAAAATTCATGTCGCTTAATGCCTTCCTTGACTACAGTTAAGTCAAATAATTCAGCGAATGACTGCATTCACTGAATCACAAAGTCCCTTCCTAACCTCAGGTTACTTTTTGCGAACTGGTGAATACATAAGAAAATAGAGGGCCCACTGACTATCTAGCCAATTAGCAACCAAAGACTTTTTGCCAATTCGATGAAGAATTTGAAACACTACCACTTTATCTAGAGATTCATCGAACACGTATTCGCTGAATCACTAAAAGAATTTAGAACCCTGCCAAAAACTTTTTGAATGAGCGGACATAGAAGACTTTATCAGTGCTGCCAACAACTTGTCCGAATCACCAAAAACCTTAGACCAGAAACTGGGCCCACCTGAATTGAGATCAACGGTTGTCATAAAATCTCATGCATCTGACACATTCTATCAGATCTTATGACAACCATTAGATCTACTCTTTTATACTGTTCTGACAGATCCCTGGACATGAAACAAATCTATGATCGGTCTTAAACCCTCATAAGCCATGAAGATTCCACTAGAACACACACCCATCGTCGATGAAGAATCTTGCCCCTATTTTGACAAACCTCTGACACAAAAAAGAAACAATGGCTGGTCTTATAGCCTCATGTGTTAGAAATGATCCTTAAGATCATACATGGGTCATCGATGCTCTGCCACTATCAGAACCACTAAACCTTCAAAATCATTGGCCCCACTGACAATACTCTAAGTCATTAATATGTGGACCAATGAGAAAATGCTGACTAAGCACATCTGGCATGTGGACCCATTGAAAGAAAAGATTATGTCACAAAAAGGAATCAATGCTTGTCGTATAATCTCATGCCTTTGACACATCGCTTGTGAAGATACACCAACCATTAGATGCAGATGTTGTCAGAGCCAGGCCCAGGAAAGGATAAAGGCCAGAAACTTTAGGAAATATTAAGCATTGAGACTTAGGAAAAATTAATTCCGCTGGGCACTTGAAACTTAGGGAAAAATAAAGGGGAAACCTCTGTGGGGAAATAAAAATTTAACGCACATGCTTTTATGAAATTTTAAGTGGCCCCATAAAGTAACGTAAAAAATAGAATAAGATTAGGGCACACTAGGGTTTTCTTTCCCAACAGCTAGAATATGAAATTTTTTGCCTAGGGTTTCACCAGGAAAATGGGAAAAATAACTATAGAGGCCTAGAAAATATGATTCAACCATGGAATTTTTCACTTGTGCTAACAAAGGGGATAGGCAAGGTTGGTAACAATAGCACCTAATGAAAGGTTGATTTATCTTCATACTTCAATGAGTACTTGATTATGTGGGAAAATGATAAGATAATGTATTTTTTATCTATGTAAGAATGAAGACTAAACTATTAGGCTTAATCGAGAAAAAGTGAAGAAATATAGTTTAAGCTGAGTGATGTTAGTGTCAACCGAGCTAGTATATGCCAAGTAAATTCAGTGTTGACTGAACATCAGTTAATTGCTGAGGAAGACAGTATTAGCAAAGGAAACATTTTTTGAGGTGACCGAGCTTTCTAATGAAGACCGAGGAGTTGAACACTGTATTGACCGAGCATCAGTAATTTACATTTGAGGAAGAATTAAGATTTCCAACTACCATAGTTGAATTCTTGGATTATGTAAAACATGTTGACTTTATTTATTGATTGTACAAAAGCATTTAATGCACTATAAAATGTTTTATTGTAAATCTATTAAGAGATTTAAGATATTTCTAGAAGGATAGATGAAGAAAATAAAGTTGGAAGGATTCGATGAATCTAACCTAATCCTAAGATCTACCAAGGAGATTAAGCAGAAAAAGATGTATTGACCTAATTTGAGGAAGTATTAAGGAAACCTAAGCATGAGGTTGAAGAGAGTAGAGCAGAGGAGAGGGTGCTAGAAGTAATGTTGATGTTACTAACTGTATAAGCATTAAAGGCTGAAGGAGAAGTGTTGTGATTTCTTGAAGAGATTTCTGAGCAGATCAGTAATGGAGATGCTAAAGGTTCACAATCAGTAAGCCAGCATATGTGTACAAAATTGGATCTAATATTTTCAAAGTGAGTTGTATGTTTTTCAGATCAATACTACTATTACTTTCTAGCCATTGTATTAGTCAAAATCCTTTTAACAAAGGTTGACCTAACAATCATTTGTATAAATCCTTTGAACAAGGTTGCATTCTAATGAGATGTATGTAAGTCCTATAACAAGGCACACTTTTAATAGAGTGGTTTAAATCCTTTAACCAAGTCACACCTGACAGTGTGTTTTTAACCTTTGACAGGGTTGGATTTTCATAGAGCTCACTTCAGAAGAGTGAAAATAATACTAACATGTTACAAAGTGGTTTTTCCCAAATTGGGTTTCCACTATAAATCCTATTGTTAATACTTGTGTGAATGTTTTGGTTTGAACATTTCTATGTTTTACAAGTTAGATACTATTGGATAGTGGACTGCATTGTTATATGTTTCTGTTATGCAATCAGTAATGATCGAGTAGTTGTTGGTTGTTGGATCTGATTTGTTGAAGAGTTTTAAAGTTTGTTTTATACATCTGGTCCTGAGAACAACTGATTCACCCCCCCTCTCTATTTTTCTAAATCATATTAACAATTTTGAAATTGTTGAATAAAAGCATTAGCAAGTTTTGGAAAAGAGTCAATAGAATAAGGAGGCAAGGAAAAATACCATTATAAGGCCTTGTCACAAAAAATTCTAGCAAACAAGTTAGCTAAAATCCTATGGTCATGAGCATAGTCACTACAAAGGATTTGAAATGTTTTAACATGAGTAACAGGGTCTCTCTTACCATTATAATTCTCAAGATGAGGCATATCGGCTTGCTGAGGAACATGAGAATGAATGATTTCTAGGGATAAAGGACTTCCCATGTAACATGTAGGAATGCTAAACTTTTTTTGAGTCAAGGATGCAAGTTGTTGATGTAAAGAGGACATAGTTTGAGCCAAAATGATGATTGTTGAATCATTAAAGGAAATAAGAGGCATAGAAACATTAGAAATGCTAGGTAAAATGTATGAAGCGGCAAGAATGGAAGACACAACTAGAGGAACACTTGGAGCCACAATTGGAAGGGGATTGGAATAAGTAAAAGGAACATTATGGTAAGAAGGTTGTGATGTAGGAAGGGATACAAGAGGAAAACTCATGGAAAGAGAGGGAACTGTTGTAGTCACCAAAGGAGGAGTATAAGTAGGAATACTAGGTAAAGGAATGGAAGAAGCTTCCACACTAGTAACCAAAAGAGTAAATCCTAAATCTTGAGCTTCTTTAGCTAAAGGTTTAATATTTGAATGAACAAGGTGACTGATACCATGCAAGAGATTAACACCTTGATCATTATCATGAAAGAATTTCTTAAGAGCCTCTATAGCTTGAATAGAATCTTGATTATGGTTTTCTTGAATAAGCCAATTACCCATTTTATCAAGTTTGGTTGAAATTTTTTGGACTTGTTCAGGAGGAACTCTTAAAGCCTTATCCTCATCATGAGATGAGTGAGAAGATTTTTTCTCCATAGTAGGGTTGGAATCATGAAGAAACAAATTGTCATTCAGAATCCTAAGGAAAGGAGAGGAGGACTCAAGATCAAAGACACCCATAAGTCTATGAATTCTTCTAACCAGAATATTATAGGTAGGACTAGAGGTAGTAAATCTCATATACCAATGAAATGCAAATGAAATAAACTAAGAAAACAAAATGTATGAGAATGTTTTTGTATTTTTATTTTATATGAGATGCATACACATAAAAGAAGTCTAATATATGCAAGATCTAACACCATAAAAGAAAGAGTTTTCTATCGCAGGTTCACCAAAATGTAATGTATAAAATAATGATGAAGGTGTATAATATATATAATGTGATGTGTGATTATCAAAATATAAGCTATACTTCTTAAGCCAAATTCCCAAGGGAAAGATTCAAATGGATCAACCAAAAAGAAAATGGCTAATACACAAATGAATCAATATATGGAGAACATGAATAAAGGACAAAACCTTATATTTAATTTTAGAAGGTGTGTATTGAAATATTGATTGAATTGAAGACAAATACTAACCTCAAAATAGGGTAAATCTGGAAAACACTATTTTTTGGTGTTTGTGTTCAGTTTCGGATAATTCTGCAACTAGATCTGGCCTGGAAATATAGAAAAAGAGAAAACCCAAAAACCTTTCACCTTTTAGAGAAAGATCATCCTTGGCCCAAGAAAGGGGTAAGATCTTACCTTGGGACACAATCTTACCCCAAAAAGTCATCCTTGACCTGCACTGCTCCGACAGAAATTTTGTTCACAGATCTCGAAAGTTCATTAAAAAGGGTACTCAGATCTGCATTGATATTTGTTGTCCCGCACCTGCACCTGCAAGAAAAAGGGTTTTGTTTGTTGGATGAGGGGTTTTCCTTGGTCAAACCATGGTTTGGAATCAACCTTGAAATGTAATTTAAATTGCAATATATAAACAAAGTAAATGGAACTATTCACCTTGCTTATGTTGAAATCCTTATGGAGGATCCAAATCCTTGAATCCACAAGTATGGATTTTCCAAATAAATGTAGAATTGGATGTAGGATGTCTCAAATCAATTTAATTAGATCTTCAAAACCAATCTTGAATGGATCTTAGAACAGGAAGAAGCTTGAATGAATGTAGAAATCTTCAACAAGAGGGCTCTAAAGAGATTGAATCCTTTAATGGCTAACAATGGACCTCCTTGATAAATTGGATCTTGAATGCTTAAAGGATTGAATGAATGCTTGAATTCTTTCCTTCTCCCTCTTTATTTCTTCTTGATTTCTTTATTTCACTTTCTTAAGAGATTGCAAAAGATTCTTGATAGTGGCTGTCAAAATGAGAGAGGAAGGGTTCCTTTTATACTAGTCTAGGGTACAAACTTCTAGAGTGGCCAACATAGGAGAATTAAATTCCCATTTAAAACTTAACCCCTAGAAATAGACCTAGATTAAATACAATTTAATATTTTACTGGTCTAAAATCCCAAATAGATGAACCAAAAGCGGGAAATAAAACTTTTCGAAGCCTAACATCCTGAAACCTCCAAAATATGAATTTTGGACCTAGGGTCAAGGTCAAGGTCAACTCTGACCTAGGTCAGGGTCAAGGTCATCCTTAACCTAGGTCAAGGTCGAGGTCATCCTTGACCTAGAAGGTCAACCTTTACCCTGACGTTAAAGATCTCAGATCTTCCAGATAAGGTGCTAGAAAAAGGTTGGAAATAGGTGGAGAGAGAAGCCAAATAGGGGGAAAAAGCTAGATCCAGTCAAAGACCCACTCAAGGTGATTGACATGACCCCAAACCACTTACTCAAAAGGCTAAACCATTCCTAAATGGAAGTGCTTCCATTTTCCAATGATACAACACATAATTTTTTTTTTGGGGGGGTTGTTTGGTAAATCATGTGTTATTTATGTGGTGTTTCCTGCAATGCCAAAGAGGGAGATTATTGGAAACTGCAATTGAAACAATTTTTATATTGTCATTGATGTCAAACCTTAGCTAGTAAGATAGTTTCTATCTAGGATAGTACCATATCTATTAATTGATGAAGAGGATTAGCGAAATAAGATAACAAGAGAACCTAAGGAAAGATTGTGTTATTTGACACTTCAATGGGTACTTGATTAGTTGGCACATTGATAAGATAATGTATTTTTTATCTAAGTAATCAGAAAGAATAAAGAGGTAGGCTTAACCAAGAAAAAGTGAAGAAATCTAGTTTAAGCTGAGTGATGTTAGTGTCGACCAAGTGCCAGTATATGTGAGTAAATTTAGTGTTGACTGAACATCAGTAATTATCGAGCGATAGGAGATTACCAAGAAAGATAGTGTTTGGTGAGGAAGATAGTTTTGTAGAGATGAACATGTTACATAGTGATGATCGAGGAGAAGAACACAATATTGATCAAGTGTCAGTAATTTAGATTTGGAGAAAGAATTGAGATTCCCAGCTGATATAGTTGATTTATTGGGATATGTAAATCATGTTGACTTTATTAATGAATTGTATAGAGCATTTAATGCATGGTAAATCATTTTATTATGGATTTAATGAGAAGTTTGGAGATAAATCTAGAAGGAAGGATGAAGAACATATCGATGGAAGGATTTGATGAATCTAACCTAAACCTAAGATCTACGGAGGAGATTAAGCGGCAAAAGATGGATCTACCTAATTGAAGAGGTATAAAGGAAAACAAAATTGTGAGGTTACAACATGGACTGAAGTGGTTTATATTATTGATTGATAAGTCTAAGGAGAAGGCTGGAGGTGAAATTTTGAAGGAGTTGAATAGAGTTGTGATTGCTTGAAGCGAATTCAAAGCAGATCAGTGATGGAGATGGAAATGAATGTTAGTAAGTAAATCAACATATATGTGAGAAGTGGATCTGTATTTGCAAAGTGAGTTGTATGTTTTTTAGATCACAAACTACTGTTACTTTCTAACTAGTATATCAGTCTAAATCCTTTAATAAAGGTTGATCTAATAGTTATTGTATAAATCCTTTAATCGAGGTGGAATTCTAATGGAATGTTCTTAAATCCTTTAACCAGGTCACTTTTGATAGAGTGTTTAAATCCTTTAACAGAGTCACACCTAGCAGTGTGTTTGTAAACCTTTAACAGGGTTGGCTTTTCATAGAGCTCACTTTAGAAGAGTGAAATATTAGTAGCATGTTACAAAGTGGTTTTTCCCAAGTTGGGTTTCCACTATAAATCTTGGTGTTATACTTGTGTGAATTTTTTGATGTGAATGTTGTTATATTCTACAAGTTAATTACTTTTGGACAGTAGACTGCATGTTATATGTTTCAGATATATATTATAGAGACCGAGTTGAATAGTTGATTACATATGAGATTGTTGAAGTGCTAGAAAGTTCAATTGGTACATCTAGACCTGAGAATAATTGATTCACCCCCCTCCCCCTCTCTATTGTTCTAAATAATTCTATCAATGACACCAAATTTTTTGACTAGGGAACCTCTTAATTAGAGAGTAAATCCCAGTGGGGATGGTACCCACAAAAGATGTACTAATATGAAAATTACTTTTGATAAGATGGACTCTGTAAGGATTCTTATGAAATACATTCAGTACATATCAGTCCCTGTTAGGAGACTTTGAATCCAATTGAGAAGATTCTACCCCTATTAGGAATTAAGGAAGGTAGAAGGACCCACTATCCAAACAACTTCAAGGGCAATATCACTGAACACACTGTCCAAATAATCTCTTTATTATCCAAATAGAATAATACCAATAATTACTTATCTCAGCAACTTATCTTCAAACCTTTGACTGTGCCAAAACTGTACCAAATGCTTCACCAGATCTCACTACCATATCTTCTCACTTCACATCATACATCAATAACTATTATTCCTTTGCATCATATACTTATCATATCATTCATAGTATTTACACTATTTCACAATTAAGGAAAACAATCCTTCCTTTTACTATGCAAAATATTTTATAATTGAGTTAGCCAATTAGGCTTAACCAATTACAAAATATAAAACATTACATGTTACATAATATTTTCATAATCACATAAAATTGTTGCTCACAATCTTAATAAATCTTCACACATGCAACCTCAGACTATGTTGACTCATCTAGGTCACCCTTCACAATTTCTTCAACCTTTTTATAACTACGCATGTTCATATTCTATCTCTGTTAGGAGATATAATCCGATTATTGCAAACCGCTTCTCAGGAACACTGACAAAATATAGTTTCCACTAAATTACTCATAACTGACACAAATAATTGAATTTATGTGTGTTCTCTTAACCATGATATTAGAACACCATAAGAAATAGGTCCTCAACTTTGCATAACCTTATCTGAAATTATCCATGTGCGCTAATTCAAACTCAGTCTCCTTCTTTGCTAATTTGTAGTATAATCAGTATGTTGACATCAATGACAAACACAGTCATGAATGCAACATGCCACTACTACAGAATTTCTATAATACTCCCCCATAGGACATAATCAACATTCATGCTTAACAATCTCCCTCATTGGCATTGATGGCAACATAGATGAAAAACATCCAAGTTCCATGAATACCAAAGTGCAACTCTATTTTTCTGCATTATCTTATCAAATCCTCTTCATCAATCATAAAATTGATCATCAAATATTTCCTTCTCCATAATAATTCAATTTTCAAATCATCTTCATCAATGATCAAATATTTTTAATGTATCCCTCTCCCCCATTGACATCAATGAAAAAGTAAACATCACTATGTCAATCCAATACAAGCTTGAATGTCCATACACACTATTTGAAGATAAATTTTTACCAAAGATTCCTTCATGAATTAGCTCAAAAACATAGATGCTCCCCAATAGAGGAAGCATCAACATACCATCCATAAAGATAGTGCTCTATACCATTGGACCGAGGAAAATTTTTGCATCACTACTCAAAAGTAGGTTAGGGCATATCCCCAAGAATACCTCTCAAATACTCAAATGTATCTTTAGGTAAGGGATTTTTAAATATATCTGCAATCTTCTCCCTTGTACTGATATACCCAAGTGTGATTTCTTTCTCTATAACTTTCTCTCTTACAAGCTGATACTTGATCTCTATAAATTTTGTTCTAGAATGTAACAAAGGATTATTAGATATACTTATTGTTCTTGTGTTATCACAATGTATGATAACATGCTCATTGAACTTGATTCCAATATCCTTCAAAATTTGTTTCATCCATATTATTTGATAAGAATTGTTTGCTCCTGCTACATATTCTTCTTCTATTGTTCTCTATGAGATACAATTTTGTTTCTTACTTAACCAAGAAACCAATCTCCCTCTAATAAAAAATGCTCCACCACTTGTACTCTTTTTGTCATCCACACTACCTCCCCGATCCACATCTATATATGCACATAGGGTGAAATCATTTGACTTATCATACCACAACCCATAATTAGTTGTATCTTTCAAATATCTGAATATTATATTTACTGATGCATAATGTGATTCCTTAGGATCAACTTGAAATCTTGCAAAAATACCAATTATATGTGATATATCTGGTCTTGTGTGAGTTAAATATTGGAAACCTCCAATCATAGATTTGTACTTTCTTTGTTCAATTACAGGAGTCTCATCTTTGCTAGATAGCTTATGGTCAGTGGTGTACCAACATGCTTACAATTTTCCAAACCAAATCTCACAATAAGTCTTTCGGATACTTAGTCAGAGATAAGAAAATACCATCAATGTTCTAGACAATTTGTAATCCTAAGAAAAATTTCATTTCTCCGATCATGCTCATCTCAAATTTCATCTTCATTTCATCAACAAATTTATCACTCACTTCATCTTCACCTCCAAAGATTATATCATCAACAAAAATAACTACAATTAATAAACTATTTTCTATTTCTTTTAGATACAAATTACTGTCTGCGATGCCTTTAGCAAATCCCAATTTTACCAAATATTTCTCCAATCTTGCATACCAGGTTCTAGGTGCTTGTTTTAGTCCATATAAGGATTTTTTCAATTTACATACCATGTCTCCTTCTTGATTCAAAGGAAAATCATCTAGCTTCTCAATGTAGACTTCTTCCAATTGTCCATTCAGAAATGCTAACTTCACATCCATCTGATACCCTTTGATTTTCTTATAAGCTTCATAGGCCAAAAATATTATTGTTGATTCAATTGTTTCAATAGGTGCAATGTTTCTTCATAATCAATACCTTCTTGCTGTGAGCATCCTTTACATACCAATCTTGCTTTGTTTCTTACAACTTCACCTTGTTCATTCATCTTGTTTTTGAAAACCCATTTAGTTCCAATAACATTTTTGTCCTTAGGTCTAGGGACCAATTCCCAAGTATTATTCTTTTCAATCTGACCTAATTCTTCCTTCATTGCTTGAATCCAATTGTTATCATTACAAGATTCATCAGTAGTCTTAGGTTCAATTTGAGAAATCAAACATAATTCTTCCTGTACCTTATTTCTTGTCATAGCTCCTTTTTCTTTGCTCCCAATAATCTGATCAATAGGATGATTTCTCATCAAATTATTATTAGGTGTTATTGTCTCAACTCTTGATTCAATTCTAGGTTCTGGTCTCATTTCTTCTCTTGATTCTTCAACATGAATCTCATTCTACAAATCATTGTCAGTTTCATAAAACAACTCAACATTTTCTTGATTATTTTTAGGATAGACTTCTTCATCTGAATCATAATCAAGTATGCTTTCCTGAATTATAAAATTTTCATCCACTTTAACATTTTTTTCTCTCAACAATAGTCTTAGTTCTCTTATTAAAATATCTATAAGCCTTTATTTTCAATGAATAACCAAGAAACATGCCTTCATCACTTCTAGGATCAAACTTACCAATGTGATCATCTCTCTTAATATAACACTTACTTCCAAAAATTCTAAAATATTTTACTGATGGTGCATGTCCAAACCATAATTCATAAGGTTTCTTATCTGTATCTACTCTAATGTGTCTTCTATTTATTGTATACACTATTGTATTAACTGCTTCTCTCCAAAATGTCTTTTCTACATCATTGTCAAACAACATAGCTCTTGCTACCTCGGTTACTGATTTGTTTCTTCTTTTAGTAATACCATTTTTCTCAAGTGTTTTAAGGGTTGAAAGTTGTCTCTTATTCCCATTCACTTCACAAAAAGTATTAAATTCTTTTGAAGTAAATTATCCACCTCTATCAGATCTTAAACATTTAATCTTCATTCCTGATTCATTCTCAACTTTATTCTTAAGAAATCTAAACTTGTCAAATTCTTATGATTTTTCTTTAAGAAATGCTACCCACATCATTATAGTAAAATCATCAAAAAGAATCATAAAATACCTTTCACCATAGAATCCTCTTGTTCTTGTGGGACCAATCAGGTATGTATGAACAATCTCCAATTTTTCTACTGTGGTGAACTTCTTCCTTGGAAAAAAAAAATTTTCTTCTTTGCCATTACACATTCCTTGCATACCATGTTAGTAGGTTTCACAATTTTAGGCAAATATCTTACTGGAAATGTGGTCATTTCTTTCACAATGTTATCAAAGTTTACGTGACAAAACCTTTTGTGCCATAACCAACTGACATCAATTTTAACAATCAAACATGTCATCTCAGAAGGATTCAACTGAAATACATTACCTATGGTTCTTTCTCTTGTTCCAATCATCTTACCATTCTTATCCTTGATCAAAAAAGTATTCTCAGTAAACCAAACTTGATATCCCTTGTCAACTAAATGTCCAACACTTAAAAGATTATGTTTTAATCCATCCACAAAGTAAACATCATCTGTGTTAGTCTTTCCATCAAGATTAATATATCTTATTACTTTTATTTGGCAAGGTGCATTGTTTCCAACACTAACAATTCCTCCATCATAATTATTAAAATTTATAAACTTACTCATATCACAAGTCATATGATGTGAACAACCATTGTCTATGATCCAATCAATTTTCTTTTCAACTTGAGATACTAAATCTTTTTCTTCTTTAACTTCAGTTTCAAAGTTTTCTTCTTTTATTTCAAAAAATCCTATGTCATCACTTTCACTTAAGAATTTCTCAATGCTATCTTCAAATGCTTCATCATTAGCATAATAAAATTCTTTAGATCTTTTAGGCCCTTAAATTTCTTCTTATATTTCTTCACTCTCTTAGGACACTTAGATGAAAAATGACCATATTCTTGACATGTCCAACATTTAAATATTTTGTTACCTTTTGGTTCTCTTTTTACAAGCAAGACAATTCCTTCTTCAATATTTCTATCTTATTCAGTCTTATATATGCTACTACTAGCATAATATCCACTGACACTTGCACTTCTTGACAAAGTAGGGCAAACACTAAGTGTGTTGAATGCAGTTTCAATTATGGGTAAATCTCAAGATTGTCTCAAACCTATCTATGGTGCTTCTAATCTTCCAAGAAGAGTCTCTCTGGTGAATTTATCAGTACAAGGTATGACTTGTTCAATCATTTGTGCTATCTACTTAAACAATGGGGTCAGAATTTTCAAGATCTTCCATATGATTTCATCTTCAGTCTTATTTCCTTCATAAGCTTTGAGACCTGCAACAATCTTTGGTATTATACCAATATAACTTCTAACAGTTTCATCTTCCATCATCTTTGATTATTGAAATAAACATATCCAATTTTATAATTTGATCCTCCTAGCATGTTTATCACCTTCAAAAGTAGATTCCAAAGCTAACCAAATTTCATGAGATGTCTCGAGAGTTTTTACTTGACTGTATTCATTCTCAGGAAGAGCTAAAAAAAGTGCTTCTCTAGAAAGTATGTTACACATAAATAGATCTCTTTCTTTCTTAGTGCACTTTTGAATTTTATTCTTTAATGATAGTCTTTTCATTCTTTGTAATCAACCAATATCCTAGTCCTAAACATAGCAGATGTGTCTTCATATTTTGTTTCCAGGTATCATAGTTAACTCCATCAAACTTAGGACTTTCTTTTCTGAAATGACTCGCCATAGATCTCCTTAAGGTGTTAAAATTTTCCTTCAAGGACCTACTTCTCTGATACCAATTGTTATAAATTAAAGTCCAACAAAATAACTGAGAGGGGGGATGAATCCATTATCTGATAAAAATAACTTTTATTAACCTTATTAAATTTGAAACATGTAATCAACATAAACAACAACCATAGAAAGATAAACATACACAATGACACCAAATTTGTTAACTAGGGAACCTCTTGATCAGAGAGTAAACCCCATTGGGGATGGTACCCACAAAATATGTACTAATATGAAAATTCCTTTTGAGAAGATGGACTCTATAAGGAGTCTTATGAAATACATTTAGTACATATCAGCCCCTTTTAGGAGACTTTGAATCTCTGTGAGAAGATTCTAACCCTGTTAGGAGTTAAGGAAGATAGAAAAACCCACTATCTAAACAACTTCAAGGGAAATGTCACTAAACACACTGTCCAACTAATATATGTATTATCCAAACATAATAATACCAATAATTACTGATCTTGGAAACTTCTCTTCTCTCCTTTGACTATGCCAAAACCACACCAAATGCTTCACCAAATCTCACTACCAGATATGCTCACTTCACATCATACATCAATCACTATTTCTCCTTCGTATCATATACTTCTCATGTCATTCACACTATTTACACTATTTCTTAATTAAGGAAAACAATCATTCCTTTATACCATGCACAATATTTCATAATTGAGTTAGCCAATTAGGCTTAACCAATTCCAAAATATAAAACATTACATGTTACATAATATTTCCA
Source organism: Chamaecyparis obtusa (assembly GCA_027943335.1). Lineage (NCBI taxonomy): Eukaryota > Viridiplantae > Streptophyta > Pinopsida > Cupressales > Cupressaceae > Chamaecyparis > Chamaecyparis obtusa. Next base: position 2,268,606 of record BSBK01003715.1, read on the forward strand.
TAATCATATAAAACTGTCATCTCACAAACTTAATAAATCTTCACACGTGCAACCTTTGACTATGCTGACTCATCCAGGTCACCTTTGTAATGTCTTCAACCTCTGTATAACTTTTCATGTCCATATACTATCCCTGTTAGGAGATACAATCCGATTATTGTAAACCGCTTCTCAGGAACACTGAGAGAATATAGTTTCCACTAAATTACTCATAAATGACACAAATAATTGAATTTATGTACGTTCTCTTAACCATGATATCAGGAGACCATAAGGAACATTTCCTAAATTCTACATAACCTTATCTTAAATTCACCATGTGTGCTAATTCAAACTCTGTCCGCTTCTCTGCTAATCTCCAATATAATAATGCAACATGCCACTACAACAAAAATGCTATAATACTCCCCCATAGGACATATTCAGCATTCATTCTTAACACTAATTATTCCATTGTAGTAGCATTGTCCTCATATTTTACTTCAGGCATAAGATCAGACAATATATCTCTTGCCATAAAAAATACTTGTGCCTCTTGCTTGGGATTTTCCTTCTTAGCTTTGGACTTGATTTCTATAGAAAAATTGATCATGTCCTTAGAGATCATTATGCTTAAGTATACTTGTCCCTTGATCAATAAATCATCCTCAATGCTCATCTTGGATAGTGAGGAAGGTGTTGTCTTTTTTCTTGTACTTTATTTCTACTTACCTCCTCTTGTTTTACTTCCATAACATCATTTGTATCCTCATTTTCTTTCACTTGATCTTTATGCTGATCATCTCTAGGAACTTTAAATTTTTCACCATCAGTCATAGCCTGAATGGTCCCCATATTTTTTGGCTCTTCTTCCTTTTTCTCCTCAGGTACATCTTGATGTTCATCAAATTTATGTTAATCTTTTGTATCTATAGTGTCATCATGTATCTCCATAGCTATGATACTCCTATGTTGTCCATTTTATCAATGATTTCATCAAGTATGATCTTCACACAATCAATAATCAATCCCTTATCTATTTGAGTAGCCATTGGGTCACTCTCTCCTTTTTCCTTTTCTTCTTCATCTTCCTCATCATTTGTATCTTCAATCATTCCCAAGTGTTTCATCGGGATCTATTCAATTTCATCATGTACTCCAAGAGACTCACCACATAAGAATCTTGTTAGTCTCTTCTTTTTTTTGGATAGTGGTCTTGTCTTTATAAGAATATTTTTCATTTCTTCCTCTGTCATCTCAGATTGTAATTGTATTAACATATACTGAATTTAATTTTTATCTTGTTTAATGTAAGCATATCATCTAGCATCAAGTTTATTATAAAAGGAAGTAGGTGTTTGTCCTTGTAAACCCATCAAAGTTTTGCTAAACTTAATCATGTTGTACACAACAACATCTTCAATCTGTTCTTGTTTCTCCTTAAAAAATTTATCATAATACTTGTTAACTCCAACAAGTATGTACCACACTTTCTCACTTCATTGAGAATCTTATAAATAGAAACTAACAATTTGAAATCTAATTCAGGCTTAACTAACTTAGTAGTGGGAGAACCTACCACCTTTTATTTATTTCCTTTAGCTTTAAGATCCTTCTGCTCTTTTTTTTTTAATCAGTCCCTTCACTTAGGGATTTTCCAATTTCATCATTTGTATCATGCAGATGTTCATGCAATTCCCCAACCTCTTGTCTTTTCATGAAAAGTTCATCCTCTACAGATTTCAATGCTTCATCCTAGTCCTTTAGGGAATCTTCTACACTTTTTCTTGTACTCTCTATAGATTTCCTTGCTTACAACTCTTCACACATTGATTAATTGGGATTAAATCTCTCTCTTAAGATTTCTATTATCTTTGTGCAATTGTTGATTTTCCATATATATGGCTTCTAGGGCTGCTTCATATTCCTCAGATCCATTCTGTTCAGACAATTTATCAGTGTAGCCTTGAATCTCATTTAGTTGTTCAACAAGTTCTTGTCTCATGGACAAAGATTGCTTCAACTAATATTTCAGTTCTTTGATAACCCTTTTAACTTCATCAAGTTGCCTCTTGTATCTTAAACCCTCCATATTTTCCTTAAAGATCCTACCCAAAGTATTAGGCTTCTTAAGGGAATCTCTTCTCTGATAAAAATTATTAGAATTATAAGGCACTGAGAGGGGAGAGGGATGAATCAGTGCATCCAAAAATCTAAAACTTTTAACAATAATCTTCCACAATATCCAACATGCAAATGATAATATCACATAGAAGCATAACAAGTAAAACATTCACATACAATGAACACAAGACACAAGATTTTTCCCGTAGAAACCCTTGTTAGAGAGAGAAAACCACATGTGGGAATGATGCCCAAAAATTTCACTAGTGCACTGACGAAATCTTCCCTCTTAGGAGAAATTACAAAAACCTTTCTAAGGCTATACCCGGTTTAGAGTATTAATATCCCAATTAAAAACTACAAAAAAGTTGTTAAAGACTACCATGTCAAGGGATTTAAAAATCCTTCTGAGAGTTCACCTTGTTAGAGGATTTATAATTCATATTGTAATCACCTAAAAATGGTCAAGATCAAATCATGTGGGAAACTAAGGCAAAATCAAAGCAATAAATTGAAATTAGGTTAAAATCAAAGCATAATTACAATCAAGCCAAAATCCAATTCTAATTAAAAATCAAAATCCAATATATTAGTTTAAATCAAATAAATCAATTAATTCTCCAATTCATCTAATTAATTGTATAGTTCAATTTAAATCAAATTAACCCATTCAAGGGGTGCATATGCCTAAAAAAATCAATTAAATTCAATTAATTAAGTCCTATTTTCCCTCACCCACCACATGGGAGGAAAAGGCCTCAACTAATGGGAATTAAAGATTGGACTCACATGGATCAAGCTCAAATTGAATCTCAATCACATATAAGGTGAGAGCATCTTGACCACTCATTTTGTTTCTTTGTCTCAAGCTTTGAGGAAAATCCATTTAAATTGTCTCCAAAGGTGGAACCATGGACTTAACCTTAATCCAGCCATGATCAACTCAACTCCACCCCCTGCACTTACCAAAATCTATAAAAGAAAGGCCAAAATAAGGAGAAATCAATCCACAAATCTGAGAATTGTATCAAACCTCTTGAGATTTTGAGTGAGAAAGGCATTTTATCTATTTTAATTATAGTTTTCATTTGGAATTTGACTTAATTAGCTTAATATCATATTATTTTCTCATTTTAAGGTTGTCACTAATGGAGGCTTACTAAGAGCTTATCATTAGCATACTTAAATAGAGATCCATAGGGTGTTTATTAGTTTTATTTGTATTAAGTAGCTCAATAATTGTGATATTTAGGCTATTTTATTCATTTATTTTCAAGATAACTCTATGAAGGTACTTTCCCTGGTACACAAAAGGGTGCTCACCATGGGGCATTACGCCTCATTCATTCAAAATTCATAAAAATTGGCAATAGAATTCTAGAATTTTTTTGTTATTAACTTTATTTTTCAGGTTTTTCTGTGCATTTGAGACTTCCTGCAGTGCATCCAAGGCACATTCAAGGTCTGAAGCAATGCATCCAAGATAAATTGTTGCACCTTTGCATAGAGAAGCTGTGCTTTCATAATTTCTTCTATTTTGTCTCAATTAATTTTTTGCGCGTACACCCTAACTCTAGAGTGGATCTGAACAATCTTGTTGCACATTCTATACTTCTTTTATGCACATTTTCTAGTTAAAATAGCGCATTCAATTTTTGTATCAGCACATTTAATTAGTTTTGCTGCGCATTCTAGGATTTTAACAACACATTCAATAAGTTTTGTTGCGCATTGATTAATTTGAAAATTTGAAAATTCTGACAGTTGGAAAATAAATTTCTTGTGTTTTTCTTATGACAGGTCATAAAAAATAAAAAATCCAGAGAGAAGAAGTAACAACGAAGATAAAGACTTGGCAAAAAGGATAAAAAATGACAATATAGCACACATCAAACACATTTTTGGGGGATTCACAACAAGAAGGTGAGGTTTATGAATGATATTTACAAGTTATAGAAGCTTATAAATCAAAGTTTGTATCCTTAAATTGGATTTTTAGGCCTTAATAAATTTTTAGTTAAATTTAAAAACTAAGGCTTATAATTCATTTTTTGTTGGTTTTTCTTCATTTTTCTTGGTTGTGTTGACTAACCATTTCAAATAAGAGGAAAAGTAGTTGGAACAATCACCACTAGGTGAGTTTAAAACATGGAAAAATCAATCAAAAATTCCCCTAGCCTTAGCTAGCTTCGAAATAAGGTAAGCCTTTAAACTTGGTCAATTTTTGCTTAAATTTTGGCATTGTCATTTTCAAAATCTAGTAATTAAAACAGCCTATTATTGTCTGAGGAATTTGATACTAGGCTTGCCTCCTGATATTTGCCTTAACGAGGCCAGTGAGAGGGACAACCAAAAGTGGGATACAATTTCCTTTTCCATAATAATTTGACTCATTATAAAAACAAACACAGTCATCCTTAATGGGGTGTATGACAAAATGATATTAAGTTCTGAACTTCCTCGAGTAGTCCTTCGAGATTGTGCAAAAATCTGATATACCGGTGGTGGGAAACTCCTTATTTTTGGGGGATGAAACTTGATGTCTAATTTTAATAGAATCTTGAATAAATACCTTGTTAACTTAGAAAGCCTACCTTTTAAATCCATGCTTACGAACCAATTTGACAACTAGGTAGATTTCTTGGACTTACTTATTGTGAAAAACCCATGATAACGTTCAAACATTTCAAACACTTTGTGTGTAGAGGGTTTAAAAAGAACAAGTTTATTTGTGGTTTCTTTATTTGAAGATACATATATAAAGTGATAAACGTCCATTTTGATAAATCATCTTACACTTTTAATATCTTCTTAAAAAGAACAATCACCAAGTTGGGGAAACAATTTCAATTCAAACTTTTTTTGATGACGATTTCCACACGATCTCACAAAATAAAGATATCTTTACAAGAAGATGACACTTACATAGAAAGTGAAATCCTTGAATTTATATTCCAAACTCCTTTTTGTCAAACTTTAGAATAGGAGGATAGTCTCACCAACCTATTTGAAGAAAGAGTTAATCCAATAGATCGAAATGCAACATTTTATGACTATCTTCATGGGGGAAACAATGAAGAACAAGGAGCAACGAACCAAGGAAACACTAAACAAGAAAACAAAGGGCCTAAAGAATCAACTGAGATAAAGACAATAGGGTGGCCCAAGATCTAAAATTCCTTGAAATTATGAAGAAACTTTTGGAGAGAAATAAGGAAAGATATTTCCTTAACCTAGCCCAATTAGGGGTAAAAATTCCTCATGAATATGACATTGCAACACTTAAGAAAGATGAGGAAGAAGATAATCCTTTAGGTGAAATGAATAAACAATTGAAAATGTTTCAAGCACAAATTGATACAATGAAGAAAGTGGTCGAACCAAAGCCCTTTTCCATTGAGGCTTTATGCCCATTTCCATTCGATAGGAGATTGGTTATCACACCTTTCCCGATTAATGTGGTATTTCCTAAGTACAATAAATACATAGGTAAATCAAACCCACAAGATCATTTGAGATAATTTTGTGCCTTAAGTATAGAATTCATGCATGATACTATGTATATTTAATGAGGCTATTTCTGAGGAGTTTTGGAGGCCAAGACATGGAATGGTTCTCCAAACTACCACAAGGGATTAAAACATTTGAATAAATAGCTTCAAAGTTTGTGACTCATTTATCCTATAACATAGAGCATGAAATTGGCATGCTCAACCTATGTGATACCAAACAAAGAGATGGAGAGTCTTTTCTAGGGTTTCTCCAAAGATGGAGGACAATTTTCACACAATACCCATGAAGTATACCAGAGAAAGAAAAGATGGAAATATTTATGAATAATCTAAACATGGATATTAACTATAGGCTCCAACTTCAATGTCCCCCTACATTTTATAAAATCATAAAAAATGGTACCAAAATTGAAGAAGTGTTGGTCAAAATAGGTGAAATCAAACTATTCAAAGATAACAAAACCTACCCCAACACCAATAACAAGAATAACTTATCTAATTATAATAATAATAAAGGAGCCAACAATCACAATGATAAACCAAGATTATGGTTGAAAAAAACCCATAAGAATTTTTTGAATGATGGAGTTGTGCAGGCACACAACTTGAAGGCTACTCCTTTCAATTTATCGAGTGGGTCAAACCGAATATATAATGTTAATCAAATGACCAAAGCTCCTTTCAATACTAACAACAATAACAAAAAAAATGCCAACAACAACCCTTTCAACAATACAAATGTCAATAGACCTCAACCTTTCTTTTCTACCTATCAAAGAAGGAAATTCACATTCCTAGGTGAACCTTTGGAAAATGCATGATGAACTAAACTGGCCAAAAAAATCATTGTTATATCTGAATCAAGGCCATTCAAACCTCAAGTTAAACCTACATGATGAAATGACTCCCATCATTGCGAATATCATCGCAACAAAGTACATAAGACTAATAAATGTATGAAGTTGAAACATCTAGTCCAAGACTTAATTGATGATGGTACCATAAAAGTGGAAGGGCCTCAAAACAATGAGGATCATATGAATTTCAAGAGCCCTTTCCTAAACTATGAAAAGGGGGAAACATCAAATGATAATCACAATAAAAAAATGGGCAATGAAAAGGTAAATTTTGCCTACACTTATGACAATACCATTAATGCCTTAAGTGGTTGTGAAGATACAATCAATGTGATTGTAGTAAAGGAAAAACAAAAGGAAGCAACATCTAATGTTGTGACTAGGGGGAAAGCATCAAAGATCACTATATCAGGAGGTGCCCCTACGATTGGCCTACCTAATAGAAATCCCCATCTTCAAGACAATACAATTTGGTGGACCAATTAAAAATAACCCCTACCCAAATTTCTATATTAGAGTTTCTCAAACTTTCACCCACTCACAAGGAGATTTTGGAAAAATCCCTTGTTGAAACAAACATGCCTTTGAATTTGGATGTGGATAAGTTCCAAAATATGTTAGGTCATCTTGTTGCACCCCATTGTTTATCCTTCTTTGATCAAGATGATATGTCCTTGAATCACCCACAAAACTTGCCTTTTCATATAGAGGTTTTGATCCAAAAGCATAGGGTAAAGAGAGTCCTCATTGATGAGGGAGTCAACCTAAATATCAGAACCTTAAACCTTTTTAAAGCCTTAGGATTTTTCAAGGAAGCTATTGACCCAAAGAATAAAATAATCATTAATCTTACGATGATGAAGAAATATCCTCTAAAGGTATAACAGTACTACCCATTCGAGTTGATCCAATGCAGAAAGAGACCATTTTCCATGTCCTAGATGTAAAATTGACCTACAAAATCTTATTAGGAAGGCCATGGATTTACAAAATGCAGGTAGTACCTTTGACATATCATCAATGCCTAAAATTTTTGTACATGGGACAAGAAGTCATCGTAAGTGGAGATTTGAATCCTTTCCAATATTGCAATAACATGAAACCCATAAATGACTCCTTGGTCCCACATAATGCAAAAGGATCTATGTTAACAAGAATAGAACAAGGACAAATCTCAAAGGATCTTCCATCCTTAAAAGGCAAAGAAAATGTAGAGAAAGAAGATGTTGTTGTTGAAAATCATCAAATTCCCACTAACTTAACTACATCGACTAAAGGAAAGGAAAAAGTTAGTGAGGAAAGTACCCATGATCAAGAAAAAGAAGACCAAGCAAGATCCATTCAAATACACACCAAGGATGCCTATTATCAAAAAATGGATAGCATGATGAATTTTTTTGAGAAGCAATGTAAAATCAAACAAAAGGGTGTAGGTGAATACTCTTTATCTATGATGGATCTACCATGATCTCCCAAGTTCCATGGAAAACCTTATAGCCTAAATGTACCCCATAAATACAATGACCACTTTTTAAGAGCTAGTACTTCTTCATATAGGGATGAAGAAGATAATGAAATATTAAATTGGTTATATAAAGATGAGGAATCTAGTGCCCATGAAAAACGTATCCAAAATATTAGCATTCCCACTTGTCAATATGGAAAAGGTTTCCAAACAATGTAGAAAATGGGATCTAAAGAACAAGGGATTTTAGGTACAAGAAATGAAGGGTTAATTGAACCCATCAAAATGTTATGGAGGGATAGCAAGGATAAAATTGAATTGGGGTACCTTGAGCACGGATACACTCAAAAGAGACACCCCTTGATTTATGATCAAAATTTGCAATTAGGATCATAAATTGATGAAGATTCAAATAATTGGGAATGGGATTAATTTTCAAGTGAATCATGCCAAGACAAAGAGGTCGATGTAATTCACACTTATACTCCTAGATAAGGAAAAGAAAAAGCTTTAAGATCAAGTCATAATCAAGCATCTAGTTCTAATCAAGAAGGTCTAGAAAATATTCCAAGTCAAGAAGCCAAGGAAAATAAATGGGTAGGAGAGCCTTATGTTCCATCATGGAGACCTACTAGAGGATAATCTAACACTATGTTTAATCCAAGAGATTTTTACCCATTAGAAACCTGAGAGGATTCGAGTGAGGAAGACTTTGACTCAAGTTCTCTAGAACAACTAGAAGAGGTGCATGTTATAGATTTGAGTGAAACAATGTTTGAACCTTCCAATGAGGTCATTTCCTTAAGCCCTATTGAGCCAAACCACAACATTGATCCTTTATCCCTTATCTATCAAGCACTTATCGAATGGGATTCCATTGAACCTACTATGCTTCCCACATTTTTGAATGAAAAATAGATGTCCAAATACCTAGATATGGTTTAACCTTCTTATACCACTGAATATCAAGAAGAAATGATGAAGGGAAGTTTCCAACCTTTCAGTTTAGAAAAAAGAGAAATTTTTTTTTTGGAAGAATCTAATGTTGAAAACCACATTGTGGCAGCATTAGATAAAAAAGAGAAATAAATAAAGAGTGATTCCAAAGGTAAAACCCAAAAGAGGTACCTAAGGAAGAAAGGTTGGATACTTTTCCCGAAAACTATGAGGAAAGGTCACCTATTTTGATAGAACCAATAGAGAAAGTCAACATTGGGTCAGAATAAAAATGAAAGATTATACACCTAGCAACATCTATATCTAGTGAAGAAAAAGAGTTCATCAAATTATTTAAAGAGAGAAAAATTAATTTTGCATGGTCATATCATGATATGTTAGGACTAGATCCTAATCTGATAATTCATCATTTGAACATCAAAGAAGGAGTTAGACCAGTCAAACATAAATTTAGGAAAATGCACGCACACATAGAACTTCTTGTGAAAGTGGAATTGGAAAAGTTATTAAAAGTGGGATTCATAAGAGCCATCGACTATGTTGAATGGATATAAAATATTGCACACCTGTTTCAAAAGAAAACAACGCAATCATAATTTTCATGGACTTCAAAGATCTCAACCTCACATGTCTGAAGGATGATTTCCCATTACCAAGCATATATGCCATAGTAGATTTAACATCGGGTCACTCAATGTTCTCACTCATGGATGGATTTAGTGGCTATAATCAAAATAAAATGGCACCTGAAGATCAAGATAAAACAACATTCACATGTGCGTGGAGGATATTTTGCTGGAATGTTATGCCCTTTGGCCTAAAAAATACTGGAGCAACATATCAATGAGAAATGACTACTATATTTCATGATATGATGCATAAATTCCTAGAGGACTATGTAGATGAAATACTTGCAAAATATCATTCAAGAGAAGAGTATCTACCTATTTTGGAAAAGATATTCACAAGGTCGGAGCAATTCAAAGTAAGGCTAAATCCCAAGGAATGTGCATTTGGTGTTCAATTGGGAAAGTTGCTAGGATACATAGTTTCAGCTAAAGGAATAGAGGTAGACCCCACAAAAGTAAAAGCAATTATAGAAATGGGGGCATCTCAAAATGCAATCCAAATAAGATCACTTCAAGGAAGAATCTAGTCAATCGGGAGGTTCATATCACAATTTGTGGAGAAATGTCATTCTTTTACTTAACTCCTTCACAAGGACATAGTATTTAGATGGGACAAGAAGTGTGAAGAAGCATTCACATTACTTAAAAAGTACCTAATGAATCCACCTAATTTTATGCCACCAATAAGAGGAAAGCCATTGATTTTATACATTTCAGCGACTGAACATGATTTAGGGGCACTCTTGGCTCAAGAGGATAAAAATGGAAAAGAAAAAGCCATATATTACATAAGTAGAACCTTGCTAAAATATGAGTTGAACTACACATTTATAGAAAGATCATGTTTGGTGGTAGTTTTTTCTTCCCAAAAACTATGACATTATATGCTATCTCACAAAATCAGACTCATAACAAAAATTGACCCATAGAAGTACCTCTTAATCAAAACAACTTTGACGGGAAGATTGGATAAATGGGTCATGGTTCTAAGTGAGTTTTATATTGAAGATGTGGATTGAAAGGAAATCAAAGGCCATGTGATAGAAGACCAACTAGAAAAGTCACCATTATAAGATGAACATCCTATTCAAGTAGAATTTCTAGATTCAAAGATAATCAATGTTGAAGCAAAGACATGGAAGTTATACTTTGATGGATCTTATACCCAACATGGATCAAGTGTAGGAATATTGATAATTAATACTCAAGGATAAATGATCCCTAAATCATACAAGCTACTATTTCCATGTACAAACAATATATCTGAGTATGAGGCACTAATTATCGGTATAAAATTGACATTGGAATGGAAGGTGACATAATTGCAGATATTTGGAGATTCTCAATTGGTCATTAGTCATATAAATGATGAGTACTAAACCAAAGATGATAAGTTGATACCATACAAAAACATGATATAAGATCTCAAGAAGTACTTCACATTGATAACATTTGAACAAGTGCCAAGAGATAAGAACAAAGCAGTGGATGCTATGGCTACATTAGCTTCACTTCTCCAAATGTTGGATCAAAGAGCCAGCTATGAATTCTTGGTAGAAGAAGTTGGACAACCCGCATTTGACCCTTCCCATCCCCACACCATTTGCCTATTAGTAGGAGATGAATCACCTTGGTATGGATCCATTTATAAATACCTAAGAGACCAAAATTTACCCATGGACCAAACCTGAAACTAAAAGAAAATTTTCATAAGAAAAGCCTCTTGTTACACCCTTGTATCTAACACATTGTATCATAAAAGTCTAGACAGAATGCTTTTAAGGTGTTTAGAGAAGGAGGAATCAAATTTAGCCTTACAAGAAATCCACGAAGGAATTTTTGGGTCATATTCGAATGGGTTAACTTTAGCAAAGAAACTTCTTAGGATAGGATATTATTGGCCTTCTATGGAAAAAGATGCTTGTCACTTTGCCAAGACTTGTTAGAAATGTCAATACCATGGGAACCTGATTCATGTGCCAACTCAAGAACTACATCCGATGACTACACCTTGGTCCTTTTATCAATGAGGGTTAAATTTAATAGGGATGATTTATCCACCATCATCAAATGGTCATAAGTTCATTACAACAACAAAATATTTTACCAAATGGGTGGAAGTTGTGCCATTATCGACTGCCACAGGAAAAAAAATTTCCATGTTCATCTTAAACAACATAATTTGTAGGTATGGTGTTCCTCAAGAAATCATAACGGATAATGAAAAACATTTCAAGGACAGAGACTTGAAAGAATTATGTGAAAAATTACATGTGGTACATCACTCATCTTCAATATATTACCCGCAAGGTAATAAACAAGCATAAGCTACAAATAAAAACATCCTAAAAATATTGAAGAGGACAATGGATAATTTAGGTAGATATTGGCACATTCAAATAAAACCTACTCTATGGGCTTATAGAACAAGCATCAGAACGCTACACCATTGTCCTTGGTTTATGGAGCTAAAATAGTTTTGCCTTTGGAGGTAGAAATATCATCTTTAAGGGTCTCCCTACATGGTTTGTTGAGTGAAGAAGACTATAGGGTTTTTAGGTTGCAAGAATTGGAGTTTCTAGATGAAAGACAACAAAAAGTCTTTGACCATTTAAAAGTGTATCAAAATCAAATGTCTAGGAATTACAAAAAGTACATCAAACCAAGGACATTCCAAATAGGTGATCTAATTTTGTGAGAAACCCCTAAAAATCAAGAAGAAAGAGAGAAGAAAGGGGAATGGGAAGAAAAATGGTTATGAACTTTTGTGATCACCTCTTCTTTTGGAACAGACACCTACAAACTAGCTGATTGTGAGGGAGAAGAGTTCCAAGAACCCATCAATAGTATACACCTGAAAAAATATTCTACACATGAAGTAGATGAAAGGGTATAGAGAAAAAGAGTATCAGAAAATCAGATGAGAGAGCATCCTATTTATTGTACATGGTCAAAAGTGATCCTGAAAATTTGAAAAAATTGAAAAAGAGAAAAATAAAAAAAATTGAAAAAAGAGGAAAATAAAAAAAACTAAAAAAAGAGAAAAAGTGCCTCGGTGAAAACCTAGCAAATAGGTGCCTTGGTAGAAAAAAGAGGAAAAATATTGAAAAGAGAAAAAGAAATCAAGTCAATTCAATCGGTGAAAACCTGGTAAATAGGCGCCATTGAAAGTCCAAGTTAGTCTCATCCCTAGTCACCATCCTTGTAGATATTGCATTCGCCAGCATTTGTATATATGCATAATAAAACCGCACACTTGCATTTTCAAGTACCTAAAGCTTTTATCATAAATTTGAAAAATGTCCCAAGTTCAACAATGCAACAACATCAAACTAGGGACAAAATCTATCCTATGAGAAGGAAGGATTCATCGAATCAAACATCAATTGACACAAAATCAATTCATCAAATACAAGTGGAAAACTTAAACAATCAAATCCTAATCCAAACTCGAAATGAAACAAAGGAAAATTTTGATCCAAGATCTCACAAAGACCTTACCTTTTATCAAGATTAAAAATATGAAATGGATGTAATTATACTTGAAACATGGATTTGAAAAATAGTGCAATTTTTTTCTAAGTGATTACTTGATTGATGAAATCATGTCTTTCTAGCAAATTGATGAAGTCTAGAACTAGATAAGAAAGGATGAAGACATGATATTTTATTGGTTTCTGCATGAGTGTGTTCAGATATAGGTTTTAAAGTATGTATCATCCATCTAATGACATGATCATCATAGAATCATCGAGGACATGTACATATGGAGACACCAAGATCTTTGTTTATTTACGCAATAGGATACAGGTTGGATATTTTGATGTTAAATATCATAATACCAAAAATCCACTTGTAACATTGAATCTGACAAAAGCGGTATTCATACTCTCATGATTGAGTTCAATCAGTGATAGTTGTACCAATATTTTGAATGCAACATGAAAAGGAAAAGGTTTTCATATCATCATGGTTGAACTAGTGATGGTTGTACTAATTTCAGGTCTCAAAAACTCCTCAATGATGAATCTAAGCTCCTAAATTTATGAATAGTGATAGCTAGTTGCATCCATATAGATTAAGTGCATTTAGGCTATTTTTCTTAGCTCAAAAAAATGATTTAAAGAAGAAAACGATGGGGTGGAGTAAATATAAAATCAAAAATATCATCAAAACCTTATGTGATAGAATGTGTTGGACATCAACAAAAATCAAAATCAAAGGTGCATTGCATTAGATTAATTTTATTTTAAATCATATTACATTTAGGTTCATTCATCATCTTATCATCTACATTGAATTTTAAATCATATTACATTTCTAGTACCATTAAATGCATTTTAAATTGCATTGCATTAGTTTGCATTCATTTTAATTCACACTGTTTAGTTCCATTCATTGCATCAATCATTATAGTTCATATCATTAAGAACATTTTAAAGTGCATTACTTTGCATCCATCTGAGTTCACACCATTTAGTTACATTAATTACATCATTTTAGTTCACATCAGGAGGTTATTAATTGCACTTACATTAAGTTCATTCTAAACATTGCATTTAATTTCATCTCATTAGTACATTGTATTTTTTTAGGTGCATTCATTAAGGTTCATTTCATTTAAACTTTGAATTATATTCAAAATATAACTGTATTAGGTCATCCATTTACATTTAGATCATCATTCATCATTATATTACTAGGTGATTTTATCAAATTATTATATCATTAATTGCATCCATCTATCATTATGTTAATCATTAAGTTCACTAGATCCATACATTAAATCATATAAGTGCATTAAAATCCATCCATTACATTTACATCTCATTAAAAACTCATCGCATTACATCATCCATAACATCATATAAATCCATCCATAAAACATCATTACATAGTATTAATCATTAAACCATTAAACCATTAAATATTATCATTATAGGTCACTAAGCATTAAAGCATGTATCAAATGCATCCATCTACTCTATGTCATAAATAAGACATCCACATTCATATTAAAATGTAACATGTGCATTCATAACATACACTGCATCTAAAAAACATAAAACAATAGCATATAGAGATAAAATCATATAGATCTTCATGTCATAAAGCACCTAAAAAAGGAAGTCCAACACATAATGATATCACATAAAGTAAATCTATCAAAGAAAATCATGTCTGGATGGTATCATCAATGTCCATCATCAATATATGAAATCAGAGTCCCAACAACATAAAAGTATCAATCATAAAGAACATCATCAGATAAAGAATATAAGTACAAATGTATCGATACAACAAATCATAATGTACATCAAAAAATGGCTCATAATATATACATCAACTACATGAACCACTTGCACCATCAGTAACAGGACCTTGACTAGAGCTTGCTTGTAGCCCATGCTGACTCATGGATTCCATAAATGTCTGATCATGGTACTGAGATGTGTAACCTATTGTCTAATATCTAACACCTCAGACTAAACATCATAGGCCAATGCTGGTGCAGGAGGAGCTTGTGTTGGTAGTTGTGCAGGAGGATCCTGTGGAGGAGGACCATGTGGTGGAGGAGACATAGAAGAAGATGGAATGGAAGAAAATGGAAGAGATGAAGAATATGGAAGCTGAGTAGAAGGAAGAGGACCCTATGGAGGAGGAGGTGTTGGGGGTGCATGCTCCTGGTCCACCAAAATTTGGGTGACCTGGGCATCTAAATCTGCAACAACCTATGCGCCAACCTGTTTGTATACCCAAACCCTTTGTTGGCCCCATATGGCTAGTCTAGCCACACCAACCTAATGTAGTGGCCTAAAGGGACCACCTTGAACCCTAACACATCCTCCTCTCATACAGACTCCACCTCTAGTAGGAGAAGGGGAAATAATCATAGGAATAACAACCCTACCACCTCATCTCGCTTGCCCTGGTCATCGGCCCCAACAACCCCATCTGCCACCACCACCACCATCACCATCATCATCATCAGGCTACTCATGGATACCTGACATTGGCTTTGTAGGATTAGTGAACCTAGGAAATGGGTTTTGTAGGAACCACTGGGAGTAATCATCAGTCATACTGACATCAACAATATGCTCCCTCATATCCCAAGCTAGGTGAGGAAGCTACACAAGCTCATCCCATGCTATCTGGTAGTCTCTCTGAGGACCCCATAAGGATCTCTCTACTTGTACCTAGGTGTATAAAGATAACCCATGTGGCATCCCATGTGGCCTACCAAACTATCGTAGAACTCAGTGAAAATAGAATCTCTCAATGATCAAGGGTGTCCTCCCTATCATCCATTGTGGCATGCGCATATAAGGAATCTCGAATACATCCTTCACCCATGGCTCACATCCCAAATATGGTATCCAGACCACCTAATCTATATCATCAACTATGTGATGCTAGTAATCCAACTTGGCCTAGTGGTCCTGGACATCCATCCCCTCATAAATAAAAGTAAACAGCCATCCAGGATCTTGATGTCATACTGCAATGGGCCGAGTCATAGGAATATGCTCCCATGTTCACAACTGAAGCAAGACCACTCCAGTAGAAAGAGTAGCACCATGCAGATACATCACATTGTGTAGCTCATGATAAATTTGTGCTAGAACACATGAGCTCCTGTTAAACCTATGTGCATGGGTGATCATATCCTCCAGTATCCTGCCCCATCCAACCGCGAATCTATGTCCCCACCTATCCAGAACCAAGAACCTACCAACTAAAACTCCAAGTACTACTAGAAGTATTGGGAAGGAAGGAAAATAAGCGTATAGGACACTCTTGTCTCCAATCATGGGGTCACCAAAGTGATGGAGGAGCATCCTGGGATTGTTTGCAATCCTGTATCACCCAAAAAATATGTTTAATTTGATCTTAGTTAGTGAAGTATTTTGCTCAGTTTTGGAGTTTGGTTGCTTGGTTTTGGTGATTACTGGGTTGCTTGGTCTCTAAAGAGTGCTTAGTAATTGAAGGCATCAGTTGCTTCTAGTGCTCAGTGATAACTACATTGCTCGGTGATGCTTGACATGGTCGGTTCACTGGCGCTCAGTTATTTCTCTGCTGCTCGATAATCGATCTTACCGACTGGTGTTCTTGGCTTGGCCGACTAGTACATTTAATTTGGGTCACATCCTCAAGTTATGGATTGACTATTGTGCATGAGAGGACCTAGATCTGTAAGGCTATTTTGTAAGCCGACTAATGTTTTGGCATTTAATAATTGTTTGTAGGAGTTAATTGTTTCATCCAGCCAACTTGTGGCTGAGGATGAGTATTTATAGGATGTTTCAGTAGTTTTTTAGGGTAGAAAATGAGGAGGGTGGAAGTTAGTAGCTTGCGAGCTTAGGCATAGGAAGATTGCTTGGAAGTTGGAATACAAGTGTAGATCTTTCCTAGGATCCCTACTAGTGTTCTATCATGTTGTAGACCTGAGCTAGCTGAGTGGTGAAGTCATGGAAAGATTTGGATCCTGTGAGATCTTGTAGACTGTTACTTGCTTTGTAATTGTCATAATCGGGAAGGCCTTATAACGTGACACATTGCATGTAATCAGTGAATTTATGAATAAAGATTCCAGTTTGATATCACATCTTGTGTTTAAATTGTGTAATTTTGTTGTGTATTTTTTTGGCTACAAGGTCAAACATTCCTTCATTGGATCCTCCATCCTTGACTGGATTAGGTGGTATCAAAGAAATTTGATCTTGAATTTGTGGATAGATTTCCGAAGGAGAATTAGTTTGAACCAGAACCTTGGATCGAAGATGCGTCTGAGGAGAGCTGGTGAGATCTCAGAGGAAGAAGTTGTTGGAGAATTTAGTCTTGATGATTTTAGGGCTTTGCAAAAACAAGTTCAAGACCTACAAGAATAATTGAGAAAGAAGAAGACTACATTGAAAGAAGATAGTGATGATGAATTTGAGGAAGAAGATCATTTTGAAGAAGCTGAAGAAGAAGCTAGAGATCCTGAAGAAATTAGAATCCTGAAGGCTATGTCTAAAATTGGGAAAAGACCTAAGATTAAAGTTTTTATATTTTCTAGAAGCCTTAGGCTAGAAGAGTTAATTGATTGGATTAATGAGATTGATGAATACTTTGAATATGAAGAAATAGAAGATCCTAACATAGTTAGATTTGTAAAGACTAAATTGAAGGGTCATGCAAATATTTGGTGGAGAGAAGTTCAGTTGGAAAGAAGTAGGAGAGGAAAGGAAAAGATCACTAAATGGAGCCAAATGGTTGAAAATTTGAAGAAGCAATTCATTCTAGTGGATTATGAGTTAGAAATGTTTAAGAAGATGCAAGCCTTGAAGTTGATTGACAAATCAGTGCAGGAGTACACTGAGGAGTTTTACAGAATCCTGATTAGGACTGGTCATTCTGAAGCTGATAAAGAGAAGGTTGCTAGGTATGTTTATGGTTTGAGACCTATTATTCAAGAAGAGTTACTTACTATTTGGATGAAAACAACAGGAGATGCTTATCAGATGGTATTAAAGATTGAAGAGAAACTGAATAAGAAGTTTGAAGGAAGACAAAACAATAGGAACAAAGGTGGAAAAACTGGTGAAATAGTTGTTGAAAGTAATGTGGTAGAGAATCCTACAAAGACTGATGTGGGATTTGGCAGTGGTCAAGGTACTAAGAATTCCAACAGTGGACTGAGAGGAAAGTGGAAAAATGAGTTCATTGGTACTTGTTATAACTATGGTGAAGCAAGTCACAAAAGTTTTCATTTTCCTAAGAAAAGAGTTGCATTAGTTGCTAAAGAAGACATTGTGAATGTTGCAGAAAAGGGTGAGTCTCTTATTACCAGGAGGTTAGCTGCATGTGTCTATGAACCGGTACAAAGGATAAATCTGTTCAGAACTAGATGTAAGTGCAAGAATAAGGTATGTAATTTCATAGTTGATGGTGGCAGTTCTGAAAACTTTGTTTTAGAGGAGATGGTTAGTAAATTGAATTTGGAGAGAAGGAAGCACCCTAACCCTTATCAGGTTAGTTGGATAAAAGATGTTTCTAAGGTTAGAGTGGAAGAACAATGATTGGTTAATTTTCAAATTGGATCTTACCAGGATGAAATATTGTGTGATGTGCTGCCTATGGATGTTTGTCATCTATTGCTTGGTAGACCTTGGCAATTTGATAGAAATATTTTGTTTGATGGTTGTGCAAGTACCTATGTGGTTAGGAATGAAGGAGCTCAGCATAAGCTGATACCTTTAAAAGAGATAGGGACTAAGGAATGTGGAGTTATTAGGTGTTATCCTTGTGACAAACCTCAGAAGCACAGGGTTGATGAACCTATTCCTACAAAGTCTAGTTTGAAAGAGGAGAATGATATAACTGATGAGTTTGTTGAGATTAAGAGATAGATGGTCTTTCATATAGAAATAGTACAAAAAATGATTATATTTATGATATAGAGAGATGCAGATGATCCTGAGTTGGTTGAGGATTTTGACAAGGATGGTATTTACCGATACACTAATGTGATCAATAGTAAAAGAGGTGGTCAGAGTTGGTTGTTATCAGTTGCAGACAGGAAAGATAAGAGAAGTGGGAAGCAAATGGATAAAGAAAAGACAACTTGGAATGAAGGGCGAGAAGAGATATGGGTTAAGAATAGATTTGGCATACCTGTTCTGATTCCTTGAGACGTTCCTGATTTCCTTATGAGAAAAGTTTCTTTACTTGGGGTGTCTGATGTAGGAGCATCCTAAGATTCTTGGCAATCTTGTATCACCCAAAAATATGTTTGATTTGATCTTAGTTAGTGAAGTATTTTTCTCAATTTTGGAGTTTGGTTGCTCAGTTTCAGTGCTTATCGGGTTGCTTGGTAACTAAAGGCATCGGTTGCTTCTGGCACTTGGTGATAACTACATTTCTCAATGATGCTTGGCGTGGTCAGTTCACTGGCATTCAGTTATTTCTCTATTGCTCGATAATCAGTCTTACCGACTAGTGTTCTTGGCTTGGCCAACTAGTTCATTTAATTTGGGTCATGTTCCTCGAGTTATGAATTGACCATTGGTAATGAGAGGACCTAGATCTGGTGTGTTGCATTCTTCTATGTGGATCTGATGACTATTTGGGGCCATCTTGGAGAATTATTCATTGTAAGGCTATTTTGTAAGCCGACTGATGTTTTGGCATTTAATAATTATTTGTAGGAGTTAATTTTTTCATCCAGCTGACTTGTGGCTGAGGATGAGTATTTATAGGATGTTTTGGTAGTTTTTTAGGGCAGAAAATCAGGAGGGTGGAAGTTAGTAGCTTGCGATCTTAGGCATAGGAAGATTGCTTGGATATGGAGTACAAGTTTAGATCTTTCCTGGGATCCCTACTAGTGTTCTGTCATGTTGTAGACCTAGGCTAGCTGAGTGGTGATGTTGTGGAAATATTTGAATCCTGCAAGATCTTGTAGACTGTTACTTGATTTGTAATTGGTCATAACTGGGAAGGCCTTACAACCTAACACATTGTATGTAATTATTGAATTTATGAATAAAGATTTCAATTTGATATCAGATCTTGTGTTTAAATTATGTAATTCCACTATGTATTGGTTTGGCTACAAGGTTAGATAGTCCTTCATTAGATCCTCCATCCTTGACTACATCAGAAAGATACATCTAGAGACTATGTCATCCTAGACCTAGTCATATTAAACAATCTCCCCATGGGTGGGGTTCCTCAGAAGTTGATACATGTCCTTGGGGGTGATGGTCATCTCCCCCATTGGTAGATGGAATGTGTTATGGTCAGAGTGCCAATGCTCTACCATAGCTGTAAGAAGACCCCTATTTAGAGAGAGAGATGATAACCCACATCGACCAATCAGTCAACACTCTTGCACACTCAAATCATTAATCATATGAAATGGTTATGGGAATAAACCTCAGATAACCAACTTCCAAAGCTGAGCTTGCAAGAGGAAGTTTAAACACATCAAAAATCAAAATCATTAACTATTGGATCATCATAAGTCAATCGACCAATCAAAATCAAATAAAACCACAATCAATTTTCCTAATTCTATTCAAAGAGGATGAAAAATTCATCATCGCAATTGACCATATAAATCAAGATTGACAATCAAAATACAATATCAAGTGACTTGAACTGACATTACATGACTTGCTATGGACAAGAATCAACTCCTAAGTGAATCAACTGATTGATGACATCAGACGAATAGGAAAACTGATTGAAAGGTTCACAAATTTTTCCAAATAGGGTGTATGCACTATTTCATTGGTTAAATGCATTGAAAATCAAATGTGTAGCTAAAATTGTTAAAAGTGTAGCTGAAACTATCAAAAGCGCACAAACAAGTTGGATGCGCTGCATGGACTACTATGCACTGCAGGATTCCCTTGTACACACTACTAAAACTATCAAATGCATAATCAAATTTGAAAGCGCAACATAAAATCTTGAAGGTGAGTTCTAGACCTAAATTTAATGTTTGGATGCGCACCAAGATAGTTTAAAAGCACTGCGGAAAATTGCAGATGCACGCAAACAAAGTTGTACGGACTGTTAAAATGCTTAAAAGTGCAGAGAAAATTTAAAATTGAAAAATAGGGTTTTTGCAAGAAAAATCCAAAATTTTCAAATTTAAAGGCATAAATTGGACAAAGCGAGTTTGTAGGGGTACATACCGGAGGTCCATAGCTAGGTGGGCAATGATACCGTCAACCTCGCTTGAATTTGTGATCTCAAATTGGGATCACCATCACAAAAGGCTTAGAGGGTCAGAGTGAAAAAGTAAAAGTCAAAGGTGAAAATAAAAAGTTAAAATGACCTTTTACCCCTTTATATAGCCCTTTTTGACCTAAAAAGGGGTACTTTTGACCAAGAAATGACTTGGGATCTGAATTTAACACCCATTCAGCCAAACAGGGGCATTTGTCATCACAACGTTGCAAATTCATTATCAGAAATGAAAAAAAATTTCAAACTTAATTAAAAATATTTCAATGCAAACGATCATAAACGAAACAAGGTAAAAGCACAATAAGATGTCACCCTTTTACAAAGGAAAAGGCTAACAAAATCAAAGTTGTTCAACTTCAATAATATAAAAATGACATTTATGTTTAGAATTTTAAGATGATGTAAACTAATTAAATTTGATAAAATGTCCATAAAGTTTATGATTAATATTTTTAATAATTTTTTTAAATAAGATTTGATATGTTTCTTTTAATTTTTAAAGATGATTTTTCAGTTGCTGAAAAATGCTAAAAATTAGGGGTCTAGTTCCCACCAAAAAATTATATGTAAATAAACATTTTTCCCCCTAATTTCAAAATATGTCATAGATGACATATATAGCTAGTGCATGAAGAAATAAAAATTGGTTTGTGATCTATATTTTCTCTTTTATAGAAATTCAAATTCCAACTCAATGAAATTGACAGTTTTCATCTCGCAACATATTTTGCATAACAAATCTATCCCAATCAAAAAAATAAATATATATTCTTGAAGAGGACTCTCTCCTCTAGTGCACCATATATTTTTCAAATTTCTTTAATATGATTTACTATTTTTTTCTTTCTTTGAATCAACATCTCATTGACTGTTAAAATACCTACTTGCAATATTTTTTAATTACAATAAACTATGTCTAATTAAAACACTATAAAATATATATGAGGATATTCTTGACTCTGATCTCTACAAAAGGGTTTATTTTTATTTTTGAAAAAATATCATTAAAAATATTATGAGTTATTGAAATGCCACTTTTCTGAAATAATTTTATTTTTATGGTAATTGGACCCAAAGTGGTATAAAACATGCATTTAATAGATATTTCAGGTTGGAAAATTTAAAGCACTTATCTAACTTAGCTAGAATGAATTTAGCTAGACCATATGTTTGACCAAAATTAATTTTTAGTTAGAAATACTAAAATTCATCTGTACTGATAAGTTATCCTAAAAGGTGACACCTGATTGTTCTTTTATCCAACATATTTCACCAAAAATCAAATTTCATTTCATTTCTAAGGGGGCATACACTCAGATCATATCAGGGACATCATCAGCTTAATAAAATTAGAGACATAATCTTTTAACATAAATTTTTTTCACTAACAATCAAGTGGGGTATCAAAATAGTGAATCAAATATCATATCAACAATCCATCATCAAAATGAGCATCAAGAACTTCAATCGAATCAAACTTCATCAAATTCATCATCATTATCTACATCTTTTGTCAACATCGAATCAAATCATCAATAAATCAGGACTATGCATCAGGACATCAGGACATTATTTGTATCGATGCACTTCACACATCGATTAAAAAATGGGCATTTGTAATCACCTAAAAATGGTCAAGATCAAATCATGTGGGCAACTAAGGCAAAATCAAAGCAATAAATTGAAATCAAGTTAAAATCAAAGAATAATTGTAATCAAGTCAAAATCCAATTCTAATTGAAAATCAAAAGCCAATAAATCAATATAAATCGAATAAAGCAAGATAAATCAATTAATTATGCAGTTAATCTAATTAATTATATAGTTCAATTTAAATCAAATTAACCCATTCAATGGGTGCACATAGCTAAACAAATCAATTCAATTCAATTAATTAATTCCTATTTTCCCTCATCCACCACATGGGAGGAAAATGCCTCAACCAATGGGAATTAAGGATTGGACTCACATGGATCAAGGTCAAATCGACTCTCAATCACACATAAGGTGAGAGCAGCTTGACCACTCATTTTGTCTCTTTGTCCCAAACTTTGAGGACAATCCATTTAAATTGTCTCCAAAGATGGAACGATGGACTTCACCTTAATCCAACCATGATCAACTCAACTCCACCCCCTACAATTTCCAAAATCTATAAAAGAAAGGCCAAAATCAAGAGAAATCAATCCACAAATCTGAGAATTGCATCAAACCTCTTGAGATTTTGAGCTAGAAAGGTATTTTAGCTATTTTAAGTATAGTTTTCATTTGGAATTTGATTTAATTAGCTTAATATCATATCATTTTCTCATTTTAAGACTATCGCAAATGGAGGCTTGTTAAGAGCTTATCATTAGCATACTTAAATAGAGATCCATAGGGTGTTTATTGGTTTTATTTGCATTAAGTAGCTCAATAATTATGGTATTTAGGCTATTTTATTTATTTATTTTCAAGATAACTATACGAAGTTACTTTCCCTAGTACACACATATCATGTTAAAGATCTTTCCCACTCTATTAGAAGTGGCCATATTAAGGGATTTTACCTACAAACCTATTAGGGCTTTCCTTGAGATAGAATCAAGAATAAACTAATCTGATAATGACACTTAATGTCTGACAGATCTACTTCAGTACTAATCACAACACTACCTAAACATCAACAACTTCTTCCTTCATCTTTTCATGATCAAAACCTCATATCGCATCACCATATCATTACCCTAAAACTCAGTTTCAACCATCTTATATAAAATCTTTTTCAAGTTCGCCTTGTGTCAAAAATTATTTTACCCACCATCATAAAATTAAAAAAATGATGGCACCAAAATGTATTGGACAACACAACAAATTAAACAAAACATTAATTATCTCATAAATAAAACATTTATTAACTAAAAAATGACTGGTTGACTGATCTAATCAATCTCACTTTGTATGTCATATGTTCTTACTGCTAGTGCCACTTCAACCCTCAATAACTTACTGAATTCTTCAAACTAACTAATGCGATCATAGATATAGTAAAATATGTCTGTGTATAACATCATTATGATCACACACCTTAATTCAATCTCCAAATCCAGATCTGGTCTCATGTACCCTGCATATAGTCTTCTTACCGATTGATTAAACACTTAATTACTTCTGAAATTTGATCTTTCAACACCATCAGTAAATTTGATCTCTTGTCAACAATAGATCTTGGTCCCAACAATGACAACACCATAATACAATCATGTGAACAAAACACATATTGAACTTACATCAAATGCCGACAGAGTTGATGTTTGATGATGATGTATTTTTTATCTTCATCTTTTACAATTTTTATATGGATTGCATACATGATGGCATTGTGTGGATTATTCATTATAGTTTATTTAATGATCTTAGGACATAGTATCTAATTATTATCAATCATTTAAATGTTTTAAAATATCATTATCTTTCCTAATATAATAATGGTTAAAATCATGTTATAAGATAGCATGTTAATTATTATTAATTTATTTAAACATCTCTTTTATATTAACTAATAAATTAAATTAAATATATAAATTTATTATTCAAATAAAATAATAAATAAATATTCATATGTGAGTAAATATATGGAATTTTATAACATACATACATGTATACATACATACATACATACATACATACATACATACATACATACATATGATTGGTCTTTTATTATCTGGTATGAATTGAATAGTCTTTCACATGCATTCTTTTGCGAATTATTATGGATGCCTTTTGGAGCTTTTGTGGGATTTGAAGAGTTTTTTTCATGTGCTATATTAAAGGAGTTTTTAGTTTTATTTGGAGAGTTTCAGGTAGAATTCAATTGCGAGGTTGATTATGAATTGGATTTAAAATCAAATTAGAGTGTGGGTACAAAACTTGCTAGCAGGCTACACCACACTTAATTCTGTTCACAACCTTTTTCCTTATGACCTCACGTGAGGTTTTCTTATTCAACCTTTTTCAAGTTGTGATTATTTGGTGACAATTTAAAATCATAGTCAAATTCTATTTAATTTCTAGCAATTTTTCTATTCTTTAGTTTGTCACAATTGAAATTTTTCTCTCAAATTTGTAAAATATCCTTTATTTTAGTAAAATCACCCCAAAAAAAGATGAAATACCTTTGGTAATAGAGAAAATCACCCAAAAAGTTGTTTTTTGTCTTCTCACTACAACTTGAATCCCGTAATTCAGGAAAAACATGTGACTGTCTGGAGGGACCCAGAGAATCTTGTTTTTTGTTAATACCAGTGAAAAAAATCAGATATCTGATAATATCAGATATCTGATATCTTACTCTTTCTCACTCTCACCTTTCACTCTCCTCTAATTATCTCCTCTCTCCTCTCTTTCTCTCTCACCTAGAGTGAGAGACAGAGAGTGAGAGACAGAGAGAGAGGTCATGGGAACTTCCTAGGGGTCCTAGTATGCCTTATCACATGTTAGGACCCCTAGGAAGTCCCAATGACCCCTTTCGACACATTTGAATGTTCAAGTGTGTCCTAAGGGGTCCAAAAACCCTAAAGGACACACTTTAGCATTCAAATGTGTCGAAAGGGGTCATGGGGACTTCCTAGGGGTCCTAGTATGCCTTATCACATGTTAAGACACCTAGCAAGTCACCATGACCCCTTTCGATATATTTGAATGATCAAGTGTGTCCTAAGGGGTCCTACGACTCTTAAGGACACACTTGAGCATTCAAATGTATTGAAAGGGGTCATGGGGACTTCCAAGGGGTCCCAGTATGCCTTATCACACATTATGACCCCTAGGAAGTCCCCATGACCCCTTTCGACACATTTGAATACTCAAGTGTGCCCTAAGGGGTCCTATGACTCTTTAAGACACACTTGAGCATTCAAATGTGTCAGAAGGGCTCATGGGGACTTCCTACGGGTCCTAGTATGCCTTATCATGTGTTAGGATAGCTAGGAAGTCCCCATGACCCCTTTCGATACATTTGAATGCTCAAGTGTGTCCTAACGGGTCCTACGACTCTTTAGGACACACTTGAGCATTCAGATGTGTTGAAAGGGGTCATGGAGACTTCCTAGGGGTCCTAACACATGATAAGGCATACTAGGACCCCTAGGAAGCCCCCATGACCACTTTCGACACATTTTAATGCTCAACTATGTCCTAAGGGGTCCTACAACTCTTTAGGACACACTTGAGCATTCAAATGTGTTGAAACAGGTCATGGGGACTTCCTAGGGGTCCTAGAATGCCTTGTCACACCTTAGGACACCTAGGAAGTCCCCATGACCCCTTTCGACACATTTGAATACTCAAGTGTTTCCTAAGGGGTCCTACGACTCTCTAGGAAACACTTAAGCATCCAAATGTGTTGAAAGGGGTCATGGGGACTTCCTAGGGATCCTCGTATGCCTTATCATGTGTTAGGACCCCTAGGAAGTCTCCATGACCCCTTTCGACACATCTGAATACTCAAGTGTGTCCTAAGATGTCCTACGAATCTTTAGGACACACTTGAGCATTCAAATGTGTCGAAAGGGGTCATGAGGACTTCCTAGGGGTCCTAGTATGCCTTAAAACATGTTAGGACCCCTAGGAAGTCCCAATGACCCCTCTGAACACATTTTAATGCTTAAGTGTGTCCTTGGGGGTTGTAGGACCCCTTAGGACACACTTCAGCATTCAAATGTGTCGAACGGGGTCATGGGGACTTCCTAGGGGTCCTAGTATGCCTAATCACATGTTAGGATGCCAAGGAACTCCCCATGACCTTGTTCGACACATTTGAATGCTCAAGTGTATCCTAAGGAGTCCTATGAGCCTTTATTAAACACTTAAGCATTCAAACATGTCAAAAGGGGTGATGGGGACTTTTTATGGGTCCTAGTATGCCTTATCATATGTTAGGACCCCTAGGAAGTCCTCATGACCCCTTTCAACACATTTGAATCATCAAGTGCCTCCTAAGGGGTCCTACGACTCTTTAGGACACACTTTAGCATTCAAATGTGTTGAAAGGGGTCATGGGGACTTCCTAGGCATCCTAGTACACCTTATCATGCATTAGGACCCCTAGGAAGTCCCCATGAGCCCTTTCAACACATTTGAATGCCCAAGTGTCACCAAAGGGGTCCTACGACTCTTTAGGATACACTTGAGCATTCAAATATGTAGAAAGGGGTGATGGGGACTTCCTAAGGTTCCTAGTATGCCTTATCACACATTAGGACCCCTAGGAAGTCCCCATGACCCCTTTCGACACATTTGAAAGCTCAAGTGTGTCCTAAGGGGTCCTACAACTCTTTAGGACACACTTTAGCATTCAAATGTGCTGAAAGGGGTCATGGGGACTTCCTAGGGGTCCTAGTATGCCTTATCACATGTTAGGATCTATAGGAAGTCCCCATGACCCCTTTCGATACAATTGAATGCTCAAGTGTGTCCTAGGAGGTCCTACGACTCTTTAGGACACACTTGAGCATTCAAATGTGTCGAAAGGGGTCATGGGGACTTCCTAGGGATCCTAATATGCCTTATCACATGTTAGGACCCCTAGTAAGTCCCCATGACCCCTTTCAACACATTTGAAATCTCAAGTGTGTCCTAAGGGGTCCTATGACTCTTTAGGACACACTTGAGCATTCAAATGTGTCAAAAGGGGTCATGGGGACGTTCCTAGGGGTCCTAGTACACCTTATCATGTGTTAGGACCCCTAGGAAGTCCCCATGACCCCTTTCAACACATTTGAAATCTCAAGTGTGTCCTAAGGGGTCCTATGAATCTTTAGGAAACACTTGAGCATTCAAATTTGTCGAAAGTGGTCATGGGAACTTCATAGGGGTCCTAGTATGCCTTATCACACATTAGGACCCCTAGGAAGTCCACATGACCACTTTTTTCACATTTGAATGCTCAAGTGTGTCCTAAGGAATCCTATGACCCTTTAGGACACACTTGAGCATTCAAATGTGTCAAAATGGGTCATGGAGACTTCTTAGTGGTCCTAGTACGCATTATCATGCATTAGGACCCCTAGGAAATCCTCGTGACCCTTTTCAACACATTTGAATGTTCAAGTGTGTCCTAAGGGGTCCTACAACTCTTTGGGACACATTTGAGCATTAAAATGTGTCGAAAGGGGTCATGGGGATTTCATAGGGGTCCTAGTATGCCTTATCATATTTTAGGACCCCTAGGAAGTCCCCATGACCCTTTCAACACACTTGAATGCTCAAGTGTGTCCTAAGGGGTCCTACGCCACTTTAGGACACACTTGAGCACTCAAATGTCTCAAAAGTGATCACGGTGACTTCTTAGGGGTCCTAGTGCACCTTATCAGGTGTTAGGACCCCTAGGAAGTCCTCACAATCCCTATCAACACACTCGAATGCTCAAGTGTGTCCTAAGGGGTCCTACGACCATTTAGGACACACTTGAGCATTCAAATGTGTCAAAATGGGTCATGGGCACTTTGTAGGGGTCCTAGTACACCTTACCATGCATTAGGAACCCTAGGAAATCCCCATGACCCCTTTCAACACATTTGAATGCTCAAATGTGTCCTAAGGGGACCTACAACCATTTAGGACACACTTGACCATTCAAATGTGTCAAAAGGGGTCATGGGGACTTCCTAGGGGTCCTACAAAACCTTATGACACATTAGGACACCTAGGAAGTCCTGATTACCCCTTTTGACACACTTGAATGCTCAAGTGTGTCCTATGGGGTCCTACGACCCATTAGGACACACTTGAGCATTCAAATTGTTGAAACATGTCATTGGGACTCCTTAGGGGTCCTAGTACACCTTATCACATGTTAGGATCCCTAGGAAGTCCCATGACCCCTTTTGACACATTTGAATGCTCAAGTGTTTCCTAAGGGGTCCTACGAGTCTTTAGGACAAACTTGAGCATTTAAATGTGTCAAAAGTAGTCATGAGGACTTCATAGAGGTTGTAGTACACCTTATCACGTGTTAGGACCCCTAGGAAGTCCTTATGACTACTTTTTTCACATTTCAATGCTCAAGTGTGTCTTTAGGGGTCCTACAACCCTTTAGGTTACACTTGAGCATTCAAATGTGTCAAAAGGGGTCATGGGGACTTCCTAGGGGTCCTAATATGCCTTATCACATGTTAGGACCTGTAGGAAGTCCCCATGATCCCTTTGAACATATTTGAATGCTAAACTATGTCCTAAGGGGTCCTACATCCCTTTAGGACACACTTGAGCATTCAAATTTGTTGAAAGGGGTCATGGGGACTTCTTAGGGGTCCTAGTACGCCTTATCATGCGTTAGGAACCCTAGGAATTCCTCATGACCCCTTTTGACACATTTGAATGCTCAAGTGTGTCCTAAGGGGTCCTATGACTCTTTAGGACACACTTGAGCATTAAAATGTGTCAAAAGGGATCATGGGGACCTCTTATGGGTCCTAGTACACCTTATCACATGTTAGGACCCCCAAGAAGTCCCCATTACCCTTTCGACACACTTGAATGCTCAAGTGTGTCCTAAGGGGTCCTACGACTCTTTAGGAGACACTTGAGCATTCAAATGTGTTGAAAGCGGTCATAGGGAATTCTTAGGGGTCCTAGTATGCCTTATCACATGTTACCCCTTTTGACACGCTTGAATGCTCAAGTGTGTCCTAAGGGGTCCTACGACCCTTTAGGACACACTTGAGCATTCAAATGTGTTAAAAGGGGTCATGGGCACTTCCTAGGTGTCCTTGTATGCCTTATCACATGTTAGGAACCCTAGGAATTCCCCATGACCCCTTTTGACACATTTGAATGCTCAAATGTGTCCTAAGGGGACGTACGACCCTTTAGGACATAGTTGAGCATTAAAATATGTCAAAAGGGTTCATGAGGACTTCCTATGGGTCCTACTACACCTTATCATGCTTTAGGACACCTATGAAGTCCACATGACCCATTTCGACACACTTTAATGCTCAAGTGTGTCCTATGGGGTCCTACGACCCTTTAGGACACACTTGAGCACTCAAATTGTTGAAAGGGGTCATGGGGACTTCTTAGGCATCCTAGTACACCTTATCACATGTTAGGACCCCTAGAAAGTCCTCATGACCCCTTTCAACACACATGAATGCTCAAGTGTGTCCTAAGTGGTCCTACAACCCTTTAGGACACACTTGAGCATTCAAATTGTTGAAAGGGGTCATCTTGACTTCTTAGGGGTCCTAGTATGCATTATCACATGTTAGGACCCCTAGGAAGTCCTCATTATGCCTTTTGACACATTTAAATGTTGAAGTGTCTCGTAAGGGGTCCTATGACTCTATAGCACACACTTGAGCATTCAAATGTGTTGAAAGGGGTCGTGGAGAGTTCCTAGGGCTACTAGTATGCCTTATCATGTGTTAGTACCCCTAGGAAGTCCACATGACCTCTTTCGACACATTTGAATGTACAAGTGTGTCATAAGGTATCCTACGACCCTTTTGGACATACTTGAGAATTCAAATGTGTCGAAAGGGGTCAAGGGGACTTCTTCAGATTCCTAGTATGCCTTATCACACATTAAGACCTGTAGGATGTCCTTATAAACCCTTTCAACACATTTGAATGCTCAAGTGTGTCGTAAGGCATCCTACGACTCTTTAGGACACACTTGA
The DNA here is from genome assembly GCA_027943335.1 of Chamaecyparis obtusa. Taxonomy (NCBI): domain Eukaryota; kingdom Viridiplantae; phylum Streptophyta; class Pinopsida; order Cupressales; family Cupressaceae; genus Chamaecyparis; species Chamaecyparis obtusa. The sequence goes on from BSBK01003715.1 coordinate 2,299,536, forward strand.
GCATTCAAATGTGTTGAAAGGGATCATGGGGACTTCCTAGGGGTGCTAGTATGCCTTATCACACGTTAGGACCCCTAAGAAGTCTTCATGACCCCTTTCCAAACATTTGAATTCTCAAGTGTGTCCTAAGAGGTCCTATGACTCTTTAGGACACACTTGAGCATTTAGATGTGACGAAAGGGGTCATGGGGACTTCCTAGGTGTCCTAGTATGCCTTATCATGTGTGACGACCCCTAGGATGTCCCCATGACCCCTTTAGACACATTTGAATGGTCAAGTGTGTCCTAAGGAGTCCTACAACCCTTTTGGACACACTTGAGCATTCAAATGTGTCAAAAGAGGTCATGGGGACCTCATAGGGTTGCTAGTATGCCTTATCATGCATTAGGACCCCTAGGAAGTCCCCATGACCCCTTTCAAGAAACTTGAATGCTCAAGTGTGTCCTAAGGGGTCCTACGACCCTTTAGGACACACTTCAGCATTCAAATGTGTCAAAATGGGTCATGGGGACTTCATAGGGGTCCTATTATGCGTTATCATGTTTTAGGACCCTAAGAAGTCCTCATGACCCCTTTCGACACATTTGAATGCTCAAGTGTCTCCTAAGGGGTCCTATGATGGTTTAGGACACACTTGAGCATTCAAATGTGTTGAAAGGGGTCATGGGGACTTCCAAGGTGTCCTAGTATGCCTTATCACATATTAGGACCCCTAGGAAGTCCCCATGACCCCTTTCAACACATTTGAATGCTCAGGTGTGTCCTAAGGGGTCATACAACTCTTTAGGATACACTTGAGCATTCACATGTGTCTAAAGGGGTCATGGGGACTTCCTAGGGGTCCTAGTACACCTTATCATGCCTTAGGACCCTTAGGAAGTCCCCATGACCCCTTTCAACATAGTTGAATGCTCAAGTGTGTCCTAAGGTGTCCTAAGACTCTTTAGCACACACTTGAGCATTCAAATGTGTCAAAAGAGGTCATGGGGACTTTTTATGGGTTCTAGTATGCCTTATCACATGTTAGGATCCCTAGGAAGTCCTCACGACCCCTTTCTACACATTTGAATGCTCAAGTATGTCCTAAGGGGTCTTACGACTCTTTAGGACACACTTGAGCAGTCAAATTTTTTGAAAGGGTTCATGGGGACTTACTAGGGGTCCTAGTACCCCTTAGCATGTGTTAGGACCTCTAAGAAGTCCCCATGACCCCTTTCAACAAATTTCAATGCTCAAGTGTGTCCTAAGGGGTCCTAGAACTCTTTAAGACACACTTGAGCATTCAAATGTGTCGAGAGGGGTCATGGGGATTTCCTAGGGGTCCTAGTTTTCCTTATCATGTGTTAGGACCCCTAGGAAGTCCCCATGACCCCTTTTGATAGACTTGAATGCTCAAGTCTATGCTAAGGGGTCCTATGAATCTTTAGGACACACTTGAACATTCAAATGTGTCAAAAAGGGTCATGGGGACTTCCTAGGGGTCCTAGTCCACCTTATCACATGTTAGGACCCCTAGGAACTCCCCATGACCCCTTTCAACACATTTGAATACTCAAGTGGTTCCTAAGGGATCCTACAACTCTTTAGGACATAGTTGAACATTCAAATGTGTCTAAAGGGGTCATGGGGACTTCCTAGTGGTTAGAGTACACCTTATCACGTGTTACAACCCCTAGGAAGTCACCATGACTGCTTTCGACACATTTGAATGTTCAATTATTTCCTAAGGGGTCCTACGACCCTTTAGGACACACTTGAGATTTCAAATGTGTCGAAAGGGGTCGTAGGGACTTCCTAGGGGTCTTAGTATGCCTTATCACATGTTAGGACCCCTAGGAAGTCCCCATGACCCCTTTTGACACATTTGAATGCCCAAGTGTATCCTAAGGGGTCCTATGACTCTTTAGGACAGACTTGAGTATTCAAATATGTTGAGAGTGGTCATGGGGACTTTCTAGGGCTCCTAGTATGCCTTATCACGTGTAAGGACCCCTAGGAAGTCCCCATGACCCCTTTCAAAACATTTGAATGCTCAAGTGTTTCCTAAGGGGTTCTACGACTCTTTAGGACACACTTGAGAATTCAAATGTGTTGAAAGGGTTCATGGGGTCTTCCTAGGGGTCCTAGTATGCCTTATCATGCGTTACGACCCCTAGGAAGTCCCCATGACCCCTTTTGACAGATTTGAATGCTCAAGTATCTCCTAAGGGGTCCTACGACTCTTTAGGACACACTTGAGCATTCAAATGTGTCAAAAGGGATCATGGGGACTTCCTAGGGGTCATAGTACACCTTATCATGCATTAGGACCCCTAGGAAGTCCCCATGACCCCTTCCTACATAATTGAATTCTCAAGTGTGTCCTAAGAGGTCCTACATCTCTTTAGGACACACTTGAGCATTCAAATGTGTTGAAAGGGGTCATGGGGACTTCCTATGGGTCCTAGTACATCTTATCACATGTTAGGACCCCTAGGAAGTCTCCATGACTGTGCTCAACACATTTGAATGCACAAGTGTATCCTAAGGGGTCTTACGACTCTTTAGGACACACTTGAGCATTCAAATGTGTTGAAATTGGTCATGGGGACTTCCTTGGGGTCCTGGTATGCCTTATCATGCATTAGGACCCCTAGAAAATCCCCATGACCCCATACGACACATTTTAATGCTCAAGTTTGTCCTAAGGGGTGCCATGACCCTTTAGGACACACTTGAGCATTCAAATATGTCAAAAGGGGTCATGGGACTTCTTAGGGGTTGTAGTACACCTTATCATGTGTTAGGACCCCTATGAAATCTTGATGACCCCTTTCGACACATTGGAACCCTCAAGTGTGTCCTAAGGTGTCCTACGACCCCTTCGGACACACTTGACCATTAAAATGTGTCAAAAGGGGTCATGGGGACTTCCTAGGGGTCCTAGTACTGCTTATGATGTGTTAGGATCCCTAGGAAGTCCCCATGACCCCTTTCGATAGATTAGAATGCTCAAGTGTGTCTGAAGGGGTCATAGGACCCCTTAGGACACACTTAAGGGTTCCAATGTGTCAAAAGGGGTCATGGGGACTTCCTAGGGGTCCTAGTATGCCTTATCACGCATTAGGACCCCTATGAAGTCCTCTCTCTCTCTCTCTCAGATCTAGAGCTTTCAACTCCACTTTTTAATGTATATTTAAAGGTTTCATATACCTTTTTGTGGACAATGTACCTTAAATGTTCTTACATCAATTTTTATGCCACTGTTAGTTTCTAGAATAGATAATGAGCATATGGTGGTTTTACATCTGTATGAAATTTCTTTCGAGAGTTAAAAAATCAATTGATTATATTCAGTCATGGGAAAGTCCATTGATATCTACTTATTCAGTATAGTTAGACTATCAAAATTACAAGGAGTCTGTAGAAAAATCCTGTGTTCGATGCTTTCAGGAGGATTTGGGCTGAAACTGTCTATCCTCAAATCAACTGTGCAGTTATTTTTTCAAAATCAATTTGCACATCAAATAATATAATACATACTAATATAAAAATTTATATTATGTTGGTTAATATTTTTTCCTCCTATTAGATTTGTAATCTCTGACTCTTTTAGTACCCAAGGTGAGAGAACAAAGGGTGTCACCAACAATTGGGTCAGTGTAAGTCTTCTATCACTGCCCTCTGAATTGACAGGTACAGCTCCCTGATTGTGTTTAATCTTCAATGAATATGTTTTTCTTACTGATCATCAGATTATCTCTGATGAGTTTTAACCAAATTGCTTATAGGCACAAACAATTCAGGCAAGGATAAAGTGGACAATCTATAATCCCCAATGGAATGTTGATCACAGATTATCATGAAGTCTATCATCTAACTTAAACCTACCTACTCTAAGAATGCATATCTTACTAATGAGAACAGAAGTAGAATCATATATAGATAGAAAATACAATTGCTTATACTACAACTACTAATCATGAAATGGAGTTCAAGCAGGAATCACAACTCCATATATAATTATACTTTCTATTTAGATGCATCTAAATAACAAGGTGAATAGGAGAAGAATCATACATGATGGGTAAATAGAATTACTTCCACTACAATCACAAACATGAAATGGAATCTAGAAAGTAATTAAAGCTCATATATAATTGTCCTATCTATTCACATGCAAAAATGACAGCTACTGGTACAACAAACATGAAAATAGCTAAGTAACTGGAATCACTCTTGCTACAATTGCAAGTTTGCTGACCCTTTCATTCATTTTCTTCACAGTATTTATACAATGCTTATAGGAAATGATTCATCTTCCAGAATTCAAAAAGACAAGATAGAAAGAGAGAACATCTCGATGATAGAATTTGAAAAGCCAATCACTGACATGAGAATAAGAAAAGACATTATAATTATGACACTTCGATTTGAGTCCTTCATCTTCTTTTTAATAGCATCTATCAAGTCAAATCCATTGGGCTTCTTGGAGTCAAACTATCTTCCAAACAGTAATCAATCCGATCTACAACTATATTCAGCCTTCTTTAAATATCTCAAAAATATCTGGCATGATCTTATAGCTTTTATCACTACCACCACAAGCTACAACATACAACATTGTTAGGATTATATTCTTCATTCTTTTCTGGCCCATGACCTTAGTCAAAAGATCTATCATCCATATCCATCTCAGTTCTTAGTCACCTTCAACTTATTCATTTACGATAGTTGAAAATTTACGTCATCTTTCAGTCTCTTTATTTTCCTTAAGTCTTGGGTCCCACCTGACAAGTTTCTCATCGGATGGTGGTTGTATGATCATGAGAGGAAAGAATATTCCTCACAATCATATGATAGTCATAGATCTCCTGCATTTGTTAGAACTCAACACTAGCCGGGTCCATAGGACAGATGGCAGTCAGTCATAATCCTTTTGTACTTTATCATGTCCGAAAACTTAGAACATCGGCCCCACCTAACAGATTCTCATCGGACGGTGATCATATGATCACGAAAGGAAAGAATATTCCTCATGATCATACACCAACCATAGATCTCCTGGTAGTGGACCCCCTACATTTTACCACTTCTGAAAAGGTAAAATCAACGGTTACCTTAAGATCTTATACGTCTGACATATCCTATGCGAAGTCACGCTCATCGTTGATTCTCTATGGATGTCAGGACCCTTCTGACAACCTGTAAAATAGATCCCACTGACAACCACCAACTTAGTATTTCGTGGACTAATCCAAGACTACCATATATATTCGTGAAACATTTCAGACCCACCACTTTTACTGACTTTACACCTGGAGAATCAGACGGATGGTGAATGATCTGATGGGCTCACAAGATTCTACAAGATCATACACCATTCATTAATTTGGAATCTTAGCTGATGTCATAAAAATTTGACCCCACCTTACTGCATGAAATACTACAATGAATCATGAGTTGCCACATCAATTAATTTGACCAGTCACACTCGTCACCTCATCTATAAAGTGATACCAAAGACAGGCCCGTTGGGACAGGTGGCACCTTGTCATTATTTCGCATGAAATAAAAATCGTGTAACATTTTTATGTGAAATAACGACAGCCATAGATTCTGACCGATCATCAACCATGCTAAACGTTAACCTTCTGATCAACCGAGAAATAAAATGGATCTTTCTGATCAGAGTTGCACACTATTAGAATGAACTCCAGATATTTCAATACTGGCTCTGTCATTGCTTCCGTTACATGAAGAATCTTTCCTTTGATATGCTGTAAACATCTTGAGATCACGGCTTTCAAGCACCGTCCTGTTTTGAAAAGAAAATCATTTGGAGCACAATAATCTTTTCCGGATTGGGAGCTACAACCTACCCAAACAATGAGACCTTAAACAACCCACCCAGCTAAAACATGAAGGCAAAGAAAAGGGAACCCGACAAAGACTCCCTACCCTAGGGGAGACTTAGACCTAGACACTAGACTGACCAGACCGACCATATGACTCCAATAATGCCAAAAAAAAAAGGGTGACTGAAAGTCAGACAACATATTCTAATATTTATGCTATGCTATTATTATTTAATATTAATATTTAAAATGAAATGAATATTAACATAACAAAAATATAATTTAATATGAAACTTGAATTAATATTAACATAAAAAAAATACAACTTAATTTATAAGAGAAATAATATTACTATTAAAAAATACATTTATTATGAAGTTTGAATTTGGGAAAAGTGGGGACAATTGAAATTTCAAAATAGGTGGGCTTTTTTAGATATCCGATAATATCAGATATCCGATTAGGCTTGGTATTTTCTTCAGCATTACCAAATGTGGGTGGTCAACCCTTTAGGCATGTTTTAGGAGATAGTTCTTGATACCGAGACTTCGACCATGTAGCTGACAACTATTTTGTCACCCAAAATTGATGAAATGAAAAGGGTTTCTTAAAGACATTATCAGCTTTCCATCAATATAAATTTTGTCAAATTTCAAGTTCAGTAAGTAATTATTACTTATTTTTCAATTGACTTATCTTTAAAGTTGTAATTGACATACTGATTGAAAAACATCTATAACTTTCAAACCATTTAACCTTTTTGAAATCCGAAACATGCATCATATTCTATGCTTTGGCTACTATAAGAAAAAAAAAAGTTTTGAATTTGGTAAAATTTTGAATTAGTTAAGATGGTGTGACATGAGAGTTTTTTTATTTTGAAAAAGTTGTAGCAGAAAATTCATAATTAATTATTTATTTAACCAAAAATTACAAAAAAATATGCATCACATCCAGGCACGAGTCTACTACTTATATCTAGAATCTTGGGAAAATATATCATCATTTGATTGTGATTAAGGTGGTCAGACATATAGGTACTTTTTATCTTTTCCTTGAAATTTTTGTAGTACTGCATTGAAATCTAAAATTTTGAACAATTAGACAAAAAAAATTTCAAACAAGGGCTAGTAGTTTAGAAATTAGATTCAATTTCCTACAGATTCTATTCTTACAACTTTTTCACATAAGGTTCATAAGATGTTCAACCTTTTACGTCAAGTTGACTAACCTTGATTTTTTTATTTTTCATTGCCACTTAAGGCCATAGTTTGGTATACCATGATCCTGCACATACCCTTTAATATATTGACTTTACCTTCTTCTATAGGTTACTCAAAAGTAATTCCAGGTTACTCAATAGTAATTAAATCTCATGATATGCCTTAATCTTATAGGTCCCTTTTAGTTTTTTTTAAGACAGTTTATGTTACTCTTCAATATACATTGGGTTTTTGGTCGTCGAAAAACTAGATTTACATTTTAGTCAAAATAATAGAATATTTCTATTTGATGTTTTTTTTATCTTACTATGTATATTGTGCTATAATATAACTCATTTGAATACACATGAACAATTTTTTTAATTTGAAATCTTCATTGGATTTCTTTTTGAATGCTTGGCTACTTCTTTGCGATTGGCTATTCTACTCAGGCTACTCTTGTATATAAAGTATCTAAGACATCTATTCACTACGTACATAACAAAAAATCACTATTTATATGACTATCTCAATTTTCTCTATACTTAATTTGACAAAGGTCAAGGATGGTGGATCCAATTAAGGACAGTCCAACCTTGCAGCCAATCAAGAAAAACACAATGGAATAACACAACAAGATATGTTCAATATCACATTTTCATTAACATGCCTGCCTGTAAGGCCTTTCGGATTAGGGACAATTACAACAACAAGTAACTCAACAAGATCAACAAGATCCAACACAACTCCAGCTAGTTCAGTTCTGAAACTATCAACAACTGATGGAAACCCTAAGGCAGATCTAAACTTGTGCTCGCGAGCCACCAAGAAATCTCCTTGTATCCAAGCCTCAACCACCATCTCTTCTATTACAACTATCAGAAACTAATCTGATCTGCAAGATCTCGCAGGATCTTTTCCACAACTTCACTTATCTTCTTCTCCTAACTCAGCTCTTAGAACTTCCCCCTCTGATCTCTAAAACAACTACCCAAACATCCTATAAATACTAATCATCATCCACAAGTCAGCTGGATGAAATATTTAACTCCTACAAACAAATATTAAATGCAATACAAGTCGGCTCTCAAATAGCCTTACAATTATTTAATTCAACATGTCAGCCTCTAGATCCACGTAGAAGAATGTGACATTAGCTAACAATAATAAATGCACCAAGTCAGCCAACCAAACCACCAAGAACTCCAGTCGGTAAACCAAAACTATCGAGTGCTAGAGAAACAACTGAGCACTAGTGAAACAACCGACCAAGCCAGCAACACTGAGCAATGCAAGCATCAATGAGCACTAGTTCCACCGAGCACCATAAACTTCACTGAGTTCCTTTAGCGACTGATCTTCCCTCAATAACTGAGACCATTGGTTAAAGCTGCAACTGAGTAACACCAGCCAAGAAACACACCACCATGCAGATTCACCAAGGACCCAAGAATGCCCCTGCATCAGACACCCTAGGTTTGAAAAGATGTTCATATGTGAGACAAACATCTTCCAGGATTCAACACATAAACCCCGAATTGGTTCTTCACATACATGTCCTCCAACTTTTCACTTTTCATACTCGTCCACTTTAGCTTCCTCTATCTCTTCAAGTCTTTCTTTGATAACACACAAGTCTATTCTCCAGACTAATCATCCATCCTCTCAGGATCTACCAACTCAACTCGGCTACCAATACTCAGACTTCTCCTACCGAGTGTTGTATCTAGAAAAGGCATCAGGGAAAACTTCATGTCATCCTTCTCAACATTAAACACATTCTTCAAACAATCATACATAGCTCTGCAATCATATTGCCAAGGTCTACCGAGCAATATATGACAACTATTCATCTCCACAATATCACATAATACAAGATCCTTATACTAGCCAATCTGAACATCAACAAAGAATTATTCTCTTACTTCTAGAGCATGATCATCTAGCAACCATCTAATCCTATATGGATGTGGATGTCTCATTCTACTCAAACCAAGTTTCTGAACCATGTCCTTAGCAACAAGGTTATCAGTACTACCACTATCAACAATATCATCACAAAGTTTACCTCCAGACTTGAATCAAGTCCTGAACAAGTTACTCCTCTGACAAGGTTCCTCCTTTGTACTGAGAAATGTTCGTTGAACCAACAAGTTCTCAGATTCAGGTTCATTCTCAACATTTTCATTCACCACAGTAGTTCGTCAGTCACCAAGCTTCTTATGTGTACACTCAAAAGAATAGTGTCCTTCACCATAGTTATAGAAAGTACCCTTAAAGATAACTCTACCTATCTTCTTCTTTAGTTCTACAGGTTTCTATTCATCTTCTGTAGTCAGTTTATCCTTCTCCAAGTGATCAATCTTTTCCTTCCCTTGGGGATTACCATGTGGTTTCCTCTTCAACTTATCTTCTTCCTTCAGAGCATAATGATAAGCATCTTCAATAGAATCAATCTTCAGCATACCAAGCTCCTCCTGGGTATTGAATCTCAAACCATTCAAATACCAAGCTACCTTTTCCTTACCAAGTTCTCTCTGTCTAGACCAAATAGTAAGCTTGTAGAACTCCTCGGTATAATCTTCAACAGTCAAATCCTTCTGCTTCAGATTCTACAACTTCTTAAACAAGTCAAGCTCATAGTTAGTAGTTATGAATTGATCTTTCAACTTAGTCACCATCAACCTCCACCGATTGATCTTCATTTCATGTTCATCTTCTCTATCTATTTGTAATTATTTCCACCAAAGAGCAACACGTCCTTTCAATTTTTTCTGTGCCAACCTCACCCAAAGAGGATCTTCAATTTCTTCTAGCTCAAAGAAATCTTCAAGTTCACCAATCCAGTCAATCAAGTTCTTAGGTTTCAAAGTACCAGAGAAAGTAGAGACTTCCATTCAGTAACTATTACTTAACCAAGGTCCAGATCTATGCAACTGAGTAGTTCTATCTTCACTAGATCTATCCCTCCGGTCATCACCACTAGATCTATCAGCTTCAAAGTCTTCAGTAGCTTTCTCATACCCATATTCAATACCAACATTCTGAGGTACAATAGCAACAACTCTCATGATCTCAGTGACCATGTCATTCTTCATCAACTCCATCTCAAATCTAAAATTAGATTTCACCTTCTCTGTAATCCTAGACTCCACAGTATCATAGAGATCCACAATCACTCTAGGGTCTAATATTCTCAGAGGCATCCTTAAAGATAGGAAAAATCTCTACAACAAAACTCTACACTGATCACCTTGTGACAACCTCCAAGTTGTATGCAAGTCAGATCACAACCTACCACCTCACACAAACAAATAGGCCAAGATTCCACAAGTTCAGTGCCACAGATCTGCAACCCAGATCATATGATATCTTCACCCACAAGATCAACTTTGCAAGATTAGCCTTGCTAGGTTAACCTTCACTCCACAAGATCAACTCAGCTCTGATACCACTTGACATAGGTCAAGGATGGTGGATCCAATTAAGGATAGTCCAACCTTGCAACCAATCAAGAAAAACATAGCGGAATGACACAACAAGATATGTTCAATATCATATTTTCATTAACATGCCCGACTGTAAGGCCTTTCGAGTTAGGGCCAATTACAACAAGTAATTCAACAATATCAACAAGATCCAACACAACTCCAACTAGTTCAATTTTGAAACTATCAGCAACTGATGGAAACCCTAAGGAAGATCTAAACTTGTGCTCGTGAGCTACCAAGCAATCTCCTTGTCTCCAAGCCTCAACCACCAGCTCTGCTATTACAACTATCAGAAACTAATATGATCTGCAAGATCTCACAAGATCTTTTCCACAACTTCACTTATCTACTTCTCCTAACTCAACTCTCAAAACTTCCCCCTCTAATCTCTTAAACAAGTATCCAAACATCCTATAAATACTAATCATCAACCACAAGTCGCCTGGATGAAATAGTTAAATCCTACAAACAAATATTAAATGCAATAAAAGTCAGCTCTCAAATAGCCTTACAATTATTTAATTCAACATGTCAGCCTCCAAATACACATAGGAGAATGTGACATCAGCTACCAACAATAAATCCACCAAGTAAGCCAACCAAACCACCAAGAACTCCAGTTGGTAAACTAGAACTACTGAACACCAGAGAAATAACCGAGCACTAGTGAAACAACCGACCAAGCCAGCAACACCGAGCAACATAGGAATCACCGAGCACTAGTTCCACTGAGTGCCAGAAGCTTCACCGAGTTCCTTTAGTGACTAAGCTTCCCTCAATAACCAAGACCACTGGTTAAAGCTACAACCAAGTAACATCGGCCAAGAAACACACCACCATGAAGATTCATCGAGGACCCAAGAATGCCCCTGCATCAGAATTAAAAATGTCATTGACTTCAATAAGAACAAGCACTCACTTAGACAAGGACTAATCATAAGTAGATATGTAATAATGCAATCTCAAGACCTCAGTATGCTATGGATTCAAAATTTGGTGTCTTGGAAAATTGAAAACATAAATCAGCAAAATAATTAATAAACTTGCTGACTTAATAGCATTGATGACACTTTTGACACTTATCATCTCACCAATTTTTTATGCACTCTTAAATTGTGTCTTTTCCTTTCTAAAAGCCATGATATCTTCTTGAAGGTATGCCTCTACTCACTCTATAGGTAACATGACTTTCATGATCATGATTCATTATAAACATGCCTCATATGTCTCAAGATACTATTACTCTGTTATGCGAAATCATATCAAAATATCTTCTCCTAGAATACTTGATAAGGTTCCGTAATGGAAAGGTTCGCCCTATTGTATTATTATATTTCACAAGAATATCACCTTCTATGGATCACCCTTTCTTATCTCTACTTTCATACATCCCTTTTTCGTATCACAAAATCTAGTTTGTTGTCTTTGTTTGACAACCACTATCATCACTGTGCTTATGCTACTATCCTACAATACTTTATTGGCCTTCTAGCCTAACTTTTAATTCAATTGTAACATACAATATAGAGATGTAAATAGTAGAAAAATGAATAATACATTTAATTCGCTATGATTTAATCAGGCCAAGCTCCTCCTCTGATCTCTCCATTTAAAAAAATTTCTTCTACTTAGAATGGATCAATATTCACTTTGTTGTCTTCATCCTTGGAGTTTTTTAATATTACTATCCATTGTTTTGATATGGGATTATTGTCAAAACACTTTCTTTATCTTTCAACTACGATTCTCTCTTCTCATTTTGTCACTTCACTCTTTGCTTTGTCTAGACCTTGCTTGCTAGTTGGGTTTAATAACCCAAGATGATCAATTCTCCAACAGAAACTAGTTTTCATTGAATGGGAAGAATTATTATTGTCTACAAGAATATTCAATTGAAATGAGTATAACTTTATAAAACCATTCACCCTAACACTTTAGGGGAAAATCACAATAAGTTGTCACCCTTTTACAAAGGAAAAGGCTAACAACACCAAAACTGTAAAACTTCAAGGGCATAAAAGTCACATTTATGTTGAGAATTTGAAGATGATGTAAAGTAATGAAATGTGTGAAATAGGATGAATTTTATGCCTATAATTTAAAAAAAAAATTGAACAAAAATTAATATGTTTTTATTTATTTTTTAGGTCTATTTTTTATTTCTTAAAAAATAATACAAATCAGGGAGTTTACTTCCTCCCAAATCATTATAAATAAAACATTTTTTTTCCTCCAATTTTAGAATATGTTTTAGATGATAAGTATAGATAGTAAAAAAAAAGTGTTTTCAATCTATAGTTTTCTAGTTATAAGTATTCAAAGTCAAACTTATCTAAAATCAACAATTTTTTTCTCCCACCACTTTTCCACTATCAAAACTATACCTAAAATATTTTTGAAGTGGACTCTCTTCTCTAGTGTTGTATATGATTTTAAAAATTTTCTGAATCAATGACTTCTCAAAGCTTAATATATCTACATGTAATTTTTAGGGAATTTTTTCAATATTTTGTAGTTGAAACAATCTAAAATATATATCTCCAAAATCGTAGTTGTGAGATCTAGAAAAGAGTACTTTTAATTTTTTGACATTTTCTATTTTGAGCAGAGAATGGAACAAAAGAAGTGAACTTCTGGCTTTCTCTATGTTTTAGGAGGTTTTGTTGTGAACATGGCATGCCACCTAGGTAGACTCGGTCGAGTCTAACTTGGCTTAGTAGGACTCGATCGAGTCCTACTGGGCCGAGTACCCTTAGGGGTCGGCCCTCCGTGAGGAGTCACGTGTGCAACTAACCCTTTCAAATAGAAGGGTATATATATAAGTTATTTTTAAAAAATAAAATCTAACAATTGTGAATTTCATTCTTTATTTTAGAATATAAGGGTTTTTTGAAGCTAGGAGGCATTTTTTTAGGGAAGATACAAAGACATTTTATTTTAGGAGGAGTGTGAAGGTGAGATTTTTAGTCAAGAAGGATTAGAGAAAAAAAAATTCTCTATTTGAGCAATGGGAAAAAAAGGACTAGAACAAGGAAATATGATCGTAAAAGGGATGATCAAATGAAAGGTCATACAAAACTTATCGAAGACAAATCAATCGATGTTGAAGAATAATAGGTATCGATGTTGAAGAAAGTGCAACTCAACTAGGGGAGGATATTGGTAGTAGTTTAGGTATACATATTTATCATACAATGCAAAAATTGATGGAAATGAATGAGGAATCACTTATTAGTCAAATTTTAATGGAGTATCTGGTACCTAAAAGAACTATTAAATTGCATCTCAAAAACATGTAGAAGGAATATTTTGAGGATAAATCCTTGGTGGGAAAAGCACAATTATTTGAAAATTTATTTAGGAAAAGAAAAATGACTCCAGTTTTGGAGTTGTTGGGTGTTGATAATAGGAAAATTGTATGAGGTCAACTAAAAGAAACAATAATTAAAAATTTAGAAGATGCATTGAACGCTGTTAATAGGAAAGATGGAGGATCTGAATCAAATGCTACTAGAAGCGCATTGATGACTATGATTTCTAGTAAGAGATCGACACATAGAAATCAAGTTCAAACAATTTATGATCTACTCAAGGTATCTCGAAGAACTTTTTAGATATATATTAGGAAGAGAAATATGTTGGATATGGACATAGAAAAGAATTGGGTACATATTTGTAGAGTTCCCCGAAAAGACAGAATTCCTGAAGATGTAAGAAGATGGGTCATTGAATTTTGGACCAACAACTCTTGTGTTTTTTTTGATAGAAGGGACACTATACAAATGAAAGACGAAGAGACCAGTATGAAGATTTCACATCAAAACATTTTGTCAATACTACACAAAGTGAACTATTTGAAGCATTGAAACAAGAATTTTTGGATGTGAAAATAGGTCAGAGAATGTTTGTGATGTTGTACCCTTGCTTCATACACATAAATAAGGTTCATGAAACATGTTGTTGAAATAATGTTGAGTTTTACTTATACTTGCAATCATATAAAAAGGTCATGGCATTAATTAATCTAGATATGGTTTCTAAAAGTACAACAAAAATTATGAAGTCCATTTTATGTGATAAATCAGAAGACTCGGATAAATTCAATGTCCAGTGTATAAAAATTGAATGTAATGATTGTGGCAATTTAGAGAAATTTCATTTACAATATGATAATATTGATGTTACAAAACCAGTCCAGTGGAAGAGATTTTAATATGAGAGATACCAAATGAAGACATGATAAGAATTAAAAAATTGCATTGAATGACCATACCTTCAGTTCATGGACATATTTAAATCTATGATTTATCCACACATCCAACCTTTTCAATGGTGCATGATGGCAAGATAAACACTTACGTGATTCCAAAAATTGTTTCCCACCTAGTTGTATTCTTTCACTTGTATATTTTGTGGAGAACTATACATTTCCCTGTCAATCAGAGCTCCATAGTCAATATTATCAATCTAAGAAAGTTGCAATATTTGTGCATGTGACCTATAGACATGCACAATTCAATTTGGATGAAATAGAAATTATAGATAAAAAATGAATGCATTATCATCAAGGAGGTTTATTACTAGATCAGCAATGATGGGGTTCATGATAGGAGCTACGTGGCCCATTGTTTCAACATGTTTTTCAACAATCTTGCGAATCGTGGGATAAATGCTTTGCAACACTGGATCTAGTCTGATGTGTGTGCGGGGTTAACTACATTATTTTCTTTGAGTCTTTCAATTCAATTAGAT